>JACEVL010000893.1:0-514631 GCA_020284085.1 Aporrectodea caliginosa
TTATAATGGTGAATGGTGTTGATATTGATGCTGATGATAATGATGGTAAAGCTGAAGGTGATGATGGTGGTGATGGTGACGGTTATCGTGATGATGATAATGATGATGATGATGATGATGATAATGATAATGATGATTATGATGATGGTAGTGGTGGTGATCATGCTAGTGATGATAGCGATAAGCTGGTGCCATGATGCTGAAGGTAATGATGATGAAGGCTGCAGAGGCGGAAGGTGATGATGATGGTGATGGTGATGGTGACGATGATGATGATTGTGATGATGATGGTGATGGTGGTGATAGCGATGATACTGATGGTGATGATGATGATAATGATGATGGTGAATGGTGATGATGGTGATGATGGTGGTGATGATGGTGGTGGTGGTGGTGGTTGTGGTGATCGTGATGGTGATGATGGCGATAGTAATGATAGTGACGGGCTGGTGTCATGATACTAATGGTGATGATGATGATGGTGATAACGATGATGCTGCTGGTGATGATGATGATAGTGATGATGGTGATGATGATGGTGATGATGATAATATTAATTATAATAAAAATAATAATAACGGCACTTATGACGTACATTTTAGACAACAGCTACTGCATCCTCGTCTATTGTAGCTTTCAGTATTGATGTTTATTGATGGAGAGAATATATATATTGCTTATAATAATAATAATAATAATAATAATAATAATAATAATAATAATAATAATAATAATAATAATAATAATGATGATGATGATGATGATGATGATGATGATGATGATGATGATGATGAGATGATGATGATGATGATGATGATGATGATGATGATGAAGAAGAAGATGATGATGATGATGATGATGAAGATGATGATGATGATGATGATGATGATGATGATGATGATGATGATGATGATGATGATAATGCATGTAATAGTGTATAATTGTAGGTGTGTAAGAGTGTCTGTATGTATTTATGTATGTATGTGGGAGCCTTTGTTGCTTTATATAGCGCCTTTTGCGTGCATAGGCCTACGTGACGTGACTGACCAGCAGTCAGTTGTTTTGTTGTGTTCATCAGACGTAAATGTTGTATTGATGTTTTGCACAAAGGTCAAAGAGTTCATTATCTGACTTTTTACCAACGACAGTCGACCGCCACACCTCAATGCGTTGGGCTTGTATGTGAGGAGTCGTCTGGTGCTTGCATGCAGCACGTGGCGCCATCCAGCGAACGGGGGATTCTTCGTCTGAAATGAACGGCTGATGGATTCTGTTCTGTGAATTTGAAATGGTCTCACAAAATCAAACGTTGCTTGAGCCTCTTTAGAAAATGTAAAATATTTCTGTGTATATATATGTATGTTATGAACTTCTACTTATGTTTCATGCAATACCAAGTATGTATCTGTTGCATACAACTTGTTCAGCAATTACATTTCAAGTTATCCATTTCACAGGTTTTTATTGTCTGATCCTTTCACTGTATTAGTCGAACTGAAACGCTGAAAATATAGGCCTAACTGCAATCGAATCCTAATGTTTGTTGGTTTAACGTGTTGCTCCCAGACCAAACTGTCGCTGCAGCTCTATAGTTATTATTTTTGCAGTCAACGGAATTTGCGATTTACAGACTGTTTCTCTGTCTGTCTGTATCAGTCATATGTGGGACAGTCTGTCTGTCTCGCTATCTCTCCCTGTCTTTATCTGTCTATACATATATACACACAGATGTATATATATATATATAAATATTATATATATTATATATATATATATATAGCGAACGAAGAAAATTATTATTGAACGCTTATAACCCAATTGTTGTAGCATACTCCAATTTAAAAGAATTCAGCATTAAAACGTTAAACTTTAGTTAGGGGAGAGCGGGGCAAGACGCCCATGCGGGGTCAGATGCCCTTCCCCGTATTTTCACAGTTTAGCGTTCCAAAGAAGTTTTATGCAGGTAGACTATTTCCTGACACAGCCTCATGCATATTGATATCAATTTATGCGACATTGAAACTGTTGGGCCATCGGTATAACTAAAATTCTGGTTTTAATGGTTGTGCTCTATGAAACTGCTAACGTTCTACAAATTTTTCCGATTAGTAGAATCTTTTTTCAATAGTGTCATAAATCTGGTGTGTTTAGTAACCACTTGCGAACTTTATGCTGTTATAAATTTTCGGTTTACGTGTGGACGATAATTTAGAATCATGTTGCATTACAACCTCCTGTTCGGGGCAAAACGCCCTGGGCATCTTGCCCCCCTGGGCATCTTACCCCCGTCATAGCATTTATATTTAATAAAACTTAGAAGGTCCGTGTAGGTTAATAATAGTCATGTTGTGGAGTGTTATCAGCCTATTGTGGTTGTTTTTCTATTAGAAATGGTTAGGTCGTACAAGAAAAAAACCGATCGTGGAAAATATTGCGCAGTGAGATGAAGAAAATCTAAGAAACTTGAAAAGCGAGTGGCACGAGAAACTTCTAAAGAAGTGGCTAAATCACGGAAGAAATATTCTACAAGTAGACCCAAGGCTAATAATAAGAGAGTATGCCATGAAGACAGAAACCAAAGTCCTGAGAATATCGGTGCTGAAGCAAGTTTGCCCAGGCCTAAAGCAAGAAGGGTACTTAGGAAGGACAAGCATCTAAAGAAGAAAGCTGATGGTCTTCACATGTCAGACATTCACTCCAGGTGTCCAGGTTGTGGGATTCTTGAGCAGAGCGTGGCAGATATTGAACTGAACTCTGGGTGGATAGCCTTGTAATAAGCGTAAAAGCTGGTTTCACGAGGTTTGTGCTGAAGCAAACGGCGCTCTTGCTTTTTTCATTTGAGGCGACTGAGAGCCATCAGACGATCAGTCGCTCCCGCCGTCTTTACCACCATTGTGCATGCATTCATCTGCTCTCGTGTGGATTACTGCAACTCGCTCCTCATGGGTCTCCCCAAGTTGCAACTCTCCCCCTCCAGTCAGTCTTAAACGCCGCTGCTAGGCTCATAGCACGCCTTCCTCGCTTCTCCCATATATCAGGTTATATGACTGAAGTGCTACACTGGCTCCCAATCACCTCACGTATCCATTATAAGATCCTCCTCTTGGTCTCCAAATCTCAACTTGGCCTTGCACCAAAATATCTCTCGGACTTCATGCATAAGCCTCTCTCTGCAACATCTCCTCGCCCTTTGCGCTCTACTGACCGTCTGGACCTCTTTGTCCCTCGTGTTAAATCTGCCTTGGCTCAATGCCGGGCATTTGCTGTGACAAGTCCCTCCACTTGGAATGGCCTCCCCCCTCTTCTACGGGCTAAGGTCATGTCTTGGATTTCGCACGCATCCTCTCGCTCTCTTAAGGCGTTTCTTTTCCCCCGTGGCTTCCGCGCTGAAAGCGCCTCTGAATAGTCTATGCTGCGAGAGGCGCTCTACAAATTTTTAGATACGATACGAGATACGATACGATTTGATGATGATTTCTTTATCTGTGGTGAATGTGTGGAGTAGACAGCAAATACGAATTTTTGCTGCACCACATACCTTGGGAAACCATGTTCTGATTTAGCAAAAGCAAAACTGCTAGGTCCATAGCACGAAAAAGGTCTATACCAAAAACAGTAAGCATGGTTATTTTAGTTGTGAACATTAAAGCATTGAAATTTCATTTGATGTATACATGTGTTTTTTCATGGGGGCAAAAGGCCCACCCCATGGGCATTTTGCCCCATGCATGGGGCAAGATGCCCACTTTCATGGCATGTATTTTTTGTGTTTAAATATTCATAAATGAAGAGCTATTGTATTGTCGTTTGGTGATAATAATTAGGTGTCACACAGTGTATACCACACCCATTTATTTCCAATTCAATCAATTTTTCATGCCTGAAAATTCAAATATTCGTTAGCGTGGGCGTCTTGCCCCGCTCTCTCCTACTTTACTAATCTTTAAAGATTTGGAAGTACTGATCAGCTACTCAGAACATCATGAACATGTATGCTAATAAGATGAACGGCATTAGAGAAACAGTCAACCTGTCTGTAGCATAACTGCTCCGCTTCCTGTCAAGTTTGAACGTTCGACATAGGCCGGTGACCACCAGCTTTACATCAATGAAATTCTGCAGTTGGGACATTTTTGGAACAAATTTGTCTACAACGGCGTTAAGGTTCATCTTCTTCGCCCTGTCCTTGTGAATGGACAGGTAATAGGTCAGCTAAATCAGACCTGTCACCTGGGTCTAATATGGAACAAGAATAGGCCTATTAGCCTACAGGCCATAAACTCTCCTAAATAAAGCATTCTCGTATACGCCATTCACATAGAAATTGTCAAATACTACAGCTATTTTATCCAATGATTGATGAGCATGGGCTTGATATAAGGACCTCGTGAAATATCGAAACTACATAGGCTATTAAAATCTCGCCCGCATTGAAACAACACTCTTAAGTAGGCCTATGCTAATGGCGTCGGAACAATGGGCAATCAATTAATAATTGGACCTTACTTCGCGCTGGTTTCTGTTCACAAAGATAGTTACGGTAAACAGGGCGTCCATCCCCCTTACGCCTATGAAGCATTCCCCATCATGTCATCAGATTGCCCCCCCCACGACGACCGCCCCAGGCAACTGACAGAGAAAATTTCATTTGAATCACGAGTTTACTGTTGAATTCCTTATTGCATTCTTTAACTTTTAGTTCACTAATCAAGCAACATATTATGCATTATAAAGTATGAAGGCTTGTACACAGACAGAGGCATACTGCCAGAGCGGCTAGACTGTCCAGACAGTACTAACATAAGTACTAAAATTACAATAGGTGCTTCTTCAGAGCAGCAGAGTACGTAGCCAAGCGATCCACAATAATTTCGTCCAGTAGTAATGATAGAGTACTATTAGAGTAGCGTCTCCTGCACTGATGAAATGAAAACATTACTTGCAGAGGTGCAAACCAGTCACCAACCATGGTTGATCTCAGTCGATTTTTCACAATGCGGAATGCGGATGCGACTCATACCTCACTAAGCTGAGCAGCTGGTCATCACAAGGTAGACCAGGATTTTGTTTAAGCTGGTGATCAGCTTGGAATAGTCTGAAAGTTGTCATATCACACGTATTAATGGCTTAACATAACTGCTTTCAATCCATTGTCCTGTCGACAGCTTTGTGTTTTGTTCATCATCATAGTCAGTGCCTGACTGCCTGTGCCTGCCTGCCTGGATCATCTATAGGTCAGGGGTGGTCAACTTTTTTGGCCTGCGGGCCACTATAATTGATGGTTAGATTGTTGAGGTGCTGCGCGCCTCGACGATCTTCCTTCGGACGCCCATTTGCCCCCTCATAAACTTTCTGGATCCGTCACTGCCTCTATATAGTTGACAAGCAACCGTAGGCTATCCAGTGTTGTATAAACACCAACAAGATGTCTGTGCCACTTACTGTCCTTTTCTCAGTTTTCTCGTCATAATGCCTGGGTGGTCGTCTTGCTCGATGAACCGGAAAGTTTGCATCAACATCGTATACCGCTGCAAATCGTTGTGCTTCTGTAACTAGACTGCTATGAATGTTCATTTACTCTGAGCAGTTTCAGGTTCTGACTGCACTGACGCATCGCATCAGTTGAGCAGCAACTGCCATGCCAGCAGAGGTTGATAGCAAGATTCTTGAAAGGGACCAGTAAACTAAAACATTTTCTGTAAGGTAGGCCTATGCAAGACTACAATCACCTCGAAGTCTAATCGCTTGAGTAGGTGCATGTACGATACGACAAAATTATGAAATTGAAGACTAGGCTAATCGTGAGCTCGGTCCGAGAACAGCACAATGATTTTATTATTTTGTAAACAAAGAAAAGCACATTTCAAATGAAAAACACATCGAATAATTTCTTAAACGAAAAAAACTGAGCAGACGTTTAATGTGGAAAAAATGTCTTCCCCCTCCCTGAAAAGCCAATGAAGATCTCTGCTTCATTCCCCCCATAGGATGGACGCCCCTGACGGTAAAGTACAATAGGCCCTACAACGCCATTGATATTCTACAATGCCTCACAATTGCTCAGAGGTTCACTACAAGACCGACAACAGGAAACGCAAAAACTGGTAAAGCAATTTTCAAAACATTTTCAGCATTTGTGATTCGTGTGATATTTTACAATTTATACATCATGAGTTGACTCAGTCGATCGAGTGAATAAATAGTCTACAGAAGTTATATTTTGGAAAATTACAATGTTAAAACAATATTTACTCTAGAAAGTGCTATTAATAGCTGTTCTATAAACACTTAGATTAAACATCTTTGTGGAAACCAATATATTCTATTATTCTTCAATTGTCTTCACCCGCGGTATAGACTGCGCAATATTGTACGTTAGACCATCATTGCACTGTATACATGACAGAAATAAACCGCGCATAACAATTTCTTCTCAATGCTTCGAATAGTGAAATGATAAGTAGGTTCCAGTCAGTATGGCTTGTGCAAGACATGTTCCACTTAGGTGCGAGCACTTAAGTCAGTTCACGAAGAAAAGTGTAGCCTATGTCGATCTTGACGATCCGAAGGCAAGTTGAAACGTTTGCCTCAATTGTATTTCGCTAGATGGCATAATCAGTTAACACCTAAAATCAAGCATACAACCCATCCATTGGAATAACATTTCATGCTTCTCATACTTATTTTTTAAAAGTGGAGCTATAAACTTATGTTCTTTCATTTAAGTAGAGCCACTTTCTAATGACGAGGCATCAATTGTCGATGTTTTATAGACTCAAATATGTACACAGCGCAAAACAGCGACATCGGTGACTACTTTCTTGAGCACAATTGTCTGCTACACGTGTCTGTCTAAAGTGAGGTCGAGAAGGAATGAATTGAAGAGCACTGTAATCCTATTAATCCGGTATGTATCCAGTGTCTAAATAGGCTACTTCAAGGTCATTATGATCACTGTCTGAAGAACGGATTAGGCTGCGGAATGGGTCGCGAGTCTAAGAGAATGCTACCAGATAGCCAAGGCGAAGGTGATTAGAACTCTCGATGATAAAATGTTTTGATTGGTATTAGCAAAGGGATGACAAATGTGCAGGAGCCAATGTATGTGCAAGTGTATCTTCATCGTTTCGGAATACAAACATCGAATGGAATGGAATGTCTTAGGAGAATTATTATCAAACGACTTCTGTGTCGCCGTTGTTCATGTTCAGACTGTGTAACTAACACCGCGAAACCTAGGTTGAAATCCAAGGGTTAAAAGTTAAAACAAACACAGTCCGCGACTCAGTGAAAAGAGATTGTCAGCAGAAGTAATTATAGGTACGTTTGAAGGTGAAAGAAAAAAGATGGATGGATGGATGGATGGATGGATGGATGGATGGATGGATGGATGGATGGATGGATGGATGGATGGATGGATCGATGGATGGATGGATGGATGGATGGATGGATGGATGGATGGATGGATGGATGGATAGATAGATAGATAGATAGATAGATAGATAGATAGATAGATAGATAGATAGATAGATAGATAGATAGATATATAGATAGATAGATAGATAGATAGATAGATAGATAGATAGATAGATAGATAGATAGATAGATAGATAGATAGATAGATAGATAGATAGATAGATAGATAGATAGATAGATAGATAGATAGATAGATAGATAGATAGATAGATAGATAGATAGACACACAGACAGACAGACAGACAGATGTACACATACGTAGAGATATAAAGAGGGGGATGGGGACCAAAATCAGAGTGCAGGTGCCCTACATATGACCGACACCTGACTGTGGATATCATAGAACGAAATGGAATTCAATTAATTCGTTCAGGTGTCTGTACTGCAGCCGGAATAAGCGCATGAGGAGGAGCAGGAGGAGGAGGACAGCATTGTCTTTGGCGCCGCAGAACGTTCGCTGTCGCAGACCGAGCACTTGCTGGCGCAGACAGATGCTGGGATAGTTCCAGCAGCTGATGCAGCAGCAGCAGCCGTGGCATCCACTACGAACATGTCTTTAGCTGCCTCTGCAACTGCCTCTGTCGTTATCTTTAAACGGCCACCTGCAATAAACAACAGTAATTGTCGCCATACAATGCAGTTGTAGTATTTTCTAGCGTTTAACAATTTCTAATGACTACCATGGTCGTTGATGTCGACCTTACCTATTCAACGACGGAGATACAATACAAGTACAGATAATGCGTATATATATACGACAACAGAAACAGCAGTACAATATATATATATATATATATATATATATATATATATATTATGTTTCTTTATTGAAAAGAAATTAAGTTGACACGACGATGTCTCGTAGGCTATACTAGGCATAGAGCATATAATATAGATAAACAGAGCAATGCATAACGCTTTAGATTAGAAGAATGGCAGCAGGTCATGCAGATCCATAGAAGACATCAATTTGTGATATCAGAGCAAATACCACGTAGGCCTATATAACCATGTACAGTTGTATACCTATATATCGTGTAGGCCTATGTACCATGTAGGCTTACATACCATTTAGGGCTTTATACCATGTAGGCCTATATATATGCGGGAAGAACGATAACATGCAAAATCCAGAACATAATTATAGCATTGTCCAAACGGAACGACTGCTCTCACTGCTCTTCTGCAGCATCTGACCAATGTGCCACCAACAAACTCAACCTCGCCTCCTGTGGTGTCCTCTTGACCTCTTCCACTCCTGAGCCAATAATATTTGGCCGTATCTATCGGTGTTCGATGTTCTTACTCTGATGGGATCACTGGAGTACAACATAGTGGGATTAGGCGATAGTTGGAACCTATGGAAAATTCATGGCATCAAAGACATCGCAAAGCACTAAAGAGGGTCGTTCATTTTGTCTGATTGGAAGCAATCAGTAAAAACTACTAGAGTCCTTTACAGTAGCTACTTACTTACTTTCGCTCACGATTAACTAAATATTGCATGATGCCATATGCGTATGTGCGTATGTATGTATGTATGTATGTACTGTAGTATGCACGCATTTATGTATATAAGTTTGCACGTATACTATATGCATGCTTGTATGTATAGGCCCTACATATTGTAGTAATTGCAATTATGCATATGTATGAATATTGTAGTATGTATGTATGCATTGCATTATATGTATGTGTATACATACGTATGTAGACTAGGTATTATAGTATGTATGTATGTATATGCATGCAAGTATGCATGTATGTATGCATATTTGTATGTTTGTAGGTATATATATGTATGTATGTAGGCTATAGGCTATGCATCAAGACAACTGATATAGCGCGCAAAGGCGTTCACCTCTGTCGGTTATACACTTGATTGTATTCTGCCTATCCCAGGTTCAAACTTGTCGATCGAGCTCCGTATAACTACGATGAACAAGTTTCTCCCACATAATAATTGTCTCTAGTCTCATGAGATTCTGAAGCACTGAATAAATGCAATAAATAGAAGTTAGTTAATTAATAGTTAATTGCAGATCTATAAGACTGTTTGAAACCTGTTTCGCTTTCGACGCGTTCAGCCAACGCTTCGTGCAACTGGTCGATGTATCTGATCGTCTCCTCGATGACCGTCACCTGCAGACAGAATTATTGCAATGCCATAACTATGACCATCAATGCATGATACTGTGTTAAAATAAACTGTAAGCATCCTATGCTAACTGTTAATGTGCACTTGACAGTTCATGATCTTCGTTTTTAGACTCCTGCAGTAGATGTTGAATATGCGCAGATGTAAGGCTTAAGTGATTCACCAAGTAGCCACTGTAGCCTACAACATACTTAACGACTCTATTCTTAGTTATATTAATGCATTGTCAACAAAGATTCAGTATGGGGTGAGCTTTTATTGTAAACACGGTGCTACTGCTTTTGTTATTTGTTTTTCTACCACATCAACATTTACGCTTAATTTAAGAGAGTTCTCTATTTAAATTCAATTCGATGTGCCTGTCAGTTGTGCCTGCACGACAGTGCTCGTGTACTGTGTGTATTTTTTTCGTTCGTTTCTTCTAAAATGCGTAAGAATTGGGAACAGCTCGAAGTGATAAACAGAATATAATTACGTAATATAGGAAAGCTATTGCATGCAGTCTGGACTCTCCCTCCACTTAAGGACCACTGACGCAGTTTTCCCTTGTATTACTCTTTCTTAGAGCCACTCACTATCTGACAGATTCGAATAAATTCGGAAGTTTAGTTTTATATATATATATATATATATATATATATATATATATATATATATTAGAAATCACTGGGAAGATATGAACATTACAATCATCCTTTGACGTATATGATCTCGCAGCTGATGCCGTCGTAAATTCTGGCCAACCACTGATTGACAAATGACTTTTCAGATGTCATTTCCTTTAATACTAGATCCAGAAAGTTATTAAAAGCGACAGGACGTGCTGAGAAGATGATATATCAGGCGGAACATCATGAATTAGAAAAGAACAAGTTGTGAGTGCTTTATTATCTGCTCAGCAGGACGAACGCCATCTCCAGATACGCAGATGCACTGGGCCGACAAAGATTACTTCGTTTAATGTCGACAAGCTATCTACATGGCATAAAAAGAGCTGATCATGAGAATAAAAAGGACGCCTGTCTGTTGTGAGCCTTTTCTTAAAAATACTCATCCTCTCTGTGGGACTCCCAAGCAAGAGAGAGAGACAGACAGACAGACAGACAGACAGACAGACAGAAGAGAGAGACAGAGAGAGACACAGAGACACAGAGAGAGAGAGACAGAGAGAGAGAGAGACAGAGAGACAGAGAGACAGAGAGACAGAGAGACAGAGAGAGAGAGACAGAGAGAGAGAGAGAGAGAGAGAGAGAGAGAGAGAGAGAGAGAGAGAATAAATGGGAGGGGGAAAGAGGGAGAACGAGTGAGAGACAAAAAAGGAGAGATAGTCTAACCTTCTGCGTCAAACCATCATGGAAGCAAAGAAGATAACGAAGATGACAGGAACGAAGACCAGAAAGGAACATAAAAGCAGAACGAATAAATAAATAAATATACGAATGAAGCAACAATGGCAGAAAAAGACGAAAACTACGAAAGCAATCGCAGATAGAAATAAATAAATTCACGAAGAAAGATATAAAGCTCGAAAAAACGAAAGAGCAAAGCAAGCGTCAGAAAGCAATGAAATGAAGAAATTACGGAATAAAAGAAACGGAGAAAAGAAAGATTGCGAGATAGGATAGAAGAAAAGAAGAAACAAAGAGTACGAAAGGATGGCCAGTGAACTTATACAAGAATACGCAATAATTCACACACCAGAAACTTTTACTCATTGCCAACAAAGGATGGAATGGAGCGCACTGATGAGAGAGTGCAATGCATCCAAACCTTCGGTATTCGTTTTTTGTGGCGACTGGAGGCCAGTACCGGAACGATGTTGAGAAGCTTATTATACTCCTGTTGTTGGAGGCTTCGAATGTAGACCTGACGGTACTTGCGACAGACTCTCCTGCCAGCATCCTGTCTCTGCTGTCGTCGTCGTGGATCAGACTGATGGCAGTGCTTGCTGCTGAGGCGGCGGTGATGGGGATGGGGATGCGGGTGCTGAGGGAGACGGGATGATGGACGCATCCGAGGAGGAGTAGCGGAGAAGGCGGCGGCGGCGTTCGTCTGATCGACGGCGGATGACGTGTTCGGGTTTCGAAGTCGTCCATCCTCTGCGCAACAACATCTCAACATCTTAGCCAATCTGCATCTATGCACATACTGATTAATAATAATCTTCGTTCTACTGATTCAAACTGACATGAACGCAGTATGATCACAACTCACAGTATGAACGGATGATCACAAGTTATTACAATAGTAGAATTTAACTGTTTGGCAGTCATGCAAGGCACCCATCACGTCCTACTGCTCATTTTACCAACGCCATCTGGCGAATGAAAGGCTGAGTCGACCTTAGGGAGGGTAGCGGGAAGCGATCCCGCGTCCGTGTCCTTTCGTGCCAGTGTTACCATTACCCTAAACCCCTCTCCCCAGATAGAGGAGGGGTATAATTAGGTATAATTATACTCAGGCAAGCCATCAGACACAACTTATTGTCGTACAGTGCACAGGTAATGTAATGTGCCATGCACCAGGTCATGTAATGTGATGTAATGCCATGTAAAGATGACGGTTAGCATAGCATCGGAAATGGGCGACCGCAAGTTGCGGCAAAAGGTGGCGCTTGCTTCTTGGAATTTCATTCTAATTATGCAAAATTCAAAATATCATACATTTTAATTAATTGAAATAGGCTATGCCAATGAAATGTATGTATTTATATATGTATGTATGTATGTATGTATGTATGTATGTATGTATGTATGTATGTATGTATGTATGTATGTATGTATGTATGTATGTATGTATGTATGTATGTATGTATGTATGTATGTATGTATGTATGTATGTATGTATGTATGTATGTATGTATGTATGTATGTATGTATGTATGTATGTATGTATGTATGTATGTATGTATGTATGTATGTATGTATGTATGTATGTATGTATGTATGTATGTATGTATGTATGTATGTATGAGCACTAAATGTACGGGAGACGGACAAGAGGAAGACCAAGACAGATGATGCTGGCTTTGGATGATGACAGAATTGACAGATGGATACAGAAAGCTGGAAGTAGAGGGCCAACAGCGAGAGGAGTGGCGACGTCGGACATTTCAACCTACCTAAGAGGCAGAGAACCACAAGAAGAAGATGCCAACATCTGATTTTCTTGCTTACTAGCTTAGGCTACACAATAAACGAATGATTCATTGATTGATTGATTGAAGAATGTTTAGTCAAACGCATGATTGATTGCACAAAGGCCCTTCTACTTCTGCTATAAGATGTCTTTGAATAGTGACCGTAGCATTTGCTTTCTTGTGATATACTGTTAACAGAGAGAGGGACAAATAAAGACTCCTCATCAGTTTAACTGCATGACGTGAGTATCAGCCGGAGTCGGGTTTAATTGACACAGTGGACCAGATGCTCTGGACGAATGAGAGGAAGTAGGCACTCTTACATCTCGGTTTTCCCCTTCACTAAACTAATATTACTAATAACTGATGTCTGGTATACGAAGACAATTTGGCACTGGACCGATTAGAGCAGGAACGATTTGAAACAAAACCTATGAAGAAACGAAATGCAGTCTTCAAGATTCAAAGTAACTGCATAAACCCGACAATGGGAATGAAAGATTTTCCTAATAAATAAGTACCACAGACTCGCTATTTTTATTATAAAAGTATCTCATCTTACAATGACATTGCTCATCATACATAAGCGTTATCCGAAATTTAGATTGTTTACAGATAGCTCTGTTGAAATGTCATATTCGTGCTGATAATCCTGATAATTTCATTATTTCAGTACTTTGTCAACCATCAGCATGAACGTTCGTAGCGGTCAGTTGTAATAATCTTAAATAGTGCATTTGTGTACTTCTTTTATTCACCACTAAATTTGGTTACAGATAGACTGAAGGAAATTTGGCTATTTGTATAAAACCCCACTACAGCGCCACATATGGCTGCCTAAATATCTGTTTGAGCTTAATTTATGCTCAATATTGATTTAATATGGCTTCATGTTATCAATCCATTCCATGTTAGGTCTTTTAATTGAGCTTTTGATCCGAGAATTGTGCCTTGGATAATCTCTTTCTCCAGACAATCTCCACTTTTCCGCAGCACATGCCTGAACTATGATAAATCCTCCTCCGCTTGATCAATCCGAGTAGACTACTTTCCACTTTTGCAGTCTCCAACATCCACTCGTTTTCCTTCCTCTCAGTCCATGATACCCTGAGGAGGATCTAGGGCTGACACTTCTTTTCAAATGCGTTGATTCTTGACCCTCATCCTTGTCAATGGTTCAGCGCTCACAACCATCATTGCCGCTGGCCACACAAGAACCTTCCCAAGTCGTATCCTTGTAGCAAGCAAGATGTTGTGACTTTCAATATTATTATTTGTCTCAGTGCTGTCCCAATACACTGTCCCTTCGCTAGTCTTGTCCGAACTACACTCAGTGTCCTCGGTTATAACGAGCCAAGATAAGGGAACGTGTCAACCTGCTCCAACCGGTTCCTTGTATCCTGGAGTCACATATGGTACCATTTATTACCATAGTCTTGTCTTATTACCATCATTTGTCCACATTAATCAAAGTCCCTGTCTGCTGCATGCTGGGTCCTCGCCATTCACCATCTGCTGCAGCTCGGCTTCTGAGTCCGCCAACAGCACAATGCCATCACAAAGGCAGATGTGTGATTATTCGTCCTTCTATATCTGAATTCCACCACCATGAGCATTTACTGCTCATGGTGGTGGAATCATAACCATCATAACCCTCATAACCATCTCCGCCATGATGTTGAATATGTATGGTGACATCACACAACCCTGTCCGACCCCTTCGTAGCACGGAACTCTACTGATAGTACACCGACTATACTCTCACTCTAGCTTGTTGTCTATACTCTATAGAGCAGAGTCCTACAAGCAGGTTAGCAATGTGACTATGTGAGCAGAGTAGCCCGTGGCCATCATGGCCAGCCAGAGCCTCTCATACAATCAAAAGCCTTTCTGAAATCAACAAATCACATGTAGAGAGGCTGCTGATGTTCTATTGTCTTCTGCATAATGATTCCACGATTTGTGACCCGATCTTGTGTTCCTCTGCCTCAGCGGAATTCAGGTTATTCATCACCTCAGATTCTGTCTTAATTCTGATCCTTTCTATAACCTTGAGAGTGATTTTACTAACGTGTGAGACCAGAGATAATGTTCCAATAGATATTTAGTCGTTGCTATCTCATCTTATTTTTATTCATCATCATATCTCCGCAGAGATAATCATCTACGACTTTGTCGCTGTCGTTTTCCACAACGACTTTATAACCCATCAACCTCAAAGAAGGTATTTATTCCATCACCGTCAATAGCGTGATTTCTCTTCATCATCTATCTACCAGGATGTAAAACAGATTGCCATCCGAATCACAGTTATTGCCTCCGTCAGTATATATAACGCTGTCACAATGAATCTGCGATCTTCGTTCGATCTGCTGTGAAATTATGTATTTCGCTAGTTTAGCATACATTTGACTGGAAGAGTTATTGCTTCGTTGCTTGCTATTTATTTGGTACTCAATCAGTCACCGAGGAAGAGGAAGAGGACGGAGAGGGAGAGGGAGAGCGAGACAGGACCAGCGGGTGACCAGATGCTGCGGCTGCTGGTGCTGGTGCTGGGCGAGCCTTCGTCTATTTGCTATGTCCTTGCGCCATCGTCGTCGTTGCCTATCATTTGCCTCCGTCCGTCGAAACCGATATCACGTACGGCAGCGGCTCAGCGAGAGGCGTCACCATAGCAACGGTTTCCAATAAAATGCCGATAGGCCGTCAGCGACCGAGATGATGATGATGATGATGATGATGACGACGACGACGCTGATTACGACGACGCCGAGAGCGGAACCGACGGCGTTGGAGGGAAGGAGTGGTCGGCTACAAAGGCGAACTGACGAAATGATTTCAACGAGAGTGGAATGAAAAGAGGCTCCTGACCTGAGCAAAGACGAAGAAGAGAAAAGGAAGAGAAAGATGAGGAGGAGGAGGAAGATGAGAGGGAGGAAGACGAGAAGGAAGTTGAGAAGGAGGAGAAGACGAGGAGGAGGAGGAGGAGGAGGAGGAGGAGGAGGAGGAGGAGGATGAAGATGAGGAGGAGGGGCTTTGTAAAAGCGACGAAGGATGAGATGTCGTCTGCTGCGTTTTATGAAATTATCCGAATGGAAGAAGTGATTAGAATACGATATGCGGAGGTCATCAACATCCTACCTCTGTTCCTCTCTCTCACTCCTCCTCCTCCTTGTGTTCCTCCTCCTCTTGTTATCCTCTCTCTTCTCCCCGTCGTCTCTTATTCTGGCATTGTGTTGGCCAGTGTTTCTCTCTCGTCTTTTAGTCTCTGGATATGTAAATCCGTCGTCTCTTTCGCATTTCTTTTTCAACTTAAATTTGCCTTGATGACGATGAATGAGCCTCAATATAGTATATGCCACTGTCTGCACAAGTTGAAAGAGCCATAAAAACTAATTATCGTATACGATACTCAACACGATATCATCTATAAGGCGCCACATGATGAGACTTACTCTGCTAATCATTTTCTTAGCCTTCATTCCACCGAAGAAACACCAGGGATACTACAGCTTCTTTTCTAATGGCACTGTGTAAATTGTACCTTAAATTGCATCAAACCACACCACATATTTAGGCCTACGACTAGCTCGTTCATGCAGTTTATTACAGCTATACACCTGCAAAAACAGGTATGTGCTTTTATGTGTGTTAGGCAATTAGCTGTAGTGCTGGGATTTGAGGAAAGCCTCTCAGGTTGTACACATTTCGACCATGCAGTCTCTGTCGAGTTCACGTGACGGGCGAGGCATTCGAACCCAAAACCAGTCAGGTTAACAGCCGATACCTTATCCGTTCGGCCATAATGCCAAACACGACGTCGTGTAAGGCAAGTACAGACAGTACACATTTTACTGTTGTGGTGTACTGTAGTTTGTCACTAATAGAACTTTCAACGGAGTCATGGTCGTATCAAACTATTATAACGCCGGTTCTTTTATAAATATTATATCAATAGGGGCGAAGACAATATGTGTTGCAAATAACCGCTGAAGCGTTACACAATGAGCTTCAGGCTTCAGGCCACGGTTGCCAATAAATTATGGCATTCTGAGACGCATTAAATATGAGGAATGTGCATATATAATTTATAATAATTCTGCCATAGGCCTATGCATAGTGCATACACATTACACAGCCATAATGATCATGCTCTTTAACAGCAGTATTGTTGCATTTACATATTTTTATGCATGTGATTATCTGCCCGTGTCTAGGGCTTTTAAAAGGAATTTTTATAACTGTAACTGCACAACCCCTTCTCTCTGTTTCAAAAAGCCATGGTAAATTATTCCCAATGGGATGACAATGACCTTTTTTTAGCTATTTCTAACTGCACAAAAAGGCTTTTACAGCTGCACAAATTCATTTAGAGCTGCATTTTTTGTGTAGAACTGCACGCTAAAAAAAGCCCTGCCCGTGTCCAATCAATATCAATATGCATATGGTTAGATAGCGAATATTTTTTATATACATTTGAAACTAAGCTTACACATAGAAAATACCTTAAATAAATCATAGGCCTAATTACCGAATGAATGCTAAGGGGATTCTCAAGAATTTATGTTCCAATTGGCAGTCAGTCCAAACTGAAGGCCTACACACATGCTTAGAATTTGCTTCTGGCGATATTGCCCGTCAGTTGGATCGTACGGTGCTATACAGTGAATTCTATAGTCTTTCATCTCTAAGAGTGCCCCAAAGGCTCTTCGAATAAATTGAGCCCTATGGGTAGAGCGCAGTCACCCCAACAGCCACTTATATGAATTTTGAAGAGGCAGATAATGAGGAGGCCTATTCGTGTAAGTGACATGCTGCTGGTAGGCTAGATCTACTGCAGTGCGAATGCGGGAACAAACGCTTAAATAACACACACGGCAAATACGAATGTAATATGGCATGATAATTACATTGATAGCAGTAAATTAATTCAGGCTATTATACTCACGGATACCAACCATAAACGTAGGCATATATATATACTTCTAATACTATACGTTAACTAAGCCTCAGTCAACCGAGTCATGTATGGATATGTCTATGTATTTCAGAAGACTGCATTTGCACGTTTGCCAAATGCACGAGAGCTTTGGTGGCGTGCTGGCCAATTACTTTTGTACACAGAGGCGCTGGTCTACAGAGGCGCTGGTCTATTATACATAATATATAAATACAATATATATATATATATATTATGTACATATATAAATATGTATATATATATATATAAAGTAGCTATATCGCCGGATCTCAAAATATACTGAGGCTGAATGTAGGATATATATATACGTACATATTATATATAAGATGCATGCATGGGTGGATGTATTGGGTGTAGCCTGTACATTGGTCACGTATATTTATAGCTTAGTATAGTGACAGAGCCCGCGGTGCCGTTGTGAGGCATACGTAGCATACGTCACGTATACTGATATATCTATGCAAGCGTATGCATGTATGCGTGACGTACATGTATACACTTGCACATGCACTGTACAGCACAAACACACAGATATTCATGGGAGGCCCTCCGTATATTATCCTATCCCTATGTGTCGTTTCTCTGAACATAATGGCTTTCTCGGTCCTAGCTTTCATTACAGACGAAACCACATATTCATAGGACGACGTAATTAGATGGCTGGCGGTTTGGCAGCATGGAGCCTGCAGAGATCATAGGAAGCGCTGCACTGCAGGGTGGTGCATGGGTGCACCTATACAACCACCACTGCAGGCACTCGTGCAAAGCCAATGTATACATCAATGGATTGGGCAAACAACGATGCTATGTATAGCTACGTTTCAGATAGGACGAGTCAAGATGAAAGTGAAGAAGGCAAAAGTATGGACAGGCATAAGTAATGGTTACATTATTAAATGCATACATTGAATACTATACATTATATTGAAACAACCAAACCTTCTCTGTCCATGTACCTTTCTCTGTCTCATTGGTTATGTCGTTTCTGAAAGACCTAGGCCTACATGTATAATCGCGACTTGCAAGTCGTCATCTCAGAACTACAGTACGTCTGGATATACTAAACTATGAAAGGCCTAAACATGGGCCTATGACATACTGTTTGCAATTGTAGGCCTAAAGGCCATCCTTTATCACGAGCATATATGGCATACACTGTAGACCTTGCATATAGGAAGCAGGCCCACGTATAACATATGACCAAAAGTACACAAACGGAAACATTTCAAGCCGTTTTGCAAACACGAGAACTAGAATGGCGGATGTGGATTCACAGTACACGAATCCAGACACCCAAACACACACACACGCACACACACGCAAATACACATACACATACACACACATACACACACACGCGCGCGCACACGCTCAAATACACATAACAACACGCATTTGGGATCACATACAGGCTAATGATAGAAAGAAACTGGAGATCAGCATCCAAGAGAAGTGGAGTGTGCTGGTCTTTGAGTCTTGAGCCCTCTCTCTTGCTGGCCTGTCCACTGTGTCCAGTCTTATCTTTTCATCTATCCTATCCTCTTTATACCGACGTCCATTATCATCTTCTGTCCTGTGAGGTCCTGTTTTTTCCTCTCATCCTACGACATCCTTCATTCTTGTATCCAATTCTTCTCTCTGTTATCCTTTACTATCTCCAGTCCGTTCTTCTCTTTTCTCCCGTCTCCTATTCTCTTATTTCCCATCAACTCCTCTTTTATATCCTCTCCTCTTCTCCTCTCTTCAATCGTTATAGCAACTTTAATGGCGTCCTTAAAATCCACGTGATTGACTCTACTCCGATGCCATATCGCTCTTCAACAATCGTAGACACCGTCAATCGTCTATTATGACTAAAATCGACCACCATGTACTCAGACCGCTCAACCGGATTCAAAAGGAAAGCGGATGAGAATAAAACGACTGATATAGCGCATTTCTTTCGACGCACACACTCCGAACAACAAACAGAGTTTCTGGTAGATTACCTTCCGACATTTTCTTTCTTGGCGTCCACCGAAATACGACGACGACGACGGTTTCTAGATATACGGCGGGCGTTTCACTGGACTCGGCGGCAACAACGGACGACTGGACGTGCTGCCGGCTCAGTAGCCACGAAGGCATCGTCGTCGACGTCGTCGTCTATGTACACATGAGGCAGCTAGGCAGGCAAACATAATAGGTCCATCGATACGACGACGAGAGGCAGCAGCCAGCGTCCGCCGCCGTCGCGCAGCAGGGCCCCTCTCTCTCTCTCGCCCTCATTGAGTATTCATTGCCACCGCTGCAGTTCCGGAATGAGGTCGTCATGAATATTCAGACTTTGTTTGACCAGCAGCAGTAGCCCCAGGGAGCCAGCAGTTAAGGGACGAATGCATTGCGTACTGTAGGCACGGTGAGTCGTCGTGAATGGTATGCGGTTAGTATGATGACTTGTTTTTGTCAGTGCCAATAATGCCTTCGTCATTGTGTGGCCGAGTCTTCTTAACGTCTGCTGTTCTTTCAGGTCAATGTGCGGAATGGATTCGGTCGGGGCAGAATGTCGGAAGAGGGACCGAACTCTAACGTACGACCGAGAATCACGTTTAAGGCCGAATCGTTCTCTCTTCTGCTACGTTTTGCCCCTGACGTTCCTCGTTCTCTTCCTCTCTGTTCTTTTCCTTCCTCCTCCTCCTCCTCCTCGTCCTCCTCTTCCTCCTCCCCAATCCTTCTCAATCACTTCCTCCATCTCCTCCTCCTCCATAGCTTCTTCTTCCCACCGCATCTCTTCCTCCTGCTTCTTCGTCTATTCAGCGTTACCGGTTGCAGAGGCAGAGGCAAGCAGAGCGAACTGATGATGATGATGATGATGATGATGATGATGATGATGGACATTGCCTCTGCCTCAGGAACGATGTTAACAGTGGACACTGAAACAGAATCGATCGCCGAAGGAGAGGATAATGCATCGCTTCCACCGATGTCCATAAATCCATGCATGTTATATAATGTACATCGGAGACAGATGCAATCTTCATGGTTGCAGTGATCGAAGCCTATGGGGGTGATTACTTGACTATGAATAATATGAACTGGATGAAATTTGCCTCTGACCGTTCTGTTCAGCTGACCAATTCGATTCGTATAGTACATCTGCAGCTGACATTAGGACTCGGAGATATACAACCGCTCGTTAGCTAAAGTAGGCCTCCGTTCGCGACATCGTAGGCGTAGCTGGTATATTCACAATTTCTGAAGCGCATTTAGAAGCTAAGCGCATGGTACAAGCTTATTTACGAGAGCTGAAATCATACCAAATTTTCCTGTTCTCCCTGCAGCAGAGACCTGGGAGTTTAAGTAACTTCTGGATACGTCGAGCTCATGTTAACTTAAAGGGAGTGAATGTCGGTGAGCGTAACGGTGTTCTGCGAACGCTCCATTCTTCTTTAAAGCGCAGTACGTAGCAGAGACTGTAAATGCAAACCTTGCTGCATGTGTGGAGCAAATTTGCACTTAATTATCGTAACTAATCTATCTAATGAGACTTTCATAGCACCGTTTAAATTCACACGGCATCAATCAATAATCGCTTAAATTAAGAATTGTAAAGTAAGACATGTGCCTAAGGAGTTAATTACTATAATAGAGCTTGTACCGTTTATGCTAAGGAAAGACCGATTCCTAAACTGCATTTAGTAAATATTCCGCAGGAGCAGAATGCTTATTCATTCATTCATTTCAGATATTTATATAGCGCCCCTTCAAGATTTCTACTCAGAGGCGCTCCCGACTACAGCGCGGACACTGAATCGGAGTTTCACGCCGAAGCGTATGAGCAATTGCGAGTGAAGGACTTGCCCAGGGTCCCTACGCGGCAGCTTGAGGTGGATTCGAACCCGCAACCCTCCGGCTGCAAGGCACCGAACATACCCCTACACCACCGCGCCCCACAACCGCGCTTATATGCAACGGAATCGAACAATATAGTGAAAATGTACAATTGTAAAGACACGGATTGATTGAAAGCCAGGTGAGTTAATTGAAGAAGTGAAGGTAATGCAAAAGGCAGCCTAGAATATATCGGAGTGAGTTCAAATGCAGGTCAACTGGAATGAACACTAATTGCTGTTGAAACACTTGTAAAATCCGGTACAGAAATCTCAGTTGTTAACAAAGAACTCATACAAAATAGTAAATTAGAAGGAGTAGGTAGGGCCTAATAATTAGTGTGTGGCAGGAAACCGAACCAAAGAAAGTTGATTAAATCGAATGTGAGACTTTGCAATGAGAAAATAAATAGAAACGAATTCAAATTTTGCAAAATGTTGTCCTCATTTGTCTATTTTTATGTGCGTTTATTGAACATATATGCTATGGTGGTAAAGAAAATCTTTTGTAGCGCCCTGATCAAAAAATTAAGAATCAAAGTTCATAACTCAATCGAATGTATTTAATGCTCAATATTCGTCCAGTGTTGTAAGGAGAGCGCAATCTAGAATAGGTCAAGGTGAGAGGAGAGCGAGTGAAAAAAAAGAAGAGAGATGGATGATGGAGTGAAACCAAATGGAGAAGATGAAAGTATGGAGGAGGAGAAGGAGAAGAAGGGGGAGGAGGAGAAGGAGGAGGAAGGGGAGGAGGAGGAGGCCCTGTACTTTTGGAAATTTTTAGCATAAGTTAGAAAATGAGTCAGGTGAAGAAGAATATGAGAGGCAGAGTGAACACCCTATTTCAGATTGACGTCTGAAAGCGGATGAGTCGTAATTGGAGAAATAGTGACATATGGTTGATACGAAATATTTCAATAGTTTATTCCTAATGAGTTGCTTTACTGCATTTAGTTTAAGATTTATATCGTATTGCTCTTCGATTGGTGTTACCCAAGGAATGACGTGTAATCGCACGTAATCCCAAAATTTCCAAAGCGTCACTTAAAAGCTGATTAATCGCAGAGGATCACTATCATCGATCCATCACCGATTGCACACAGTCAATGAGACGATCACACTGTCAGTGGAAAGATCACACAGTCAATGAGAAGATCACACTGTCAGTGGGAAGATCACACTGTCAGTGGGAAGATCACACTGTCAGTGGAAAGATCACACAGTCAGTGGGAAGATCACATAGTCAATGAGACGATCACACTGTCAGTGGGAAGATCACACAGTCAATGAGACGATCACACTGTCAGTGGGAAGATCACACAGTCAATGAGAAGATCACACTGTCAGTGGGAAGATCACATGGTCAGTGGGAAGATCACACAGTCAATGAGACGATCATACAGTCAGTGGAAAGATCACACAATGAGAAGATCACACTGTCAGCGGAAAGATCACACAGTCAATGAGAAGATCACACAGTCAATGAGAAGATCACACAGTCAATGAGAAGATCACACTGTCGGTGGGAAGATCACATGGTCAGTGGGAAGATCACACAGTCAATGAGACGATCATACAGTCAGTGGAAAGATCACACAGTCAATGAGAAGATCACACTGTCAGTGGAAAGATCACACAATGAGAAGATCACACTGTCAGCGGAAAGATCACACAATGAGAAGATCACACTGTCAGCGGAAAGATCACACAGTCAATGAGAAGATCACATTGTCAGTGGGAAGATCACACAGTCAATGAGACGATCATACAGTCAGTGGAAAGATCACACAGTCAATGAGAAGATCACACTGTCAGTGGGAAGATCGCACTGTCGGTGGGAAGATCACATGGTCAGTGGGAAGATCACACTGTCAATTACAAGCGCTGACATGTGAATGCGATGCATCTGGTGCAAGAATCGGGTTGGGAGGAATTTGACGGAAGACAAATGGCGAAAAAGAATTAAACTATCATAATTATACAATATACATGGTCCAAAATGCGCAAATACGTGAAAGAGTGGTATCGGTCTAGAGCTATAGCTCCAATAGCGGAAGTTGATAATGGATAAGATATGGATCACATCAATTCCAAGGAAGGATAACCTGTATTCCCCCGACTTATTAACATGGATTGTATTAGACAGATTAACCCTCGGGCTACCAAGGTTTTTTGCGACATCGGCTACCAAGGGGGGTGGGGTGGTTACCACCCTCTAGATTTCGTGTTTGGTTTAGATATCATATCATGTAATACAGGAATTGATTCTTGATTCAGCATTCATTTCGGAACAAATGGTATATTGAGTTGTTATTTATGTGAATGCACCTCGAAATTGCATAATTTTTAACAACGGAGCCGATCCTTAATAAGCGATATTTTATATTATTGCGTAGGTCTACATTGTACTTGTTGGATAAACAAATATGAGATTGTATGTTTTGAAACTGATGTATGTATCCAAGATCATTTCAAACATAATGAGGCTTCATTTGTAACAATATCCTACAAACTAGTTCATAGTCTGTTTTAGTTGCAGCGAAATCTAAAGGCATGCATAGGCTACTATCTATATTATAAAGCGTACTCTGTTTACGCTGTCCTTCCGTTTGTATGTTTGTATGTATGTTTATCTGTTGTCTAAAGGCTCCGAAACGGAACGCTTTAGCGATTTACAAAATTGTACACAACATTATTACGCCACGTCTAGGTCATCGCGACTATTTTCAGCTCGCAATTTTATTTAAACGCCGATATAATATGGACATTTTAAATTTCCAACTGTTTCGACGAGGCTATCTCAATACCGGCCATAGTATGGCCATTTTGTCCACGTCACGCGGCTAAATATGCAATCTTAAATTACGTCACGCGGCTAATATGCAATCTTACGTCACGCTGGCTAACGGCAGAACTTCGTCTATTATTTAGCAAATAATAGGCCCTATTATAATTTAGAGATAACCCGTGTAGTACGGGGAACAAATAATACACGTATTTAAGGTAGAGATAACCCGTGTAGTAGCCTACGGAAAACAAATAATATTGCCTATATATATATATAAGGTAGAGATAACCCGTGCAGTACACGGGCAAAGCAACTATGTTCACCTCTAAATATCGTTTCCATTCAGACATATTCAGATAGCCTATATGGACATTTTTTAAATATTTGAAGCCCATCAGCAAATATAGTAAGGAAGTAGGCTAGCCTTTATTTGCAGCCGTTCAAAATTACGCCTGGGGAAACCCGGGCGAACGCCGGGTAAAAAATGCTAGTAGGCCTATCAACATAAAACAAGACTTTACGTTATTGTTCACGGCAGTCAAATATGACAGTGGTCCTTGCAGTTATTGCAAGTTACTCCCGTTGTTTTGTGCAAATGCTTCCTGCAAACAAGCTTCTCACTTCATATTCAGTATAAATTTATTGCAGCTGATATAAGTTCTAAATCTGTAGCTGTTGACAAACGTTTAGGCTACGTAGAAATATCGGTTTACGTTGTGATGTTGTATTCAGCCATTTTCACACAGATAATGCGTATTATTTATTATGATCACTTCCCGTTTTCAAAACACAAATAAGTAAGCAAGTAAATGAAGCCCTGCATTCCCTCTAAAGAATGGCGTATTAATTTTGTTTATCTTCCAGGAAGAATAATGAATACGCTATAGTCGATAAACTTAGGGGTAGTATCCACTCCCACCGGTAACTCGGTTATATCGGGTATAACTTTTAATGGCGTAGGATATCACCACGATGTTTACCTCAGACTGTGCGCAAATGGACCTCTTACAGCCACCTAAAATGTCAAAATTATATTCCATATGAAAGAAGTTTGTGATGAGAAAAACGTATATGACCAGCGCAGGTCAGCTAAAAGGGTGGGTGGGTGGTTAGTGGTTACTAGCGATAGATTTGACTCGTCTTGTCGTTCTTTTGGCTTCTCTAAATCCATGGCATTTGCATCCAAAGCACTAGCATATGTTTCGGGAGTCTTTGCTACGGGACGATTATCATCCGTGGTAACAACGTCACCGGGATGCGTCAAATCGTCTGCAACGGGTAACGGTGTATGGTAGACTGGCCGCACAAAGTGCTTCTCTTTGACGAATCATCAGCGAAGATATTCGGAGAAGGTAGTTCACTCTAAAATCAAGTTTAGTGAAGCAATAATCTACCGAACTGTAATGTTGAACTGTTGAACATAGCCTCAAAACAAATACAGACAAGGCACGATTAAGTGCTGTAAGGTAAGACACGGTAATGTCGCAAAACTTCGCTCGTAGGTAAATGAGACCTCACGCCGGTGACACCTGGCGAGTGCTTAGGAAACGTTTTAGACGTTTTTTTTAAGACACCTTTCTTTTAGCTGACCTGCGCTGGTTATATAGGCCTTGAGAGAAAACAACTGTGAGAGACTAATCTCTTTGGGCGTGAAGAATCGAGTTACGTAGCTGAATTGTAATCAGTCGTGCACACAGAAGTTTCGCCGACTTCAAGAAGGACACGTTCGCTCGTCGCTGGAGCCTTCTGCGACGTCCACCTTCATGGGACCGGCTTTCCGCTCGTCGCTTGAGTCTCGCCTTGTTGCTGGATATTCGCTGGATGGAGCTTTTCATCCAACGTCGCTCGCCAGTGGATCTCCTGCCGAACCTCGTTCGTCGCTGGGACCTCGCTCCTGGAACTTCTCTGGAACCTCGCTCACCATAGAGCACGCCATGAACATTGATCGTCGCTGGAACCTCCTGCGTCGTTCACACACTGGAACTCCGCTCGCCATAGAGCACGTTGGCTGGAGCTTCCTTCGGCGGGAGCGCTACTTGCTCGCCGTATCGTCCTCTGGAACTCCGCTCGCCACGAACATCGAGGCCGAAAAACTTAAGGCACTAAAACTTCATAAGCCGAGGCCGAGACACCGACGGCGCTAAAGCTTCATAAGCCGTGACCAAGAAACTAAAGGCGCCAAAACATCATAAGCCGAGGCCGAGAAACTAAAGGCGCCAAAACATTATAAGCCGAGGCAGAGAATCTAAAGGCGCAAAAACTTCACAAGCCGATGCCGAGAAACTAAAGGTGGTAAAACTTCATAAGCCGAGGCCGAAAAACTTAAGGCGCTGAAACTTCATAAGCCGAGGCCGAGAAACTAAAGGCGCTAAAAAGTCATATGCCGAGGCCGAGAAACTAAAGGCGCCAAAACATCATAAGCCGAGGTCGAGAAACTGAAGGCGCTAAAAATTGTTAAGCCGAGGCCGAGAAACTTAGGGCGCTAAAACTTCATAAGCCGAGGCCGAGAAACTTAAGGCCCTAAATCTTCATAAGCCGAGGCCGAGAAACTAAAGGCGCTAACACTTCATAAGCCGAGGTCGAGAAACTAAAGGCGCTAGAAATTCATAAGCCGAGGCCGAGAAACTAATGGCGCTAAATCTTCATAAGCCGAGGCCGAAAAACTTAAGTCGCTAAAACTTCATACGCCGAGGCCGAGAAAAATAAGACGCTAAATCTTCATAAGCCGAGGCCGAGAAACTAAACGCGCTAACACTTCATAAGCCGAGGTCGAGAAACTAAAGGCGCTAGAAATTCATAAGCCGAGGCCCAGAAACTAAAGGCGTTAAAAATTCATAAGCCGATGCCGAGGAACTAAAGGCGCCAACACTTCATAAGCCGAGGCCGAGAAACTAAAGGCGCTAACACTTCATAAGCCGAGGTCGAGAAACTAAAGGCGCTAACACTTCATAAGCCGAGGCCGAGAAACAAGGCGCTAAAACTTCATAAGCCGAGGCCGAGAAACTTAAGGCGCTAAAAAGTCATATGCCGAGGCCGAGAAACTAAAGACGCCAAAACTTCATAAGCCGAGGTCGAGAAACTAAAGGCGCTAAAAATTGATAAGCCGAGGCCGAGAAACTTATGGCGCTAAATCTTCATAAGCCGAGGCCGAGAAACTTAAGGCCCTAAATCTTCATAAGCCGAGGCCGAGAAACTAAAAGCGCTAAAACTTCATAAGCCGAGGCCGAGAAACTAAAGGCGCTAAAAATTGATAAGCCGAGGCCGAGAAACTTAAGGTGCTAAATCTTCATAAGCCGAGGCCGAGCAACTTAAGGCGCTAACACTTCATAAGCCGAGGTCGAGAAACTAAAGGCGCTAAAACTTCATTAGCCGAGGTCGAGAAACTTAGGGCGCTAAAACTTCATAAGCCGAGGCCGAGAAACTTAAGGCGCTAAATCTTCATAAGCCGAGGCCGAGAAACTTAAGGCGCTAAAACTTCATAAGCCGAGGCCGAGAAACTAAAGGCGCTAACACTTCATAAGCCGAGGTCGAGAAACTAAAGGCGCTAAAAATTCATAAGCCGAGGCCGAGAAACTTAAGGCGCTAACACTTCATAAGCCGAGGTCGAGAAACTAAAGGCGCTAAAACTTCATAAGCCGAGGTCGAGAAACGAAATGCGCTAACACTTCATAAGCCGAGGTCGAGAAACTAAAGGCGCTAACACTTCATAAGCCGAGGCCGAGAAACTTAGGGCGCTAAAGCTTCATAAGCCGAGGCCGAGAAACTTAAGGCGCTAAAAAGTCATATGCCGAGGCCGAGGAACTAAAGACGCCAAAACTTGATAAGCCGAGGTCGTGAAACTAAAGGCCCTAAAAATTGATAAGCCGAGGCCGAGAAACTTAGGGCGCTAAATCTTCATAAGCGAAGGCCGAGAAACTTAAGGCGCTAAATCTTCATAAGCCGAGGCCGAGAAACTAAAGGCGCTAACACTTTATAAGCCGAGGCCGAGAAACTTAGGGCGCTAAAGCTTCATAAGCCGAGGCCGAGAAACTTAAGGCGCTAAAAAGTCATATGCCGAGGCCGAGAAACTAAAGACGCCAAAACTTGATAAGCCGAGGTCGTGAAACTAAAGGCGCTAAAAATTGATAAGCCGAGGCCGAGAAACTTAGGGCGCTAAATCTTCATAAGCGAAGGCCGAGAAACTTAAGGCGCTAAATCTTCATAAGCCGAGGCCGAGAAACTAAAGGCGCTAAAATTGATAAGCCGAGGCCGAGAAACTTAAGGTGCTAAATCTTCATAAGCCGAGGCCGAGAAACTTAAGGCGCTAAAACTTCATAAGCCGAGGCCGAGAAACTTAAGGCGCTAAATCTTCATAAGCCGAGGCCGAGAAACTTAAGACGCTAAAACTTCATAAGCCGAGGCCGAGAAACTAAAGGCGCTAAAAATTGATAAGCCGAGGCCGAGAAACTTAAGGCGCTAACACTTCATAAGCCGAGGCCGAAAAACTTAAGTCGCTAAAACTTCATACGCCGAGGTCGAGAAACTAAAGGCGCTAACAGTTCATAAGCCGAGGTCGAGAAACTAAAGGCGCTAACACTTCATAAGCCGAGTCCGAGAAACTTAGGGCGCTAAAACTTCATAAGTCGAGGCCGAGAAACTAAAGGCGCTAAAAATTGATGAGCCGAGGCCGAGAAACTTAAGGCGCTAACACTTCATAAGCCGAGGTCGAGAAACTAAAGGCGCTAAAACTTCATTAGCCGAGGTCGAGAAACCAAAGGCGCTAAAACTTCATAAGCCGAGGCCGAGAAACTTAAGGCGCTAAAACTTCATAAGCCGAGGCCGAGAAACTTAAGGCGCTAAAACTTCATAAGCCGAGGCCGAGAAACTTAAGGCGCTAAATCTTCATAAGCCGAGGCCGAGAAACTTAAGACGCTAAAACTTCATAAGCCGAGGCCGAGAAACTAAAGGCGCTAAAAATTGATAAGCCGAGGCCGAGAAACTTAAGGCGCTAACACTTCATAAGCCGAGGCCGAAAAACTTAAGTCGCTAAAACTTCATACGCCGAGGTCGAGAAACTAAAGGCGCTAACAGTTCATAAGCCGAGGTCGAGAAACTAAAGGCGCTAACACTTCATAAGCCGAGTCCGAGAAACTTAGGGCGCTAAAACTTCATAAGTCGAGGCCGAGAAACTAAAGGCGCTAAAAATTGATGAGCCGAGGCCGAGAAACTTAAGGCGCTAAAACTTCATAAGCCGAGGCCGAGAAACTAAAGGCGCTAACACTTCATAAGCCGAGGTCGAGAAACTAAAGGCGCTAACACTTCATAAGCCGAGGCCGAGAAACTTAAGTCGCTCGCTAAAACTTCTTAAGCCGAGAAACTAAAGGCGCTAAACGCAATTGCTGATCCTGCTAGGTCTTGCCCCTAAATACGTCTGTGACTCAAGATACGTCGGCCTACCCATGGCCTTCTAGATATTGTTAAATCCAGAGGGCCATGGCCTACCGCGGCTGCTTCTCTTCGCCCGCTCCGCTCTTCGGATCGTCTTGACCGTTTTGTTCCTTGTGTGAGAACAGCCATAGACCAGTCCCGTGCCTTTGCCTGCATTGGCCCTTCGCTACGGAATCAACTTTCCCCCTTTGTTCGCTCTACCATGAGACTATCCGGTGTATTTATCCTCTGGGACTTTCGCACTGGCTGACACACACTGATTTCGCACACTCTGATTGGTGTGCACTGTGTGAGGCGCTTTATAAATATTTAAATACAATACAATACAATGCCAAAGTTGAGAAGCGTCTTCAATTTTCTCATCCTGGGCATTCGAAATTTTAGCGACTTCAGCTTTCTCGGCCTCGGCGCACAAAGTTATAGCGCCTTCAGTTTCCTTAACGAAAGTTTAGCGCCTTCTGTTTTCTCGGCCTCAGCATAGAAGGTGTTATCGCCTTCTGTTTCTCGGCCTCGGCTTATGAACATTTACCGTCTTCAGTTTTCTCGGTCTCGGCATAGGAAATGTTAGCGCCTTCTGTTTTCTCGACATCGGCATATGAATTTTTGCGCCTTCAGCTTTCTCGGCCTCGGCATATGAAGTTTAGGCACTTTTTGAGCTTTTTCGGCCTCGTCCTATGAATGTTTACCGCCTTCCGTTTACTCGGCCTCGGCATATGAAGTTTTGCGCCTTCAGCTTTCTCGCCTCGGCATATGAAGTTTTAGCGCCCTCATTTTTCTCAGCCTCGGCATATGAAGTTTTATCGCCTTCAGTTTCCTCAGCCTTGGCATATGAAGTTTAAGCTGCTTCAATTTCTTGACCTCGGCATGTTAGGTTTTAGCGCCTGTTGTTGTCTCAGCCTAGGCATGTGAAGTTTTAGCGTCTACAGTTTTCTCAGCCTCGAAATATGAAGTTTTAATGCCCTCAGTTTTCTTGGCCTCGGCGCACTAAGTCTGATTTTTCTCATTCTCGGTATATCAGGATTCAGCGCCTTCAGTTTTCTCAGCTTCGGCTTGCGAGTTTCTAGCGCCTTCAGTTTTTGGCCGTGGAATACGAATTTGTATAACCTTCTGCTTTCTTTGGCTCGGCGTATGAAGTTTTTGCACCTTCAGTTTTTTAGCCTCCGCATGTGAAATGTTAGCGCCTTCAGTTTTCTCAACCTCGTCTTCTGATGCATTTTAAATCATTTGCCAGTCAATCATTCATTTTGCATATTAACCCTCAGGCTGCCAAGGTTTTTTGTGACACGGACTACCAAGGGGGGGTGGTGGTTACCACCACCCCTGGATTTCTTGTTTGGTTTCACTTTCACATATCATATCTTGTAATCATAGACTACTTAAATTACAGGACTGCAGGCGGTCATGCTCGGGACTTGGAACTTGGGTCCTTTCTCAATTTACACTTTTTATCATAAAAAATGAACGAATAGTCCGATTTGCATGAACTTTCTTTTGTTCTATTTGTGTTTACGAGAGCTATATCAGAGGGAAATATTGACTCTAAATTCTGGATCATTCAAGGTCATTTCAAGGTCGGAAAAATGAAATCTAGCAAAAATCAGAGAAAAATGGCCAGATCCCAGCCAATAATTCTTCAAATCAGTTAATTCTTTCTTGTGTTTCTCTTCTAGATAAGGGCTACCTGGGATAAGAAACAAGACCATTAAATGTAAGGTGATCCAAGGTTATTTTAAGGTCAAAAAGGTCAATTTAAGAGGAAATTCAGAGGAAAGAGCCATAGCTCAGACAAATATTGTTACATTTTAATTATTCTTTTACCAATTTGTTCGTGCCGTTAAGAACTATATTCGAGAAGACAGTACCTGAAGGTAAAAATACTCCAAGGTCATTTCAAGGTCAAAAGGTCAAAAGGTCAAAATCAAAAGAAAATGACCATATCTCAGCGACATGTTGTTTTATTTGGGTGATTCTGTGTAATGGTCATTGATCCTTGATTTCGACCTATGACCTTCAAATGACCTCGAAGTAACCCAAGGTCGTTTCAAGGTCAAAGGTCGAAATAAATGAAAAATTGCCATGACACAGAATCACCCAAATAAAACAATATTCTGTGTAATGGTCATTTCCTTTGATTTTGACCTTTGACCTTCAAATGACCTTGAGTTCACCCAAGGTCATTTCAAGGTCAGAAGGTCAAAATAAAGCCGTCATTGCACACAATCACCCAAATGGCTGAGATATGGTCACTTTCTCTTGATTGTGACCTTTTGACCTTGAAATGACCTTGAATTATTTTTACCTGTAGGTACAGTCGTCTCGAATGTAGCCCTTATCGGCACGAGCAAATTGGTAAAAGAATAATTAAAATGTAACAATATTTGTCTGAGCTATGGCTATTTCCTCTGATTTTCCTCTGAAATTGACCTTTTTGACCTTAAAATAACCTTGGGTCACCTTACATTTAATGGTCTTGTTTCTTATCCCAGGTAGCCCTTATATAGAAGAGAAACACAAGAAAGAATTAACTGATTTGAAGATTTATTGGCTGAGATCTTGCCATTTTTTCTGATTTTTGCTAGATTTCATTTTTTCTGACCTTGAAATGACCTTCAATGATCCAGAATTTAGAGTTAATATTTTCCTCCGATATAGCTCTCATTCATACAAATAGAACAAAAGAAAGTTCATGCAAATCGGACTATTCGTTCATTTTTTATGATAAAAAGTGTAAATTGAGAAAGGACCCCAGTTCCAAGTCCCGAGGCTGATCGCCTACAGTCCTGTAATTTAAGGGGTCTATGCTTGTAATACATCAGTGGATTCAGCATTCATTTCTGAACAAAATGGTATATTTAGTTGTACATTACGTGAATTCACCTCGAAATTAGGCTACATAATTTTTAACAACGGAACCGATAATTGGCGATATTTTATATTATTGAGTACATTTTGTACTTGTTGGATAAACAAATATAAGATTATGTGTGTTTTGAAACTGATCTATGTATCCAAGAATATTATAAATATAATGAGGCTTCATTTTGTAACAATAACCTACAAACTAGTCCATATAGTCTGTATTAGGTATAGTCAGAGCTCTTAGCATTCAAAATAGTCATTATTGTGCATTTAGGTGCTACAAGCAAAAAATTATATTTTTGAGTTCAGGAAGAAATTCTGATCAAAACCTGATATAGTGCCAGTTGAAAACAAATTATTTTTTTTGGAGTTTTTTTTAGTTTTTACGTTATTATATGTTAGCATAACATTGTGCAATTTGGAGCTACAAGCACAAAAAGGATATTTTTGTGTGCAGGAAGTAATTCTGAACAAGACATGATATTGTGCCAGTTGGAAAAATTAGTTTTTTTTAGTTTTTTCACTTTTTTATGTTTTTTTATCATTCCAGCAAAGCTCAACTAATGCTGAGCAATGTAGCCGCCTGGCTTGGTAAATTCAAAAGCTTAACAAAAATGCTATATTGAATAATATCTGATATTGTGCCAGCTGGAACAAATTAATTTTTTTAGTGTTTCACTTTTTTGCGTTATTTGTTGTTAGCATAACATTGTGCATTTTGGTGCCACAAGCAAAAAAGAGATATTTTTGTGTTCAGGAAGAAATTCTGATCAAAACCTGATATTGTGCCAGTTGAAAAAAAGAAATTGTTTTTCAATAGTTTTTTTACTTTTTTACGTTAATAAATGTTAGCATAACATTGTCCATTTTGGTGCAACAAGCAAAAAAAAGATATTTTTGTGTTCAGAAAGTAATTCTGAACAAAACCTGATATTGTGCCAGTTGAAAAAAAGACATTTCTTCTCGAGTTTTTAACTTTTTTTACGATATTAGATATTAGCATAACATTGTGCATTTTGGTGCAACAAGCCAAAAAAAGATATTTTTGTGTTCAGGAAGTAATTCTGAACAAAACCTGATATTGTGCCAGTTGAAAAAAAGAAATTTTTTCTCGATTTTATTTTACTTTCTTACGTTATAAGATGTTAGCATAACATTGTGCATTTTGGTAAAAAAAAAAGTGAAAATTCAAAACAACTAATTTGTCAACTGGCACAATATCAGGTTTTGATCAGAATTTCTTCCTGAACACAAAAATATCTCTCTTTTGCTTGTGACACAAAAATGCACAATGTTATGCTAACAACAAATAACGCAAAAAAGTGAAAAACTAAAAAAATTAATTTGTTCCAGCTGGCACAATATCAGATATTATTCAATATAGCATTTTTGTTAAGCTTTTGAATTTACCAAGCCAGGCGGCTACATTGCTCAGCATTAGTTGAGCTTTGCTGGAATGATAAAAAAACATAAAAAAGTGAAAAAACTAAAAAAAACTAATTTTTCCAACTGGCACAATATCAGGTCTTGTTCAGAATTACTTCCTGCACACAAAAATATCCTTTTTGTGCTTGTAGCTCCAAATTGCACAATGTTATGCTAACATATAATAACGTAAAAACTAAAAAAAACTCCAAAAAAATAATTTTTTTTCAACTGGCACTATATCAGGTTTTGATCAGAATTTCTTCCTGAACTCAAAAATATCATTTTTTTGCTTGTAGCACCAAAATGCACAATGTTACGCTAACAGCTCTGACTAGTAGGCCTACAGCGAAATCTAAAGGCAACATGAAACAAGACTTCACGTTATTGTTCACGGCAGTCAAATATGTCGGTGGTCCTTGCAGTGATTGCAAGTTACTCCCGTTATTTTGTGCCAATGCTTCCTGTAAACTGGCTTCTCACTTCATCTTCAGTATCTGTTTCAGCTAATATAAGTTCTAAATCTGTAGCTGTTGAGAAACGTTTAAGTAGAAATATCGGTTTACGTTGTGATGCTGCATTCAGCCATTTTCAGACAGATATCGCGTATTATTATTTATTTTGATCACTTCCAGTGTTCAAAAGACAAATAAGTAAGCAAGCAAATGTAGCCCTGCATTCCCTCTACAGAATGGTATATTTGTTTCTCTTCCAGGAAAAAAAATGAATACGCTATAGTCAGGGTCCGATTTGTCAAAAAAGAAGCAGGGGGGTCGAGAACAGTGGCGGATCCAGGATTGCCTATGTGGGGGCAAGGGTAATTGTTTTTTGAGGGACGCCACGTTCCAGAGTAAAAATGGTAGGCTAATTAAAATGATAGTAGCCTATATAGCCTATTTGAAATAACGACATTATGTGCAATAGTTAGTACAGTAGACCATAGTATATACTATTATATCCTATAAAATACTGTTTGAAATTGGCGTTCATTTGTAGGCCTAATGTTGGATCGCAAGTATTTTTTTAAATTATTTTCAATCTGCTTAAAGTTCTTTCTGCAGACTGCAGTACAGTTACCAGATGGCCCGAACGGGGCGCCATATAGGCCTAATAGGGCGCCGTACTGCAGTGGCCAAAGTAACAGCAAGAGTGAGATATATTTTATAAAGTAGCCTACTGATAGATTAATTATGGCAGCGATTCCCAGTCTTTTTCAGAGCATGCATGGCACCCTTAGCCTACTAACGGCAGATCAGCGGCACCTTTGACCTTAATTTCAATATTTTTCTTCAAGTTAGTTCTTTATTTTACTGATATGAAACTTTTCTTCTATTAAACATGCGGGTTGCGACTATTTCCACACTACTTTCCGTGTAAAAAAATAATTATAAGCCTATGTTAGTTGTGATAAATTTTACAACTTTTTCACATAAAAAGCTGCACAAATGTTATGGTTCTACCTTTCTGACATCCAACCTTGAGCAGGTGCACGGGCCCTTTGCTTCCGCGACACTCAGGTTGGGAAGCACTGGATTAGGGAGGGAGTAATTGTCACATGTATGAGACAGTTACAATGCAAGTGATTTAATCAGTGGCGTGGCTAGGTATTTTGGCGCCCAGGGCGAATAACGGCAAACGGCCCCAATAGAAATTTCGAATTTTAGCGATACACAGCTAGTCAAACGCTATATTGAACATTATTCAATTATATGAATATGTGGCTCTTACCAGACTCAAAACTTTTCTATCCATGATATATCTGCAGTCTTTGAGAACTTCACAAAATTAACAGGAGCGCTAGGCCTACTTCACTCTGGCTGATGAAACTGCTGTGGCATGATTAGAGATGTAAAAAAACATGTTTTTTTTGGCGTTGAAATATTTCAATGAAATATTTCAGTTTTATTTGAAATATTTCAGTTTTCTTTGAAACATTTGAAATTATTTTTTTCTTTACATTTTACAACTAATTACAACCATAATAACAGTTTATTTATTTCTCTCATATTACATATTATATGCATTATTGTGTTAGTGATGACCATCCTCGAGATACTCAATTTATTTCTAATTACCTGTTTTTAAGAATGACTTTTATGAGAGTTACATTATATGTTGAAAAACATATTTTATTCACCAAATGTCACAAATTACAGTTTGATCTAATAAAGTAGATGTTATTGTTCATTGTTATGCTTAACATTTATTATTAATCACTTGTTTTGTCATAAATGAAATAAATGTGATTTTAGCTAAATTCTGCTAGCCTAGGATACAGTCAATCGTATAGAATTCGAAACACTTTAGTGACTTTACAAGACAAATTATAAATCACAAATACTATGTCAACTAGACTCAATAGTAATCCGGCGAACAAAATTTTACAAAAAGTTCTAAGAATAGAACTTAGAACACAAACATAAATAGTACTATCAGTCAGACAGAGTAAACCATCATTAATAGTAATTATACTGCTAAAATCTGTCAGTTACAAGATTTCCTCATTGTTATTCATCATCGTCCATGTCATCATCTTTGTTGTCATCGTCAACATCATCATTGTCGCTATCATCATAACTGTCACTGTCATCATCATCACTGGCATCTTCACTGTCATCATAGTTTTCATGGCCCAACTCAAGACATGGTGTCAATTTGTGTGCATCCAATACTTAAAAAAAACATGTTGTTTTTTTGGTCATTGAAATATTTTAAAAAAAACTGTCAGAAATGAAATATTTCAAATGAAATATTTCACGCTCACATCACTAGGCATGATTGGATCTAATGTCTTGTTCATGTTAAATTAAATAGGCATCAGTGCGCTTCAAAATAGCTAACTCCATATAACTTGTTGCAGCTGCTCCTCGTTTTTCTGACAATTTCTTAAACCTAGCTCCGTTCAGTTTGTGTCGCTTGATTTTCGATAAAGTAAAGCGATGCGCAGACAGTTTTATAAACAACAAATACACATAAAACTGGAATTTCGAATACCCAACGTACACACTGATATTCCACGACTTATGACTCAGCGGTCTCAGGCTCTCAGCACCCCTGTCCTGGCCTCAGGAAAGGGTAAAGGTCAGCAAGGCGTCTACCTAGACTCCTAGAGCCATGGGAGGCTTGAAGCGTGGAGGGGGTCCTCGCCTGAAGCATAGTCTACAGCATGGAAACCTGATCCATTGGGCCTGAAAACTGTAAGGGTGTATACAAATCTTGTTGAAAGACAACAACTTTCTTCTTCCTTAGGCCCCTAATCCAAAAGCAGATGGTGCTTTGATGCGACACACATATATCAAACTGCAAGACAGAGAGACAGAAGAAATTTATTAAAGGAGGAGAGTGGTCGAGTAGAGAGAAGAAACAGTACTAGCCTACTAAAGACAGAGGTGGCCATTATATATATATATATATATATATATATATATATATATATATATATATATATATATATATATATATGTGTGTATATATATATATACTGCCCACATCGAGCCCACTTGGGCCAGATGACTAGTAGAGAGGGAGGTAGAAGCTGGGTCAGGCCGAATGGTCATAATGGAGTCATTTGGTGTAGGACTGTGGGTAATGAATTTGAGGGGGTCAAGCCGACCCCCCGGGGGTCGGCCTAAGGCTAGAAGCAAGGGGGTCAATAAGAAGAAGCAAGGGGGTCCAACCCCCGACCCCCCGGCAAATCGGACCCTGGCTATAGTCGAAAAACTAAGGGGGTGGTAATTAACCACACGCCCTCTGGTACCTCGGGTATATCGGGTATAACTTTTGAATGGCGTGAGATACCACCATGATGTTTACCTCAAAATGTGCCCAAATTATTCTGCTACAGCTACCTAAAATGTAAACATTATACTCCGTATGAAAAAAATTTATGCATAAAAACGTATGGGTGGGGGTTGTAACCACCCTCCCCCTTGGTAGCCCAAGGGTTAAGGGAACTCATGGGCAGGTAATATAACTGGATTCTCTTTGTGTTGCTGATTTATGTACACGATGGCCAACAGCATTTCTGCTACGCTACTGATCGGGCATATAATTATAGAGAATTGGAGGCCCGATCGTTCGAAAAGTCATTTGACCTACAAACTGAGACCATCTGTTAGGCCTATTTTAACAGTGATTTCTTCGTTACACTTTAAGCATAGCTTCTCAGAACGGCCTACTGTGGTGGTCTGTATTTAAAATTCAAATCCGTGCACACACAATAAGAAATGTTAAATAAAAAATGTTAAATAACATTGCAATTATTCAGTTCTTTTTTTGGTTTTATTGTCTTTTGTTTTACCTTAAGGTGGAGGGAAGCTACCTCGACGCAATTATTTCTGGGCTCCCAAGCTACTGCCACTGTGTTAAGTACTTGTCACTAAGATTTGTTGATATTATTTTGCAATTAGGCCCCCATTCAGCGGGATTATTCCCTTCGGGTGAGCCTATTGCTCCCTTGTTTATGCTGTGATAATTGTATATTAAATGATTATGCTTTGTGTCTAACTACTGTTAAATATTACTTGTTTTGCTTTTTGTTATTGGGACCAATAAACAAATTGAATTGAATTGAATTGAATTGAATTGTAATAATTCGACATGTTAGATCGATTTAGGAAGTGTAAAGAGTAGGCTACTTATTTAGGCTTTGATTAGTTTCTGTTCTGTTTCTAAAAATTTCGTCATGAATGCAACAACAGAAGAAAACGCCAGCGTGTAGGCCTACAATGACAATAAATGACACAACAATAGCAGAGGCGCGTTTACAGAAAACGGGGCCCTAGGCGCAAATATTTTTGGGGCCCTTCTGAACTTCGAAGAGTCTGAAACTCTGGTGGTGTTTAGCCTATCATGTGCAAAATACCTACAAAATTGAACTTGAAGCCGTTTTTGTCGCACACGACGTTTAAGGTGCCAACAATGAATTTTTCTCGTCCTTAATATGACCTCATTCTTGGCAGTTTTTTTCAAAAAACAAAGTACTTTTTCTTTTACATTTTCTGAGGCTGTTCGTCTTCATATGCAATGTCAAGATCGCTTTCAATACCAAGTTTAAGTTTTACCTCTGTCTCTATTTTTGGGAAATTTTCTCTGACGTTTTGAGCAAAATTGTTAAAAAATTCAATATCATTAGAGCTATCTTATTTCGTTTTGCAGCTCCAGAATATTAGCAACGTTTCGTTGCGTCAGATTGTAATCAATATTTAATACTATTAAAATTTCAATTACTTTTACTTACTGGTTATCAATACTAATAAAAGTTTTGAACACTATAAAATGACGGAATAATCAGCCTAAAGCAGGGGGTTCCCTATCTTTTCTATGCCACTGGAGTGCTGGACACGTAGGCCTAAACTGCAACAGACGCCCGTTGCTGCTTGTTGCTAACAAGTCTGATGTTTTAGACAAAAGTGAATTATTAGCCCAAATGAACAAAGCAATTATAAATTAGAAAAAATATTCTTTAACAATTACAATAATAATAACAGTATATTATTCTTTTATGTGAATGTCAAGCTGTAAAGAATATTAAAAAAATGAAAATAATTCTAAATTTTAAAATGTTATTTTTTATTGTTGAAAAAATATTATAATTCGTTTGGGGGCCCCTCCAAGATTTGGGGCCCTCCAAGATTTGGGGGCCCTAGGCGCGCGCCTAGTGCGCCTACTGGTAAACGCGCCTCTGAACAATAGTATTCGATGACAAAAGAGAACACCACAATTGTATTCGATACATTGTCTTTATTTAGTCATGGGCTGATTCTGAAGTCACCAGATATAACACGTAAATAAATATCTAGACCTAATATTTGACCGGATTGTATTCGTCAACAACAATCAAGTGAGTTTAAGGAAAGAGGAAATCACACGCCACCTTTCGAAAGACAAAGACACTATACACTGTATCACATGACTCAGTTTCTACTTGGAAAGGGTCAACTATCTCTGCTACAGGTCACCGGGATCAAAGGAACTTGGAGCAGCTTAGGTTAACAGTACAGTACTTCTAAAATTGAAGTCAATTTTGGTTATATCCTATCGCTTCCTGTTTATACTACTTAATACTTAATAAGTTAATAGCCTATTTTAATGTGTGCGGATTTTTAAAGGTGTTATGTAAATGTTTTGACATACAAATAATGATTTAAAGCGCCATTACCAGTATAATATACTCGCCGCCGTCATCATCATCATCATCATCATCATCATCATCATCATCATCATCATCATCATCATCATCATCATCATCATCATCATCATCATCGGCAACATTAGCGCATCTTCAAGTACCATCACCAGTACCATTACCATAATCATTGTCGTCGTCGTCAACAATGACAACAAGGTCGTCATCGGTGTTGTCATTGTCGTCGTGTCTTCGTCGTCATAGTAACAGCTGGTATCAGTTGTACAACTGTTCAACAGTTTATAAGCTGGGTTGTTTATGCTCATGTTAGTCCTATTGCTTTTCATGATCAGTCACTGTTAGTGTCAAAACGCCACTCTACTGTACAGTGTCAAAACGCCACTCTACTGTAGACTAATATTACCTAAGAGGCATCGTCTCAAGCCTCGCAAATCGCTGTTGTTGAGTGTAACTGTAAGCATTTTACATGACAATCTCTGCAAGGAGTGAATGCCTTAGGCGCATTCCATACAGTGTATGTATACACAGTAAAATCCTACTCTGCATTTTATTATTAGTAGATCAGTCACCTCTATTATTGTAGTTGTAATCACTTGATCTTCTTCTTCAGTGTCGCCATGTCATTGTTTCTATCGTCGTCACGACCATAATTATTATCATCGTCGTCGTATTTGTCGTCGTTTCTTCAACATCACCTTTATGTCTTTATTGTCGCTATCATCATCATCATCATCATCATCATCATCATCATCATCATCATCATCATCATCATCATCATCATCATCATCAGCATCAGCATCAGCATCAGCATCAGCATCAGCATCATCATCATCATCAGCATCAGCATCATCATCATCATCATCATCATCATCATCATCAGCATCAGCATCATCAGCAGCATCAGCATCAGCAGCATCATCATCATAATCATCATCATCATCATCATCATATCATCATCATCAGCAGCAGCAGCAATATAAACATAATTTCCCTATATATACCGGTCGTCATCGTTTACGCAATCATTGCAGCAGTGTTCGTTGCCGCTGTCTCCGCTCTGGTCAGACGGGGCTGGACTTGTTTCCTCCTGGCATGTGTAGCATCGTGACATCGACGAAGTACCTCTCCTCCGTCGATCTGGTATCCGTCTTCCTCCAGATGTCTCGTTCCGACTTCCGACAGAGCCACTTGAACCAGAAGAACCTCCTCTCCATCATCAGCAGGATGGACAGCTGCTGCTGGCGCCACAGGTTGCAGCGCGTCACCCTTACCGTCTCATAGGACGTGTTCATCATGGCGATCAGCATATTCATGAGCAGAATGACGGCGATGATGGCGTAGAAGATGAGGAGGACACGGGCGAAGGTCGGGTGGCGCGATCCGTGGTTCGTCTGCTTCTGGTCGAGGTCCGTTACGACGCTCATCATCCCGTAGAAGACCTTACTGATCGAGCTGAACCCGATCATCACCTTCATGGCGAACGAGAACCCGATCAGAACGATTCCGTAGACGGTCAGGAAGTAGATGAGGTCGCGGAAGAACATCTTCTGGATCATAATCGAGAAGCGACACGTCACCCTGCACCCGCGAGTGAAGAAGAGCACGAAGATCCAGCCTAGGAGCAGCGACATGGCCAGGCCCATGTCCTGGTAGTCGTGCCTGTGAGTGTACAGCACGAACCAGCAGATGGTGAAGACGGAAAAGCCGACGCACACCATCCGGTAGGGTCCATTTCCGGTGATCGTCCACTCCGATTGGACGCTCTTGACGAGGCGCCTCGGGTAGCTCTGACCGGCCATGAAGTTGATGCGGTAGGGTGCGCTGCCGAACAGGTCGAACAGCTCAAGAACAAGGTAGATGACTGGCAGAAAGGTGAAAATGACGAACCCTATCCGAGGGTCCTCTGGGGCAGGGTGGGATCGCATCGTGGCCGTCAGATTCAGCAGGGAACCATGCACGAGGTAGGGGTAGAAAGCTAAGTAGGCGGGGAGCGTCGGTATGACGACCAATGGGGCGGAACTGGTGTGGATCTCTTCGGCTGAAACGGAGGTCAGAAGAACCATGTAGGACAGATGGACGACGAACCAGAGGATGTAGATCCAGCGGTAGACGTCCCACTTCCTCGTCAGCAGAGTCCTAACCGGTTCCATCTCCATGAAGTCCTCGTCCCCATCATCGAGGCTGGCGTGCCTTGACAGGTGCTGGCTGTTGTGAGCCAGGATGTGCAGCACAGAGAACTTATTATAGACGCCGCGAGCGAAGCTGGCTATGTCGGTGACGTCATAGGTGACCCAAGCGATCGATCCCAATCGGTTCTGAGGGATCTTGTAGATCTTCTCGAAGTTCATCATGTGGCGGAAGAAGCGAGAACTCTTCGTCGTCGCCAGAGCCAACGGAGTGTAGCCGTCGTTGTTACGAATACTCAGCAGCCTCTTAAAAAAGCTCACCTACACACACACACACAATCAAACATCATTATTAGACCACTGTTACTACTATGCTACTCCCACTACTACTACTACTACCATTACTACGACCACTACTGCCACTGCCACTAATAACAACAGTAACAACGGTTTACAGCCTACGCCCCAGACGCCATGACCTGGTGCTGTCAAAAGCTGACAACCAAATGAGGAAGACATTTATTGTCATTAGTCAGAATGTTGTTCGAATATTGATCACAATAATTGTCTCGTAATCTCACTGATCATGAATAGATTTTGATGCTTATGTGAATTTATATTGCTCAATGTTTGTTCACCAGAGTTCTGTTTGGCAGCTGGTTATATTAAAGAATATACTTACTTACTTATCATAGGAATAGTAACAGTATTTGTCCTTGTGTTAGGTCTACACTGGCTCAATGCCTGGCATTTTCTGCGACAGGTCCCTCCGCATGGTTTGACTAGCAATAGAAAAATAACTGATGATGTGGGTTACACGCAAAATTAGCTTTAAAATGAAAACACTGATTTATCGCAGGCAGTCGAGGGTAAATGGTAGCAAAAATTGTAAAGAATGTTACGTAATTTTTATTTAGTTTGTTTGACAGCAGGAATCATGTAGCCTACTGTATAAAACTGCGTTCAATAAGTTCACATAGGCTAATTGAAATTCCATTGTCATGTCTATTTAGTATAGCTGTATAGCGTTAACTCAAAACTGTTAAAGAGTTGATCGTCGTGTTTTATGGAATGCAAAGTCATTAACTATAGGCCTATCATTAGTTGGAAGACTGCGCAGTTTGTCACTTTCTATACATAAAATGGTCTATAGAGAAAGCTTTTCTTGACCAAGCGTGGTTCGAAGGTCATTCTTGATCCTTTAAGCTGTGAAAATGACATTTCTGTTTAACAGTTTGTTACCATTAGGCTAAAAAAAATCCGAAAAAATAGATTCAGTCTTTGAGATAGACAGTTGAAGTTTATCCTTGAGGATATTCCTACCAGTCTAGACAGCTGAAAATGTTTTTGTTTGAATGAGCTGCTTTCACGTAAGTTTGGAATGGCTTCAATTCTCCTATAATAAGGCTTAGACCATCATCTTCTGTATATACTTTCATCATCAACGTAACACATTCATATAGGCTACAACAGTTCTGATTCTTCTGAATTAATTAATCGATCTCTAGACAACCCTTCTGATAAGTCGCAGCGCTTATGAATAAGCTGGTGCCCTGCTTTTGCAGATAAGAGCTTTAGAATGTGAACATTACGATTACGAGTACCGGTAATCCGGTATACAAGAAAAAGGATCAGCGCTGTCTTCATAATTATAGCCTATAGGCCCTACTGCTGCTCACTTGTAGTTTGCTACAAACTAGCTTGTAACTCATCACTAATATGTGGAAGGAAAGATTGTGTTCGAAACTTATTTCTTGGTGTCAGAAGGTTCTTCATCTGTCAGATAAATTTTATATTGCTTTCATCGACCTGTTTCCACCACCTCCGTTGTCTTTTAGTCGCGCATTTGAAATCCACATTTGGTAGTCTTTCTGTGGCTCATAGTTCTACTTCATCAAACTTGTCACGGGTTCATTGATTAACTGGGCTAGTGACGCATAAAGCTTTACGCATTTCCCAAAAACATGGCATGATGGCAGCGTCAAATGGAACTATGCCACTTATTACGTCACTCAGTTCCTGTATTTGCGCCTATATACAGAGGTACCAGTCTGCTAGGGTGCTAGACTGCTACATAAATAAACAAGTTAGTAACGGTTTCCTTAGCGATGACAATCTGTGCTTAATGCCATTTGCAAGAACTGAATGGATAAAGAGTTGCAGACTTGATCCGGTTTATCGTTGGGAGTCTTGGGACTTGAGAGTTTTTGGGACGTATTAAATGTATCGCCTTGTAAAAGTATTCGTGGTGATTGTAGTCTTACACAGCGGCGCCGTCAGGATTTTATTTGTGTACGCACAATAGGCAGGAGACCACACTTAGGCCGGGTCCCGGGGACGAAGGTATGTGAGGGTACGATTAAGGAGCGTCTTATAAGGACGATAGCTGAGGCGCGCAGCACCGATAGGGGAGGGGTTTGGGAGCGGATGTGCCTCCTCCACATTTAAAACTTTTTTGAATTTCCACACTGTAATGGTTGCGTTTTAAGCAGTTATCTGAACAACATTGCTCTATAATTTTAGCGCTGGTAGGAACCACCTGTCACTCGTAGCTAAGATGTCGTTTGAGTCGTGTTTGAGTTTGATTGCGAACAATAATAGCAAACCAGACATTTATTGAAATGAATATAAAAACTAGAAAATATGTCGAATTTCCAAGAACGCCATAAGCCTTAAGGTAAACTTATTGCTGACCAGACAAAATTAGCAGAAATAGTTTACAAATTGTACACAAACCAAGCAAGAAGGATTCAACTAGGGGAAAGTTGCTAAAGATTCGACCACGTAAGGATGATCGTCTTTTTTCGCCACATATTATAAGAAAATAATTATACTACACGGCCATTACATAGATTAGGTATTGATATACAAGTAGATATGGTATAATTTTCATTCAAATAAGTTTAACGAAAAATATTAAAAATTAAAAATAGCATCAGTGATGTTTGCACAGTTTCATGCACCAAGTTTTGTTTACATTTTCCACTGATGATGACTGATTCAATCTTCGTTATATCCAACCTCCATGCATGTCAAACACTCCACTTTCCCAGCGAACTCTACACTGAGTAAACTTCTTTTGGCTTTAATTTTCAGTCCCATTTACTTGGAACTGACAGATGCAATGGCTGGTCAACTATACATTCGTGTAGGTGACCATGCAGCTGCCACGATTTCATTTTCGGTGAAGACACGCAGCATAATATGTATTCAGATTTCCACTATAGTGCGCCCATCTGAGATGCTCATGAATTACTACTTTGTTAATGAATTAACATGTCTAAAGAAAAACCAAAACATCAGCTATGCACAACAGTTTGCTCTAATTGCCTAAGATGGATCATAGTCGCATAACATGGACCACGCTTGCCTCATCTTAAGCACCTTGCATCCATCCACTTCCAACTCGTGCTACTTTTTAAGCAGTCATTGTTTTGGATTTTATTGCAGGGTACCCTGTAAAGAAATAAAAATCTTAGTTATAAAACGAATTTCATTCTTTCCAGCAAGTCCCTTCTCAGTTTCTGATTTATTTTTTTTACCCCAAACGATTATTAGATCAAGCAATGTTATTGCGTTTTTGTCTGATTTCTCGAACGTTTTACCATGTAGCGTACGTCTAATTATTTCGTTTCAGCCATCTTGTGACCTAGCTAGGACAACATTACGATACAATCCAGTTTCAATCCTTGTGGCCAATCACAGAGTGGTTCGTCTTAGGCGCTGGTCCATCTTTAGCAACTTTCCCCTACCGAATCGTGAAGCCATGTGGTGGTGACGTAGTTTTACTAAATGTTCAAGGAACAAGACATTCAGATATTTGGAAATTTGAAAGATAACACTCAAGAGAAGCCATTTGCCAGTTCAAAATCCGGTAAGATCAAGCCGAGGAGACACATGCATGGTGCTACGGTGGTAATCGGTGATGATGGTGGTCGTGTGGTGGCGCATGAGTAGAATCAGGATAGATCTCGAATAGCTTGAAGATTTCGGTTTTCAGTCGTGAGTGGAAAGCAGCAGAGGAGAGTGCATGTGGAGCGGAGGTTAAATTAAGAGGTGAGGTAAGAGGATGAGACTTTTGGGAGTCTTTTGGGAGTCCGTACCAAAGAGCAAGTGCAACGGTTGCAAAATTTCAGAGAGGATGAGACTGGAGGCCGAAATAGTGCAAGGTATGATGCTGAGCGAGTAGACCCGGGCGGTTAAATGGTGACTAGCTGTCGAATGTAAGAGGATTTAGATCGAGGTTTGAAGGGCGTAGTAGGTAAGATATACAATTTTGTAATGGATGCGCTGAGGGGCTTTTAGCCAGTGAAGTGATTTGAGAACAGGGGTTATGTGGTGGTGCTTGGGAGTTTTGGTGACTGTTTGCAGGCGTTTCATATGAGAATAGTCGATGTTGTAAAAAAAGGATTTAAAGTAGTCGAGTTTTGAATGAACAATTGAAGTGGCTATTGTACACGCGGTCTTGTAGTCAAGTATTGCGCGCAATTGACAAATTCACAGATACAGCAGGTGCGAGATGTGATCGGAAAATGTAAGGTTCTTATCGAAAATGATTCAGACTGCGAACAGGAGAAGAGTAAGGTACGGGAGAAGTGAGATATGTCGGACAAAGGTCGGAAGGATAGGCTAGCTTGTTTAATTGCTCGAGGAGGCCAATAAGGAGAAGTTCTATTTTTAAAGGGTTAAGAAATAGCAGGCTAGTGGTCATCAAAGCTGAAATCTGAGTGATGGTGTTGCGTAAGTGATTTAGTGCATCTGGAAGGCAGTGAGGGGAAAAGATATGAAATAGTTGTGAGTCGTCGGCATAGAGGTGATAAACAGCAGAGGCTGAGGAAATGAGTTTGCTAAGTGGGGAGGTGCAAAGAATGGACAGCAAAGGACCGAGAACAGAACCTTGAGGAACACCGCAGGTGAGGGACTGAGGGTGTACGGATAATAGATGCGAGACCAGCGGCATTGACAGTGAAAGAGCGTGAGGAAAGGTATGAGATATAAACCATTAGATGGTGTTAGACTGTAAGTTTACCTATTAAAACTAGTATCTCAGTTATTATTATTTTGTAACTTAATAATATTTCACTATTTCTTTTGCAATTTTTCATTTCTTAGCCTTTCAGCGCTGTACGCACTTGCGTAAGTGCGTACGCCTCCCGGCGCCCCTGGTCTTACACGCTGTACAGTCCGCCGTCCGCATATAGTTATTTGTTCACAAAAAATGAGGCACTGGCAACGAGAGGCCCAAAGCCAGGGCTTGTTTGGCTTATGCGTAAATCCGGCACTGGGCATGGGATGGCACAGTGGTTCGCATATGCGAAGCAACTTACATAATTATATACTGCAACCTACGAAGGTTCAGCCGCTCAACAAGCCGCGACCTATAGACAATCAAAGTACTCTGGACTGCCCTTGACCCATCTCTTCCATTGCTCTAAACCCGTCGGCCAAATCAACTCTTCAAGAGCAGATTTCATTCAAGAGATTGGCCGCCGGTTATAAGTCATCAATGCTGAACTCTTTGATACTTCTGAGAACGAGGCCCCGTTTTCTAGATATTTCTATTGTGCTCCTAGTTTAATTTTTATGAAAACCAGAGCGATCATACCTGCCTCGAGGCTAAATACTACTACTACTACTGCTACTGCTGCTGCTGCTGCTGCTGCTGCTGCTGCTGCTGCTGCTACTACTACTACTACTACTACTACTACTACTACTACTACTACTACTACTACTACTACTACTACTACTACTACCATCACTACTACCGCTACCGCTACCGCTACCGCTACCGCTACCGCTACCGCTACCGCTACCGCTACCGCTACCGCTGCCGCCACCACTGCCACTACTACTACCACTACTACTACTACTACTACTACTACTACTACTACCACTACTACCACTACTACTACTACTACTACTACTACTACTACTACTACTACTACTACTACTACTACTACTACTACTACCACCACCACCACCACCACTCACCACTACCACTACCACCACCACCACCACCACCACCACCACTACCACTACCACCACCACCACTACCACCACCACTGCCACTGCCGCTGCCGCTGCTGCTGCTACTACTACTACTACTACTACTACCACCACTACCACTCACCACTACCACCACCACCACTACCACTACTACTCACCACCACCACCACCACCACCACCACTACTACTACACCACCACCACCACCACTACCACCACTCACCACTACCACCACCACCACCACCACCACTACCACCACCACCACCACCACCACTACCACTACTACTACTACTACTACTACTACTCACCACCACCACCACTACTACTACTACTACTACTACTACCACCACCACTACTACTACTACTACTACTACTACTACTACTACTACTACTACTACTACTACTACCTACTACTACTACTACTACTACTACTACTACTACTACTACTACTACTACTACTACTACTACTACTACTACTACTACTACTACTACTACTACTACTACTACTACTACTACTACTACTACTACTTAAGAGTTGATTTGGCCGACGGGTTTAGAGCAATGGAAGAGATGGGTCAAGGGCAGTCCAGAGTACTTTGATTGTCTATAGGTCGCGGCTTGTTGAGCGGCTGAACCTTCGTAGGTTGCAATATATAATGTAGGTTGCTTCGCATGTGCGAACCACTGTGCCACCCCATGCCCAGTGCCGGATTTACGCATAAGCCAAAAGTATTCTACCTCGGGTGAACAAAATAATAACAATAATAATAACTACAGCAATAATAGCCCTGAGTATGTTGAGTTCTATGCATAGTAGCCTGTTCTGCCGTTGCTTCAGCTGAATTTACTGAGAAGCAATACAGGATGCCTCACAAGTAGGCCCTCTGTACAGCTGTGACGTTCCATGATATTCACATTTGCACCCAGGATACCATTGTAGCTCCGTCTGGGCGTTTGCCATTTAAATGAAACAAACCCGTTGACTCCTTAGTACTTGGTACATCAGCTTTTTGTATATAGCCCGCCAGACTGCCATTTTGGATGAAGAGAATGCCCGAAAGTCAATTTGCTAAACGAGGCCATAGTGGTTTGTCAGAGCCATCAAGGCTTCGTTATTATCATGATTTTCGTTGCCGTTGTCACTGTCGTTGTCGTTGTCGTCATCGTCATCATCATCATCATCATCATCATCATCATCATCATCATCGTTATTATTATTATTATTATTATTATTATTATTATTATTATTATTATTATTATTATTATTATTATTAGCAGCAGCAGCAGCAGCAGCAGTAGCAGTAGCAGTAGCAGTAGCAGTAGCAGTAGCAGTAGCAGTAGCAGTAGCAGTAGCAGTAGCAGTAGCAGTAGCAGTAGCAGTAGCAGTAGCAGTAGCAGTAGTAGTATACTTAAAATACAACATTTGATGCTTTATACTAGCATGCTAATAGTTGTACATGTATTAAGATACTTGTAATATGAATAAACTGAACTAGATAACCTCTGTTATTGTTAACCATCTAGCAACAATTTCTGTACATAAGTGGGCCTAACCAGCGGGACTACGGTCCCTTCTGGGTTCATGTTATGCTATGCTATGTTGTGCTAATACCATATTTCTATTTCCATAGACCGTCATCAATGGATGATGACATAATATTAATATACTGAACCTGCATCTGGTTCTTCTCCATTTCCAGCTGTTGAGCGAACCTCGTGTCGTACTTCATCTGTCCGGCCCAGATCTCGGCCGATTCCCAGACGGTGTCGAACAGCTTCTCGTAGTCGTCTCGGTTCGGATACTTCGACGACTGGAGAATGATCGAATGAAGCAGAGTGTTGCCGGACAAGTCCTTCATAGCCAGGTCGCTGCCATGTTTCACGAGGTTCTTGATCACTTGCCCGTTTCCCGCCCAAGCGGCGGCTGTCAGGCACATCTGTCCGTGAGGATGTTGGATCTTGAAGTAATGTCCGTCGGCAAGAGTGTTGACGAAGGAGACCCTGTCGGCAGGGTCAAGGGCGAGGATCAGCCGCTCCACTAGGTCGGGGTTGCCGTTCGCGACGGCCACGTGTAGACTCGTCTGGTTGTGGTACTCGCTCGTCTCGTACTTGGCCAGGATGAGATCGCGATCGCCGAGTTCGAGCAGGAAGTCGACGATGTCGAGATGGTTGTAGAGCAGAGCGACGTGTAGGATCGTTGCACTCGACTCCGGTTCTCGGAAGTCGCGTTGGCCGAGCTTCAGTCCACACCTCTGGATGATCTTGCAGAGGATGCGAGTGACGTCGACGTTGTTCAGCTTGACGGCACGAAACATCGTCTCAACGAACTGAGGTCTGCTCTCTACTAACATGCGAGCGTAGTTGGCGAGAATCGCCTGAGGTCCGGGCAGACTGCGATCGTCCTCACTGACCTCCGATGATGTCAGGCACGACTTACCCTTGCTCAGCTCGATCAGGCTCTTTGGCATCGCTTTGCTCTTGCTCTTGATTAGTTTGGCACATGACCAGCAGACGGAGTGATGCTCCACCTCCTCTTCCTCCTCCAACTCAGTTTCCGCTCTTTCGCCGGATATGGAATAGAGCAGATACGGTCGTATGTCGTCTTCGGTGACACTTTCGAGCCGCTTACGAATGGGACCTCGCAGGTCGATCTTCGCTTCCGTGTCATTACCCTGTGCCGTGTCAGTATCACGTGACCTGCTGAAGGACACCCGTTTGCCAATCCTTGATCTCTGATTCGTTTCTTCTGCCTCGTTCTCTACGTTCTGCATCACGATGCTTCCGTTCGTCATGACCTTGGTCGTCGGTCTGGTCCCCCCAGAGGTCTTCCGAATCAGTCGTCGTCGTTCGTCGTCCATCCTCTTCTTTGACTCCTTTTCGCAGAAGGTCGGCTTGAGGTTGTCGTAGGACTCTGTGCTGTCCCTCCTTCGACAGACAACTGCAGACGATCCGCCCAAGGTCAAAAGGACGGACGTTGGCGTCTTCTCCAGCGTACTCCTCACGTCGCAATCAGCCGCTGCCTCGAATTCCGTCACAAGTTCAAGACCAACGGCGGTCTCCCTCATGACGCGGATCCGCCTCCTGCTGCCGACACTGGGACCTTGAATGATCCTCAAAGGAATCATCGATCCATCGGGGTTCTTCTTCTGAATCACGGACACCTGAACGCCCTCATTGCGTGCTTCAGACGTACTCGACTCGTACTTTCGGAAGGGATGGCAAGCGATTACCTTGTCCGATGTGATGGACGACCGACGGACTCTGGCCAATGGATCCGACGTTTCGGCGGCGCTACCTTCCTCCCATGACTGCAGCAGGTCAACCCCGAACCCAGTGAGCACATCGTCTAGGTTATCGAGATGTTGAGCAGCTTCCCCCAGAGCGAAGATGTTGGAATCGGTGTCTTCCTCTCTACATGTCGTCTTGATTGACCGCTTCAGCTCTGGTGTTCTAGCTGCTCCTCCTCCTTTTCCATCGCCCCCGACTCCTCCTCCTCCTCCTCCTCCGACTCCTTTTCCACTGCTGTTGACTGTCGCAAATTTTCTTGTCTCCGAATCAGACATCTCGCTTTCGCTCTCTCTTTCACTGTCAGTCATCGTTATCGCCGTCAAATTTGAAGCTCATTCAGCAACTGTTGATTCTGAAATCATAAAATCAATTGCTATATATATATTATATATATACATATATATATTGTATATATTATATATATATATATATATATATATATATATATATATATTTGCTGGCATGTATTACCTAAGACTAAAACAAAGAAATACACTTACAGATACAAAAACACATGCACATATAGCGACGGATAAATGAAGATACAAAGCGAGAAATAGATGCATAGAACTAAGCCTGAGATAGAGACATACATGCATACATACATACATACATACATACATACATACATACATACATACATACATACATACCTAAATGCATACATACATGCATACATGCATACATATATGCATACAGGAAGGCAGGCAGGCAGGCAGGCAGGCAGGCAGGCATGGTCATTGGTATCTTATTTAGTTGCAGCTGGAGGTCATAAGTTAAAAGTTTAAGAAAAAACGCAGGACAAGAAGAAAGCTTTATTGTCATGTAATCGGTCTTTTATGCAACGCGGACGAAAGTAAACACGGTGCTAGTCAGGAATTCATAAATAGCATTCCAGTGGAGTGATTATTGCCAGATCTGAGGAAGCAATGACTAGGCGCTAATCGGTGATCAAAGGCTTCCTTCCGGTTTTAACGTCTTTACCGCCATAGGCCAGAAATATTATGTGGGAATTTGCTAAATGTACCTATTGATGCACACACGTGCAGGTCTATTCATTGTTTTGTCAAGTGCTTTATATCTAGAAAAAAAGGTTCCGGAAATCAACAAATTCAGAGCAATTATAGGGGCATATTTTTATGCTAATATTTCTGTTATATATATATATATATATATATATATATATATATATATATATATATATATATATATATATATATATATATATATATATATATATATATATATATATATATATATATATAATTTAAAAACATTAATTTAAAATAAATGTTTTTATTAAGAATTTTAATTAACTAACATTATTTTTTAATAGCTCAAAAAAGGTCCCCGAACGCGGCTCCGGACCGATCCGGCTGTGAAAAGCACTGGTTCTGTCGATTATTGGCCAATACGACGTGAAAGACAGGGTAGATATTTGAGTTTTTGCAAGAAATGCAAGTCTGATATTAAGAACAACAAATCGCTGAACCGAATGAACAGACCTGTAAAAGAAATTAAGCGGCTAAGTAATTAGACCTGTGCAAAGAATCTGAATCACAAAAAAAATTAAAAGTTGTGCTCATCCATAGTGCTTCTCTATACTACAGAAACCCAGCAAGTACTCTGTACTAACTGCTGGCAACAGTTTTTTCTCGGACTCAATCTCAGTAGCCTACTTGACTTCGCTGTGCCACAGTCCGAAGCAAGGCACTCCGTATAAGTCTGATTACTGGGGCATGTTAGACAGCACGTATGTCTTGGCATCTCTGCCCGAACCCTTCTTCAAACACACACAATAGCGAGCCTGCGGTTTTGTCCAAATTGCAGTTGACTCAGTGTACTTGACTGCAATTGGTCCGGGTTGCTAAGAAGACTGGTTTGTGGCGAGTGTGCACTGCCGCATCAAACTATACAAATGCTTGTCTACCATCGTGTTTCTGATACAGCATGTGTGCAATCAGCAGAGCCTTCAGCAATGCTAATGGAATGTTAGTTTCATGTGCCATTTCATTGATTTTCTTGCGGCTGAATATGTTTCAAACATTCTTAGATAGCTACCAGACAGGAAGTCGCTCATATGTAAATTATGTTGCAAATACAGCACAAATCTTGATTTCGGGTGTCTCAGGGCGTCGCCTCCAACGCTCCGCAGAAAAAAGGAGTTTTCTGGTTCCGTTTTCTCATACCGCAACTATGCTGAATCGTGCTTTTTCTGTGGTGGGGCCAGTGATCTGGAATGGTCTTCCTTTAGAGTTGCAGCCACACCTTGGGACGCTGTCTGAAACTTTCCTCGCTAAACTTAAAACTGTTCCTTTTGGGCGCGTTGGCCAGCGTCTGTAGCGCCTCTGAGTAGTTTTCTTGAAAGGCAGAGACTTGCATTGAATGCTTACTTAGCATACATACGACTGTTGGTTTGCAAGACTCTCGATATAAAGGTTTGACCATTACAATTAAGGGCGCTATATAAATTCCCGAATGAATGAATGAAACCTAACCTGTTGTAATATCATATACGCTACAACATGAAAATCGCCACACACGCCAGCACTGTCCCTCAGTAAGTGTGTTTTGTGCCGGAATAATCCGGAGGTAAAGGCACTGGCTCCGGATATATCCGTTATGCCGCCGTTAAGAAGTTAGGCTCGTTACAGACGAACTTCATGGAATGCTGAGGTCTGCATGATGCACCTGTGGAGAATTTTCAGAAGAGTACATATTCACGTTTCTCGTGGTTATAAGTTATTAGACTCAGTCAATAGGCCGCTGTCCACACCAAGGCCTGCATGCGTAGGCCTACATGCAGTCTATACGTTTAGGCGCCGATAACAAATCAAAGTTGAAGATGAATTATGCCTGTAACATTCAAGACCTGATGCCATTGGCATCCGAACCACATGCTCTCTCTGCCTGCGTCTCTAGTCCTTCTGCTGCTATGTCTACATTAGCTGTCTAGATGGAAGTGGATGCAGTGGCCTAACGAAAGGTTTAAGTGCCGAGGGGAAAGATTTAATGACTGCGCCCATTTTTAATTTTCTAGCTGACTTTTAATCGTTCATATCGTAGTACTGTGTAACAGTGTGTACTAATTTTATGCAATTACAAATATGATATGGGTTCCAGATTTATTCAATGTTTTTTTGTTCTGTATTAAGTAATGAAGCATAATAATTTTGCAAACGATTTTTTTTATATGGACAGAGAAATTTCAATGAACAAAGCGGTCAGCAATGAGCAGTAACTTTTACTTGTTTCAAAATTTTGCCATTTTAACACTAACTGTAACATAGGCCTATTATTATAACTGTCTGTTAAGAGCCGAAGATTAAGAAGGCTAAGAAACTTCACAGCTAGTTTTAAGGCTACTGGCTACAAACTAATTCGTCTAGCTTTTGCAGATGCAAACACATCTATTATTTTGTCAAACTCGCTTTGAACGAAAACCAATTTTCCATTTCCAATGCTCAGAATCGCAAAAATACTCAATCGATTTGGGCTCATTGTGCTTCGTGAATAGGCCTATACGTCAGAATCAGCTTCAGCTTACTAGAAGATCTTTCACAAGTAGTAATCGAAACGGCAACGTTGAGTAGCAGTTGTAAATCTATTCGCAGATTAGGAAAATCGTCTTCACCATACGATATTACAAATTTCAGTATACGTCCAGTGGAACTTCCGGACTAAGTATAGTGACGCCACCAAACGAGTAATTTATTTAAGAAACTTGCAAGAACATTTTCTTTCTTTTCTGAACCGACACTGTCACACGCCAACAGAGCGAGCCAATAAGGGCGCACCCACAAGCCAAACTTAGTGCTTCTGAATGTCTATTCTTAATTTTTTTGTAGTTGGGCTTACTGGGTTTTACGCCACGCCAGAGGACCTCTGCCTTAATATATACTTCGTAGTCGTAATCTCCAAACTTCTAAAGCGCCACCCGAAAGCCAAGCGCAGGGCACCAGCTTATTCACGAGCACAGATTTATTTACTTGACACATTGTCGCCGTATCCGAACACTATAGGCCTATAACCTTTAATTGTTTAAGGCCGGTAGGCCTACATCATTAGGCCAAATATTCTGCGATAACGCTATATTGTGGCAAATCAGTAATTTAGGCTTATTCCAAGATAAAGAAAAGGTTATTTATAGAATAACTACAAATATATAAATTAGATGAATTGCGCATCTTGAGGCCTATAGGCAATGAGGTGATTGAAACACTGCCAATATAGGCCTAGATCCAGAGTGGAAAGAACTTAAGAAGCAACTTTCCACATAGGCCTGATATATTATATCGTATTACTAAGCGATATTCGTAAAATAAACATCAATAGCTATACGCCTATATTATATGCACTTATACAGGCCTACACTCGCATAAAAAAATTCTTCTTGTGGGAACTCGCGTTAAAAGTGCTTCTTGTGGGAACTATTTAACACTGTGTAAATGCAATACGTGTTATGCTCGGGAGATATTCTATATAGGATATTTACTGACACAGATCGGTAACATGGAGAAATGTGCTTACGTTAGCACCCGACACGCTACTCTCACGGAATCTTGTTAACGGAGTCGAATGCCAATAAGAGCAATCTTATGGTTTTATAACGTTTATTTAACGACGCCGTCATATCGACGATGATTGGCGTGAGCAATCTTATGACAGACGCTTCGATTTTATAGACGGACGGATAGTAGCATGATAGTGCTTGATATATATTCACATTAGCCGAGTCTTCGAGTGCATTTCCTGTCTGTCTGAATCCTTCTGTCTATTAACGTTAGCGGTTCAGCCGTCCTCAGTCAGTTCCATAATCCATGGAAACAGTCTTTTTATATTATAACTGACTCACCAACGGATCATAACTGTACAGTCACTCATTCGATAGAGTCATAAGCATATTCTTTAAGAAATAACTGGTGTAAACTTATCTTAATCGTTGACATCAAATTCAAATTAGCTTCCTATAATAATCTAGTCATTCTATAGTGCAACACCGGTAGCCTTCCGTTAGCCGAACCTATAGGGGGCCTACAGCCTAAAACCAAAATATAATCACGCAGAAATGTTGCTTTTTTACCAGAAACTGTATAATGTACGTCTATACCATGATTCAGCTGAATGTGCGTGTACTGGATTTTGACTTAATAGCAGACGACAAGGAACGACTGATTATTTTTGCATTATGACTATTACGTAGTCTTATGCGCCGAGGCCAACAAAATAAAGTCGGCATGGTGCGCTGTTATCTTTTCGGTATACAGCAAATAATTATTTCAGCATCTTAGCGTTTCTCACCTCTGTATATCCAGGCCTGCAGAGAAGCGTGTATTTTTACCTGTATGCACAAGGACCACTTATTTACGGACTGCATGCGGCGCAAAAAGTTATATTTAATCAGACCACATCGCGAGTACTTCTAGCGCCTCGTAGAGTCGTAGATCCGGTCCGACGTTGACGTACGCACATCACAATATTATGATCCATGGACGCAATATGCTCATCTTTATTTGCAGGCATTCACGATGATACGCATCAGCTGAGGAGGCTGCTATCGCTATATCGCAACTAACTGCATGCGTGCATCCAACATACAGTATATAGACTCTATGTCATGTTCAGTCCATATGTATTACTAAGCGATTCAGTGAATCAGCGAGTTAATGGATTGGATCAGTGAGTTTGTCTGTCTGACAGTTGAGGTCTATCAGACGTACATGTCTGTCTGTCTGCCTGTCTTTCTGCCTGTCTGTCTGTGTCTGTCTGTCTGGCTATGTGCCTTCTCTGAACATGTATGTTCAGCTCAAGGCGAACGACTGCTGCTACTGCTAAGGCGAAGAGAACAGGCAGTGTAAGTGTCAAGAGTGACGGGAATTAAGAGATAGTGCCTCAACGACTGATAAGCTATAGTCGTCTTTTTTCGTCGGATCCATCGATATATTATCCCCTCGTCATCCTCCCATCATCCCCCCCTCTTCTCTCCTATATCTCCCACCGCAAGACAGTCCCTCTCCTCCGCATCTCGGCACCCGAACAGTCAAACCCTAAGTCAAAATTAGTGCTACACTGTAAGATTATACCGTGATTATTACGGTTCAATACTGTTTTCCATGAAGGTCTACGGCCGTTGGAAATTAAAACAGTATTCCACTGTTTTTTGGGTCGGCTCACTGTAAATTTCACTGTTTCTAAATAAAACGGTATTAGACAGTAATTAGATCCCGCAAGGTAAAGTCTAGTAAATTTCAATGTGACCACCAATTACACATAATTATATATAAACAAAATAGACATTCATGCATGTTTTATACGTTCTTGAACGTTAGTTTTTATTTGCCATAAATAATTTTGGCCTAATTGAAGTCATCTTAGAATAAAAGTTTAGAAATAGTTCATTTATGAAATTGGTATCTTAATTATAGTGAACCTGGCATGCGTCTATGTGCCTATTTGATCGCCGGTTAAGAAAATGAAATTGGTGTAAATATAAACTGAGATATTTGAATTATATATTTATTGCGCTAATAGGCCTAATATTCATTGGGATGCGTTATAACACAAATAACAGTTTCGAAGTATGATCATTGCATTTAGTAATTACGGGATAGGCCCAATGACAATTATCTCCTTCAGGACGATCATTGTAAGTAGACAGGTTACACGAGCACAAAGTTCTACTTACATAATGTATAGTTTATACTTTCATTAATTCCGAGAATTTATATAGCGCCACTTCGAAGAACCTAGGCTACTTAGAGGCGCTCCCAGCCCAGTAACGGCAAAACAAAGAAGACTTGAGCAAACGGCAGAAAGCAGGCATGTTGCTGCGAGGCATCAAGCGCAGCCCAAGTGGGAATACATTCCAGATTGAGGGCCTAACAATCGATAAGGCTCGGCGCTGCCTGAGAGATGTGTTTACAAAATACAATGGTAGACCGAAATCGAGAGCTTTAAAATGTATTTAAAATACTAATCTAGCAAAAACCAAAACTTTTATTAATGCTGCTTAAGCTTAGAAATCGTTGATGAACTCGAAGACCAAATTCGCGTTATGGGAGATAACAGCTTATGTCGGCTTATAGCTTACAGAGTGCACTCGCTACAGCGCTTGTTAACGTTTGTCATCATTCAAACTTTCATAGATAATTTTTAAAGATGAAATAATATAAATATAATGCAATTGTAGTTCACATTTATTTTCTCTGGACTGATTTTTCGGACTAGACTGTACTCTACTATGGTAACCTTCAATGAATTATTAAATAAATAAACACTTGTTGCGTGTTAGTGGTACTTATTAAGATAAAATTATGCGCTATACAAATTTAGCTAGCAACGCGTTGAAAGGCTTCGAGAGTATTTGACTTCAGGGATATCGAAGTTCCTTTGTTTCCCGATTATTAGACCAGTCGATATAGTAGTGTTAGCATTGAACCCATAATATAAAATCGCGACAAGCGTTTACGACGAACACGTAAGGTTTAATAAATAGACTGATTAGTGTTTTAGTTTGACACTCTGGATTTGGTAGTAATATGTAAAGTTAAAATAGTTTTTTTTCGAGTTATTCCCAGGTGAGCGATAATAGAGGTACGTATGCAATGTACATCATAGAACAAGAACTGCCAATGTTGCAGTTTCTACTGAATAGTACGTTCGTACGTCAAGGTGGACGTAGATAGATAGCAGTAATATGGAAACATTTAAGAAGTTACGATATGGCAACATTTATTAATATTATTACGCACGACATCAATGCCGCCACCCTCGGTCCGAATATTTACGACATCGGACAATGCATCCCCAATGGGGTCAACCAGATCCACGAAAACGCCGAAAATACACGAAAGTCCGATTTCCAAAAAAAGTTTTCTAGAAAGCGGCCGAACTCTAATAGTTCAATAATTGTAAACATGACATAGACGTAGTGTGGCCTTGACGTATATCGATATACGTGTTTATTTCTTAATTATATTCATTCGGTTCGGACTTAGAAAATCAATTTTGGGGATCCAGCCGAAAAGTTTCGGGCATTCGGGCCGCACCCTCCCCAGTAGACCGTCTGACTGGGATAACAGCGAAATATAAAATTGAGACAAAAGTCTTACCGCTGTTTCTCATACATATATACATGGGCAAAATCCAGACCCGGATTTAGGCATGTGCGCTATACGCCAGTGCACAGGGGCCCCCTCCGCATCGTTTCGTCTTTGGGATATACTGGAGTCGAATCGTTTTGTCTTTTGAATATGCTGGAGTCGAATCGTTTTGTCTTTTGGATATGCTGGAGTCGAATTGTTTTGTCTTTTGAATATGCTGCAGTCGAATCGTTTTGTCTTTGGGATATGCTGCAGTCTAATCGTTTTGTCTTTTGAATATGCTGCAAGTCGAATCGTTTTGTCTTTGGGATATGCTGGAGTCGAATCGTTTTGTCTTTGGGATATGCTGGAGTCGAATCGTTTTGTCTTTGGGATATGCTGGAGTCGAACCGTTTTGTCTTTGGGATATGCTGGAGTCGAATCGTCATGACTTGTGAGCCTATCACTGTTGGCTATCAGGCATCATCTGTGCCTGGCCTGAGGCGTGCTGTGGCCTGCACCACAGCGGTGCACTGAGGCCTCCACCTAAATATGGCCCTGGTTTAACCATCTGTCACATTCTGTTATGTCAAGTTGTTTTACATTTCTTAAAGGTATGTGACGTGTTGTTGAAATCGTCCCGGAACTTCTGTGATTTTATTTTCGTTACTTTGCTGACGCTAACCTTGGATTAGTCAATTTTTTTTTCACTTGTAACTGACACGTAAGAAAATGAATTCACAACCAACGAACTTTGACAGCAGCACATGTGTCATTTGTCGAGCCAAATTTAAGGATAGTATAGACAGTGATATATCAGAAGTAAGTCGAGGCTTAGAACGATTACTCGAGTACAGTGAAAAACACAATGATGTCGAACTAACTCAACACCTGCGAACAAAACCATCATTTGTTAAGGTTCACAACAGTTGCCGCAGAAGCTACACCAGTAAGCGACGCTTTGATCAGAAGATTACAAAGGAAAGCGTTGTATCGGATATCATAGCACCTCCCAAGACTCTCAGATCAAGTGCTCCAATGTTTGATTGGAAAACCCACTGTTTTTTCTGCAGTAAGGTGTGTGTTACTGACGATGGTATGAAAGTCCGACATGTCAAGACTCTGGAAATCGAGGAGAGTGTTCTTGAGCAGTGTTTATTGCGTGAAGATGCTTGGGGATTGGAGGTTAAGAGTCGCCTTATGACTTGTCACGATTTGTTTGCCGAGGAAGCAGTTTACCATAAGAACTGCCACCGCAATTTTTACAGAAGAAACATGTATGCAAGTCGTGGTAGACCTGCAGACAGCATGAAATCAGAAACTTTTGAGAAGCTATGTGAGTGGTTGGAAGTTAATGACTTTGAGTTACTGACTCTGCAAGATGTAGTGAATGAAGCCCGAGTTTTAGTGCCTGAGAATGATGCTGTGTACTGTGAGCAGTGGATGAAGACGAAATTAATAGCACGCTATGGCGATCACATTCAGTTTAATGAGGTGCGTGGTAGACGAAATGTCATCTGTTGGAAGGAAATGGCTTCATACATTGTGAATCAGAAGTGGCACGAAGAACACAAAGAAAATCAAGTGGAACACATCGTAGTCACTGCTGCCAAACTCTTGAAGGCAACGATCCGGGAAGCACAGTACCAAACTGCATCATATCCATCTTGTGAGGAAGTGCGAGATCCAAAACGCGCCAAGGAGTGGATGCCTACTTTGCTGCAACTTTTTCTGGACCATCTTATATGTCCAGAAGGTAAGAAGATTGCTGTTGGACATAGTATTGTGCAGGCAGTCAGGCCAAGAACTGCTATTGCCCCAATACCATTTGCATTGGGAGTTTCAGTTGACCATGTGTCTGCCTCTAAGTTCCTCATAGATCTGCTTCACAGGCTTGGAATGTCTGTTTCTTATGATGAAGTGTGTCGATTCAAGCAGTCGGTCATCCGCTGTGAATCTACTGACCAGACAGAAGCATTTCCCGATTGCTTCACGCAGTATGTAGCTGATAATGTCGACCATGACGTGTGTACGCTTGACGGTTCGGGAACGCTACATGCCATGGGCATAATTTCCATAACAAATTTCTGCAGTGAAGATAGATCACAGCTTGCTGTTGAGGTGCCAGTGCCCAGGTTGAAAGTTTTAAAGTCATGTGATGTTGCCAAACTGAAGAGAATACCGCTGCTTCACTGTTGCTTATCTGATGAGTCAGTGACTGGTTTGACTTTTGAGCGTAATTTCCAGTCCACTCTACCATCCGTCTTATCACCAGCAACTTTCCTGGACTTACTGTGGCACCTTGGCTGGTTTTTTCGAAACGATGAGGAGCTTAGACCAAGCTGGGCTGGGTTTAATGACTCTGTTGTTCGTGGCAGTGCAGTTAGAGCATCAGTTATTCGTATGCAGCCTCTCATTGACATGAACCCGAATGATGTGTCTTGTATTCTTTCCGCCCTTGTTTACATTGCTGGGGAAAGTAAGAAACTGAACATTAAGACGCCAACTATAACATTCGACCTGCCACTTTGGTTTAAAGCCATAAAGATTGTGCATGCCCTCAAACTGGACATAGTATGTCGACTGGGTGCATTCCATGTGCAGATGAGCTACCTCGGCAGCATTGGGACATTGATGGCTGGATCTGGACTTGACAGTGTTATGGAGTGTTGCTATGGCCCTAACACGGTGAAGCACATTTTCTCTGGGAAAGCTGTTGCACGTGGAGTTAGAGCTCATTTCCTGATTGAGTCTGCATTGACTGTCATGCTGCTGAAGAACGTTTTATCATCCGGGATTCATGAAAAAGAAATAAGTGAGTTACGTGACTTCTACAACAGTATCATTTGCAATGGATATAATATAAACACAGTCCAGTTTCCATTGAGCTTTGGTTGTATCGAAAATGCTCTGAATAATTTGAAATCAAGATTATCTAACGAATCACGTACAGCAAAGCTATGGATACAGTACCTGTCCTACGTGTCAACGCTGAAACTGTTGTTGCGAGCTGAGAGAACTGCTGATTGGCAACTGCATCTTCTCAGCATTAGGCAAATGGTAAACTTGTTTGCTGCCACGGGACACAACAATTACGCCAAATGTGCCCGACTTTACATTGAAATGATGACAAATCTACCTGTCACACACCCAGACTTATATCAACAGTTCATGTCCGGCAATCACGTCGCTCGACGCAGTAACAAGGTCTGGTCTGGCCTGTCAACAGATTTAACCATAGAGCAGGCCATGATGAGGGCTCTGAAAGGTCGAGGTGGACTCACGCATGGCAGGGGTATTACAGAAAGCGTCAGGACCACTTGGGTTGCATCGGTGCACAAGACTGCCGCCGTTAAGACCGCGCTAACTGAATTTACCGACCTTGAATATTGTCATGATACAGTGCCGCACCCAGAACTTGGCAAGTCACGAGCAAAAAGAGATAACGACGATATTGCTAAAATTATTGACTTTTTCGAATTACACAATCCGTTTGACACAAGTGACTGCAGACTTCGTAGCCTCACTTCTGGGATTACCGCTGCTGACTCTGATAACATCAACTGCGATGATGCTGAAAAAATTGGAGCTGGCATCATGCTGAAAATGGATGGGGTCTGTATAAAGGATGTCAAACTGAAACGATGTGACCATGTGAGAACACTGGCCCATGTCACAAACGTAGCCACAGCATCTGGAAAGAAACATTTGAACATTGATCCCACAATGCTTTTTAACCGGTTGCTGATCATCATGCAGCGGTCGACGGACATGCAGCCATATTTTTCTCATGAACTGTCTTCGCTTCCCACATCTCTTTTCAAAGACAACTCTTTGCGTAAGACTAACAAGTCGCAGCTTGCAAAAGGACTCTGTGAGGACATTGAATCATCTTCAGTGCCTGAATCTTCAGTGCATGTCATAGACGGTGGCTATCTGCTGCATGTGGTCAACTGGATTGAAGGAGCTTCATATGCCGATGTAGCACAGCAGTATGTAACATACATCAACAAACATTACAGCCATTCTGCTGTTATTGTTTTTGATGGCTACTGTAACGGTCCAAGCACAAAGGATCAGGAGCACCTAAGAAGGTCAACTAAGTTAGCACCAGACGTTGTTGTTGAAGAGCGGAAGACTGCTTATCGAGACCAAAACGCTTTCCTGGCAAATGAACGCAATAAATCTGCATTTGTAACAAAAATTCTTGTTACTTTTCTGCAAGCAGCTGGTCACACTGTTCATCAAGCTCCTGATGATGCTGACACTGCAATTGTGAAAGAAGCGCTGAACCTAGCAACAGCCAAGAAAGTAGTCAGTGTCATTGCCAACGACACTGACATCCTGGTGATGCTGGTGTATCATTTCCGTTCAGACATGTCAGATATTGTCATGTATTCAAAGACCAGTCAGCGCATCATATCAGTGCGTGCCGTCGCATCAGCATTAGGGCCATCTGTAGTTAGTAGGCTTCTTGTAATTCATGCTCTGAGTGGCTGTGATACTACGTCCTGTTTATTTGGACATGGAAAAATTAGTGCCTACAAGAAGCTCAGCAAAGCAAGTGGAATTGAACATCTGATTGATATTCTTGAGTCTTCGTCTGCCACCCACGAGGAGGTGACGCTAGCTGGATGTGGACTCGTAGCCTTGCTGTATGGAGGTAGTGTCAAGGATCGACTTAATCATCTGCGCTACTCCATGTACATGCACATCACCGCGACCAGCACTCAACTACCACGTCCTGAAAGACTGCCGCCAACCGAAAATGCTGCCAAGTTTCATTCATATAGAGTCCATCTACAAATTCTTAACTGGAAACTGTTGTCGACTACTGACGTCAATCCACAGGAGTGGGGATGGAAAGAGCACGAGCAGCATTATATTCCTGTCGCAACGGACATTGACATTGCACCTCCAGATATCATGAAGGTTGCCTGCTGTAAGTGCAGTTCAGATTCCAAGAAACCATGTAGCACTCAAGCCTGCCTGTGTCGCAAGTACGGCTTATCTTGTGTTACAGCCTGTAAGAACTGCAATGGGATATCTTGTGAAAATGCCAATGACTTCTCAGTGGACTATGCAACGTATAATGAAGACTTGGATGTAGATGATACAGTGGTGGAAGCAGTTGTTACAGAAATTGTGGATGATGACATTGTGGATGATGAATATGTTGAATTTTTTATGCCATGGGTCATGGAGGAGGAAGTTGCTACTAGCATGTAGCACTTCAAGATCTGTATAAAATTTAACGTTTTTACTGGTTATCAGTTCAGTGTCAATGAGTGTCATTCTCAGAAAATGTTGCCCATGTATATATGTATGAGAAACAGCAGTAAACCTTAATCTCTAAGCCTCTGACAGTTCTTTAGCTTTCAAATTTAACGTTTTTATTGGTTATCGTGTACTATAAATATAGTTTCCTTTATGACAAAATAAAAATTTAACATTTCAGTGTCAATGAGTGTCATTCTCAGAAAATGTTGCCCATGTATATATGTATGAGAAACAGCAGTAAACCTTAATCTCTAAGCCTCTGACAGTTCTTTAGCTTTCAAATTTAACGTTTTTATTGGTTATCGTGTACTATAAATATAGTTTCCTTTATGACAAAATAAAAATTTAACATTTCAGTGTCAATGAGTGTCATTCTCAGAAAATGTTGCCCATGTATATATGTATGAGAAACAGCAGTAAACCTTAATCTCTAAGCCTCTGACAGTTCTTTAGCTTTCAAATTTAACGTTTTTATTGGTTATCGTGTACTGTAAAATATAGTTTCCTTTATGACAAAATAAAAATTTAACATTTCAGTGTCAATGAGTGTCATTCTCAGAAAATGTTGCCCATGTATGTATGTATGAGAAACAGCAATAAAACCTAATCTCTAAGCCTCTGACAGTTCTTTAGCTTTCAAATTTAACGTTTTTATTGGTTATCGTGTACTGTAAAATATAGTTTCCTTTGTGACAAAATAAAAATTTAACATTTCAGTGTCAATGAGTGTCATTCTCAGAAAATGTTGCCCATGTATATATGTATGAGAAACAGCAGTTAAACCTTTGTCTCAATTTTATTTTTTGCAGTTACCCTCGTCAGCCGGTCTATATGGCGCGTGAGGATCATTTCAACCAACTGAAATGTGGTAAAATCCAATTAAATTTCTAAAATTTCATTGTTGCAGTCGACCCTCGCTCAGCTAATTCTACTTCTTATTCTGTGTTTGACATCTGCTGGAATTTTTTGACTGTTGACTTGCCCAGTTTGTTCGCGTTCAATGTCTTCGGTGTTGGTGTGGCTGAGTCATAGTATTCGCGCTAATTCTAGCAATATTTCTTTTTCTGTTTTGCTCATTGCTACAGTGTTTTATTAACGCACAATGCTTTACGAATGCATGTTTTAAGAAATCAGAAGGTAAAATTTCGCAAGATTGTAGAGCATTACGGTACAAGTTTCGTATGTAATGTTGCCACGTTGCCATGTGCTCATTTATTTCTAACAATTTAACTGTTCTGTTCATCTTGCACACTTGAAATCCTATATACTTTCATAAAACGGCTCTTGACTTCCCATTTGAGAAGTGCTGTAAAATATTTGCAAAGAAATCATCATTTACATTTCATGTTTCTCGATGTCACACAAATTTAGATTGTTCATTAATTAAAAATTCAAACTCTGATGCTGGAATGTTAAATTCACAATTGGACCTTGGTGACAGTAACGATGAATGCATTAATGAAGATTATTTTGATTGTGATTATAATATGAGTGCGATTTCTGAAGATTGGAAATCTGAATTTTTAAATAACATTACTTTGTTTTGTGTAAAATTGCAGGCCAAAATCCTGCTTTCTGCCAGTATGATTCAAAATATCATGCCGTAATCAGGTCAACATCCAGAAGATCATTCCATAAGAGACAGAGAGGCAGCCTACGGCAGATAAGCAATTTGAAAGAGGTAAGTTTTCAGCAGAAAACAAAATGACACAAACTACTTAATGAGACACAGAGATACAGGATGAGAGTTCCAAAAACTAGGCCCAGCAACCGAAAAAGCCTGTTCACCACTTGAGAACAGTTCTTGATTTAGGTATGACCAGACAAAAATAATCAGATGACCTCATTGAATAATGATAAGTCTAGGGAATAAGAACTGATTTTAAATATTGTGGTTGGCCAGAGTTTACAGTTTTATAAACTATGAGCCCCAGGAAGAAATGAATTCTTTGCTGAACAGGAAGCCAGTGCAAGGATTTAAGCATGGGGTTATATGTTCATATTTGGATGTATTAGTTACGGCTCTAACCAAAGAGTTCTGAACCCGTTGCAGCTTCAGCATGTTGGACTTATTGATACCAGTAAGAAGTGAGTTACAGTAATCTTGGTGACGTTACAGTAATCTTGGTGACTGGAAACTAATGCAATTTGCCAGAGATATCCTCACAGACATGGGTACATAACTCCTAATTCTGCGTATGTCACAAATGAACATGTAGGATGACTTACAATTAGTGTTTACATGGCTAGTGAGAGACGTGGTAGAATTTAAAACAACGCCTAAGTTACGTACAGCATCGACCAGCTGAACAGTTGAATCATCCAGTTTAAGTGACTTAAGCCGATCAAATATTTTAAGTTGCTGTGGTGTGCCCAGTAGCAGAAATTTAGTCTGATGGGTTAAGGAGGAGTTTATTGGATGTCATCCAGGACTGTACCTCATCAAAGACAGCAGACAACAGCTGTACAGATGAGTCACATGACAGACTCAAATGAAATGCAGATTTGAGTATCATCAGCACAGAAATGATATCCCAGCGAATGATTATCCAGCAATGGCACCAGTTTTCTGTAATATGAATTGGCAAATCCAAACTAGTGCTACTTGTAGACATTTTGCAAAGATGCAATGACTTAAATATAACATTTCTGAGTTAATGCTCCATTTGGTCAGATTGCAAATTGAATTTTTTTTGTAATAGCACACACTATTGAAACCAGCGACCAAACCAGTTATGATTGCTATTTAAAGCAGTGCTGGGCACAACTGGCTTTAAATGAAATAAGTAATCATTTTCTGCGTTTTTGGAGGTGTTGATTGTTGAAAATATTTGGATTTAGTTGGCAATTAATTGTTTTATTAACGCACAAGTATGCTACAGTGTTTTATTAACTCACTTGCTACAGTGTTTTATCGACGCACTTACTGCACTTGGCATCGGACCCCAATTAGGTATCCTGGTGACTCACTCTTGCTATACTATCAGCACAACTAAACTGCTGCCAGGTGGTCATTTGAGCAAGGAAAACGTTGTTGAATGAGCAGCTGAAAGTAGCAGGGTTTATCACTATGGGAGGAGGCCTGGTGGTTGGTGGCATCGCTTTGACTCTGACAATTTTCTGACATGGCAACTGTAGTTCTTGGGTTAAATTAATTTTGGTGTTATTTTATCATTTGTATATATTACTTCTTGTGAGCTTAATAAATTCCAGTATTTTATCAGTAGAACATATTATATGTCAAACGTGCCATAGAAAGTATAATGAACCCTACAGAAGTGCTGACTAAACATCCATCAGTTATTGTCAGTCAAAGCCATTTTTAATCACTCAGGCTTTTTTATAAAAAAGATTTTTTTAGCAAAACTCAGTTTCAGAATACCTTTCTGCATATACACTCTATAGACAATTTTATTACTGAATTCTATTTGTTTGTTTGTTTGTTTTAGATGCATATTTTGGATCAATCAAAGGGGTCCAAAGTGGACAATAATAAACAAGAAACCGATCAGATCTGTCCTGCGACCAATCCCAAGGTTCTCAGGACTTCTCACTAGCGGCGCCACAGATATGGGCTGCTCTTCCACCCTCTGATCGTGACATTAATGCTGCAAGGGGACGATTTGGTTTCTCTAGACTGTTAAAGATGCATGTTTTTCAGCTGTTGGCCATGTGTTGAGCTCTTCTGAGTGTCTCTTAAGTGGCTCTTTAGAAATGTCTTGTTATGTTACATTACATTCGTAAGCGGTCTTGATTTCTGGAAACCCTTGAAATTCATTTTCGGTTTTCCAGGCCATGCAGGAAAACCATGAAAAATCTTAGGTTTTACAACTAGGTCTTGAAAAACCTTGGAAAATGGCTACTGTATACCAGTTAGAGCAAACAGTAATTCCATACACAGTATACATAATCATTAATGTTCCTGTAAAAACTTTGTTCAGGACTAATTGAAGTTACTGCATGATTATTGATTCTCGAGCAGTTTTAGTGGTATAATTTGTACACGTGACCTTGGCCAAGAATCGCAATCCAAAAGATATTCCAGGTGATGGAACCTTGGAATCTTTGTTGGAGAAGCTAGTTGAATTGGCTAGAAAATTTGGTGAAGGGAGGGGCCTGGCAGATGGATGTTATTAATGATTTAATGGATCTCACCTTTTTGCAGCATTATGATATCAATAAATGCAAAACTGTTCATCACTTTCAACCAACATGGCCACTCTTATTTCAAGAGTCTGGAATGTTAATCCATTTTCGAAACTTAATGACTGTTGATTTGGATTTTGCATCGACCAAACCACGTGAAGTTGCTGGCATATCTAAGATATCTTACCACGTGTCTCGAACTAGATTAAATTGTGATTACTGATTTTTGTGCTTATTTAATGCAGCTGCTCCTTTGGCTAACTGTATTGCAAACTATATGCCACATGATGTATTAAGGCCAAAATATGTAATTAATGCATCAGGTTACATTTTTATATTAAAAATCTGGTAAAATCCAATAAAATTTAAAAATTCATTGTTGCAACTTAAGATCTACTGGGATTGTTTGATTTGTTAAGTATGTTTACTTTGCTTAGTTTGTTCATGTTCACTTTCTTCAGTGTTTGTATGGCTGAGTCATAGCCATATCCACTCTGATTCTAGTTTCTAGTAATGTTTCCTTTAGATGCTGTTTTGTTCATGTGTTAATAAAACAGTGTTTTATTAACGCACTTGCTACAGTGTTTTATTAACACACTTGCTACAGTGTTTTATTAGCTCACTTGCTACAGTGTTTTATTAACTCACTTGCTACAGTGTTTTATTAACGCACAAGTTTGCTACAGTGTTTTATTAACGCACTTGCTACAGTGTTTTATTAATGCACTTGCTACAGTGTTTTATTAACTCGCTTGCTACAGTGTTTTATTAACTCGCTTGCTGCAGTGTTTTATTAACTCACTTGCTACAGTGTTTTATTAACGCAATTGCTACATTGTTTTATTAATGCACAAGTTTGCTACAGTGTTTTATTAACTCACTTGCTACAGTGTTTTATTAACTCACTTGCTACAGTGTTTTATTTTTGCTACATTGTTTTATTAATGCACAAGTTTGCTACAGTGTTTTATTAACTCACTTGCTACAGTGTTTTATTAACTCGCTTGCTGCAGTGTTTTATTAACTCACTTGCTGCAGTGTTTTATTAACTCACTTGCTACAGTGTTTTATTAATGCAATTGCTACATTGTTTTATTAATGCACAAGTTTGCTACAGTGTTTTATTAACTCGCTTGCTGCAGTGTTTTATTAACTCACTTGCTACAGTGTTTTATTAACGCAATTGCTACATTGTTTTATTAATGCACAAGTTTGCTACAGTGTTTTATTAACTCACTTGCTACAGTGTTTTATTAACTCGCTTGCTACAGTGTTTTATTAACGCAATTGCTACATTGTTTTATTAATGCACAAGTTTGCTACAGTGTTTTATTAACTCACTTGCTACAGTGTTTTATTAACGCACTTGCTACAGTGTTTTATTAACTCGCTTGCTACAGTGTTTTATTAAGTTTGCACTCAAGTTTGCTACAGTGTTTTATTAACTCGCTTGCTACATTGTTTTATTAATGCACATTGCTACAGTGTTTTATTAACTCGCTACAGTGTTTTATTAACTCGCTTGCTACAGTGTTTTATTAACTCACTTGCTACATTAACTCACTTGCTACAGTGTTTTATTAACTCACTTGCTACATTGTTTTATTAATGCACAAGTTTGCTACAGTGTTTTATTAACTCACTTGCTACAGTGTTTTATTAACTCGCTTGCTGCAGTGTTTTATTAACGCAATTGCTACATTGTTTTATTAACGCAATTGCTACATTGTTTTATTAATGCACAAGTTTGCTACAGTGTTTTATTAACTCACTTGCTACAGTGTTTTATTAACTCGCTTGCTGCAGTGTTTTATTAACGCAATTGCTACATTGTTTTATTAATGCACAAGTTTGCTACAGTGTTTTATTAGCTCACTTGCTACAGTGTTTTATTAACTCGCTTGCTGCAGTGTTTTATTAACGCAATTGCTACATTGTTTTATTAATGCACAAGTTTGCACAGTGTTTTATTAACTCACTTGCTACAGTGTTTTATTAACGCCCAAGTTTGCTACAGTGTTTTATTAACTCGCTTGCTGCAGTGTTTTATTAACGCAATTGCTACATTGTTTTATTAATGCACAAGTTTGCTACAGTGTTTTATTAAGCTTGCTGCAGTGTTTTATTAACTCACTTGCTACAGTGTTTTATTAACTCACTTGCTACATTGTTTTATTAATTCACAAGTTTGCTACAGTGTTTTATTAACTCACTTGCTACAGTGCTTTATTAATAAAACAATGTAGCAATTGCGTTTTATTAAAACACAAGTTTGCTAGCAAGTGTTTTATTAACTCAATTGCTACACTGTGTTTTATTAACAAGCACACTGTAGCAAACTTGCTAGCAAGTGTGCAAGTTTTATGCAGCAACGTTTTAATAAAACACTTGCAAACTTGTGCAGCTGTAGCACAGTTTATTACACTGCAGCAAGTTTGCTACAGTGTTTTTTACTGTAACTTGTGCATTTAACTCAGTGTTTTTGTTAATAAAACACTGCTAGCAGTGTTTTCACTTGCTACAGTGTTTTTAACAACAGTGCAATAAAACACTTGCTACAGTGTGTTTATATTTAACTCACTTGTGCAGTGTTTTATTAAAACAATTGCTACATTGTTTTATTACACTTGCTACAAGTTTGCTAGTGCACTTGTGTTAAGCAATTGCAGTGTTTTATTAAATTGCTAATGCACAAGTTTGCTACAGTGTTTTATTAACTCACTTGCTGCAGTGTTTTATTAACTCACTTGCTGCAGTGTTTTATTAACTCGCTTGCTGCAGTGTTTTATTAACTCGCTTGCTACAGTGTTTTATTAAAGTTTGCTACAGTGTTTTATTATTGCTACATTGTTTTATTAATGCACAAGTTTGCTACAGTGTTTTATTAACTCACTTGCTACAGTGTTTTATTAACAGTGTTTTATTAACTCGCTTGCTGCAGTGTTTTATTAACTCACTTGCAGTGTTTTATTAACGCAATTGCTACATTGTTTTATTAATGCACAAGTTTGCTACAGTGTTTTATTAACTCACTTGCTAACAGTGTTTTATTGTTTTATTACAGTGTTTTATTAACGCACTTGCTGCATTGTTTTATTAACTCACTTGCTACAGTGTTTTATTAACTCACTTGCTACAGTGTTTTATTATGCACTTGCTACAGTGTTTTACTAATGCACTTGCTACAGTGTTTTATTAACGCACAATGCTTTATGAATGCATGGTTTACATAACCACAAGGTAAAATTTCATAAGGTGGTACACCATTATGGTACAAGTCTCGTATGTAATGTTATCTTATGCTCATTTATTTCTAACAATTTGACTGTTCACCTTGCACATTTGAAATCGCATATAATTTCAGAAACGGCAATTGACTGCCCATTTAAGAAATGCTGTAAAACATTTGGAAAGTAATTTTCATTTACATATCTTGTTTCTCCATGACATTCTTATGATATCAGCATATGAAAACTGTTACTGTTAGTCTATTCCCGACAATTTGTCCCTTTTCTTGGCCGAAGTCACAAAAGGCTGTGCGTTTTTCCACTATAAGGTTTAAATTTAGTTTGTTCTTTGTTTTATAATACTGTTCGGTGCTGGAATAGCAGTAAAACTGCATTTATTTATTATGTCCAGGACAATTTTGGTGCTAAATCTTGTGTATCAAGAGATGTAATGTTTGCAGACTTCTTGTAGTATTTGTCTTCATTTTGGTGTTGTTAAAAACTTTTGGGTTGACTGATTTAAAGTGACTTTTGTCATTATGAAATAAATAATATAAAAGTTAAAATACTGTATATGTTATTTGTTATTATTCTAAGTGAACTGTAGCCGTTAAGTTTGGATAAAGAAGAACAGTCCCTTGAGATACATAGCATGAGAGGCAGCCATGAGGATGAAGTGTTAGAATAAGATAACAGGCTTAAAGAAAGAATAATAGGGACAGAACAAATTTTAAATTATTCCATTCACTGAATTAGCTATTATATGTACCTGATGCAGTGTTTGCACAATTTACTTGTAACAAATGATTATGTTGCAAACTGGTTCAAAGAAGAAAAAAGCAGAGGGAACGGACGTTCGCTGTAAAAATCAACGGCAGCATTGTATAAAAAGACTGCTGAAGACAGTAAATATCAAGAGCACTACACTAGACAACCGTAAGAAATACAGTGGTTTGCAGTACCCATCAACGGCAATACAATGTAATAATGTTTATGCCCACTGTCATTGACAGTTATAATCAACGGCAGACTACTGTAAACTACAATCTAAATACAGTCATTCACGGTGACCCTAACGACAATCTACTGTGAATAGGATAGTTTGTACCGTCTTTCACAGTTAAATATTACGGTGGAAAACTGCAGGTAATGCTAGAATACAGTCGGCCACCGTTAAATACAGTGTAAAAATCTACGGCCGTGAACAGTTATTTTAACGGTCTATATTATGGCAACGGTCTGCCGTATATTTCTACATTCTACACCGTGTTCTTAGCTGCCAGTCGATCTACCGTTATTTTTACACTCGATTCATTTACAGTGTAGAAATAAAACAGCTGTTCGTTTATTATATATATATATATATATATATATATCATATTTATATACACTGTGTCCGGAAAAATTCCGACCCCCACAGATGTGGTTAAAAAAACTATAGTAGATAATAATCGATTTAAAAAAATACAAAAGCATTTTCATCTTGACATACTTACAAACGAAATTCTTTGTAATGTATTAACGGCCCCGTTTAAACTTACGTCATAGTGACGTATTTGAGTTTTATATTTTGTAAACAAAGTTGCAAGAAAATGGCGTTTAGCGAGGAAGACAAAATTGTTATAAAATTTTTACGCCAAAACAAGAAATATGGAGCCAAGAAGTTTCTGAAAAATTTCCGAACAAGGGTTGGACATTAGGTGGACTAAAGTACCTTATACGAAAAATTGATCTAACCGAATCGTGTAAGCGTCGCAAGGGTAGCGGTAGACCGAGAGTTGCACGGACAACTGAAAATATCGAAAAAGTTGAGGATCTCGTTTTAAGTCAAGAAGATCGACCTCAATCACATCTAACGCTAAGAGAAATCGCTCGAGAGACTGGAATTTCAAAAACTTCAGTGCACGAAATTGTCAAAAATGACCTTCATCTAAAGTGTTTAAAGAAAAGACGAGCGACTGAATTAACAGAAGCCAACAAGGAAGCACGGCTCGAGCGTTCAAGGATTTTGTTAGATCGCTATCCTGATGAAATGGTAAACTTTATTTGGTTTACAGACGAAAAGTTGTTTACCATCGCCACACCAAAGAACAGTCAAAATGATCGTCTGTACGTTGCCACCGGAACTCGGAAGAAAAACATCCCAGCTAATCGTTTGCTTAGTACTCGCCCAACATTCAGCCAGTCAGTAATGGTTTCAGTTGGTGTATCTGCTCTTGGTAAAACAGACATACATTTCATAGAACCTGGCGTTAAAATAAATGGAGCTTACTATCGAGATTCTTTGTTGTTGGAAAAATTATTACCTGATATCAGGCAATATTCAGATTACTACACATTTCAACAAGATGGTGCTCCAGCTCACCGAGCACGTGAAACTGTCGAACTGCTGATAAAGGAGACTCCAGATTTTATACCTCCAAATCTTTGGCCTCCAAACAGTCCGGACTTAAATCCTGTTGATTATAAAATTTGGGGAATAATGCAGGAGAATGTATACAAGACAAAGGTCAGAAACATTGAAGAACTCCGTGAGCGAATTGTTAATGCTTGGGATGAATTTGATCAACTGGTCGTCGATGCTGCCGTTAGTCAGTGGCGTGTGCGTCTCGTAGCTTGTGTTGAAGCCAATGGCGGACATTTTGAACATAAATTATAGTTCACTAATATTTCAGGATTAAATTGTTTTTGGAATTTTAAAAATTGATGACAATTTACTAGTTCTCTCATTCGTATCTCAGGGGGTCGGAATTTTTCCGGACACAGTGTATATGCGTATATATATAATATTGATATGTGTGTGTATGTGTGTGTTTGTCTGACTGTCTGGCTATATTCATCTGTCATGGTCTATAATACGTGAAAACAACCGTATATACTTCAATAGAGAAATAAGTCAGTCGTATACGTATAGACGCAATTCATATATCCATCCACTTAGACATATAGACAATGGATTGTTTATGCGTCGTCGTTTCTCCTGCTTGGATTCATTGTTTTCCGTGTTTGCTATCCATCGCATGGAAGGAGATACTTAAAATTTCTGCGTCCGATCGGTGGCATTGTTGGCCCAGATTCCGACAATATCCATGGCCAACCTCTTCTGTGCGTCTCTCCTTTTCCAAAATGTTAATGTACTCATACAATTGGATTCACATAGCAATTGCAAATTAGCTGGTATGTTGCATCTGGTACTTGTAATACTCAAGTAGTGCCACTGTGCCCGAACACCATTTCCAAGCACGCGTACTTGAAAATCAAGGACCTCAGGACCTGTACTTGTATTCGTACTTGGGTAATTGCAAAGAAATACAGTAAGAACTATGATTATGGTTAATTCTAGGCTTAATTTTTACATAACACTGTAGAATTCAGTAATAGTTTAAAACTATATAGGAAGGGTTCAGAGGAAAAAGATGCCATTAACTTTCCAACTTGTGGTTTGTTTCGTTCGTATTGAAGAGGGAGAATTATACATTAAGGATGAGACAAATTTTGAGATATAGTGAACGCCTGATGGAAGTTTTAGTGATAGCCCTGGCAAGTGAATTTTAGATAATTGTTTTGAAGACGCTTAATTTGTTTTGATTCAAGAAGGTTCAGGAAAAGGAACTTGTAATAGTCAAGCTTGGAGTGAACAATGGAGATAGCGATTGAAAGTTTTTTTAATCGAGCATAGATGGCATATACAGGGAAGTACGTATAGAGAGACAAACAGAATCTCAGTTTATTGGTGTTTACGGAAACCAGATTGATAGGGGTTTAGAACTTTAGAGTCGCAAGTAAAGGTATTCATTCAGCAGGGCAAGAACAATGCGTTCAGTTAGCTTAGGTAACGAAGAAAAATGGGACGATATATAATTAGAGGTTTCTTTATCGAGATTTGCTTTGTAAGAAGTTGAGTAACAAGCGAATAAATATCTGCAAGCCATGCAAGAGGCAGTATAGAGAGAAAAATGTGAGAATTAGGTATACGAACAGGATCTGGTTCGCACTGTTTGCTGTGGAGAGAATTCTGCAGGCACGATACTCCCAGAAGCTTGAAGAAAAGCTTAAAGAGATGTCTGCGAGGCAGGGTTAGGCCCTTTAGGATTGGCAGGAGACACTAAATCGGTGTTGGAGGAAGAGACCGAGGAACAGGTTTGTGCCTAGTACAAAGGGTGTCCGGTGAAATGTAACTTGTTTCCGCGGCTGGAAAGACGTTGCTGCTCCGTTTCATCACTTGGTTAGGTGTTCATCCGTAATTGGAGCCACCGCTCGTATACGAGCGCTCGACACGCTTTACCATCTTCTACGACTCTTCTGCACTGTACATGAGCAACATAAGTATATATATACTTATATGTATACTTATATATATACTTATGTATACTTATATGTATATACTTATATACTTGTATGTATATATATATGTATATATGTATATATATATCGGTGGATGCTATTATTGCGGATAAACACCTGAAGAGCGATGAAACGAAGCAGAAACATCTTTCCATCCGTCAAGATAAAGTTAACGTTTCATCAGCCGCAAAACAGGAGAGAACAGACGTCGCAATCATACTGCTAGAAGATGAGAAGCAACGTCTGACAGAAACAGATCTCATCTGCTGCTGCAACTGATGGTTCAGCGAATTACGTCAGAAAATAAAATTCTCATTCATTTATCTTAAAGAAATATAGTCTATATAATCACAGAAACTGTCTGTTTATAGAAGCTTGTTAATGAGCTCTATAGCAACAGCGAATCCATGCATAACATGGCTTCTGCATGCGTCCGTGGGAATTGTTAAGCTCAACGTACACTGATAGCAACAATTATTCTATAGTAATAAGCCTGAAAAGCACACTTGGACTCCTACGTGGCTTGATATTATCTTCTGTCCAATGGTCGATGTTGGTTGGTACAGTGTTTTAGTTGTCGGGGGGGTTGGGGGGGGGGTTCAACCCCCCAGTTCTTTTTCCAACCCCCTCAGCTAAGTAACTGAAAAGATGTTGGGGTCTTGACCCCCCCGGCTGTTGCTCTGTCATCAAGTACAAAAGAATATATAGCCCAATTCCTTTACTTTTAAGTAAATTAGTTACTTACTTACTGTTATTGTTTGTGACTGAGAGCGGAGAACCAGCCTACATACATGTAATTAAGGTGAAAGCCAATTTCTGTAACACGTTTATTTCCTTTTCCTCTTCGAGCACATGGTTGAGGCTATTTAGTGTGTGGAGAAAGACATATTGCATTGAGTAGAGTTTGGAATGAGTAATTCTGACGCAGCTGATGTTTTGCTTGAATATTCTATGCTTAAAAAGAGCGATGGTTTAATGCTTAGGCAGAAATTACAGCCACTTATTACTTTGTTGGAAGTTCTACCTGTTTCATCTGCTGAGTGTGAAAGAGGATTCAGTCAGATGAATTTATGTCACACTAGTGGAAGAAACAGGCTTCTGGTGAGTTCAGTGAATGATCTGTTGATGATTGGCATCAATGGTCCACCTCTAGCTGCATGGAATGTAGAAAAATATGTTATTTCTTGTCTTAAAGCTGGCAGACATGGTGCTTTTGACAAAGCCACTGGGTTACCAAAGAAAAAAGAAATTACAAAACATAGTCCAAAATTATTTTTGTAAACTACCGGGTATAGTGTAAGAACCTATGCATTATGGTTTGTGTTATTGAATTACTTTCCAAAAACCAGGTGTTTTGTCTATGTGGTCATGCATGGGCGTTTTTAGGGGTGATTTTACAGGTTCAACCCCCCAAAATAAATGCATTATCATGTTATTAAAAATTAAATATGTAGAAAAATGCGACCGTTTCCAATGGAAAACCCCGAAAACTTAAAAGTTAAAACCCCCTCTGAAATTTTTTTCCTGGCTACGCCCCTATGATTATGTAATTCCTTTGTTATGTCGCATAGATAAATTTAAAGAAGAAACTAAGATATCTCAAGAGTCGTCAGTTGTTTCATAAAATTAACAACATTAAAATTTAATTTAGACCTGTGATCGTGTACCTTCGAAATCTGCAAAATTTTCGACCCCCCCCCCCAGTTAGTTTTTGACAACTAAAACACTGGGTTGGTATCGTCTGGTAGCGATCCGTATACGCGTGCGTGCCACGCGTGAAAAACGTGAGAAAAGTTGGAAGGCGTGCCTCGCCCTTTTCCATTTGGTGGATCTTTTCCATTTGGTGGATGTCGACGTGTATACCATTATAATCTGCACCATGCACAGTGCTTCCTATGCGTATACGAATCGTTTCAATCAGCCGTCGCAACTCGATCATCGTTCATTCCTCCTGCTCCTCCTCATTTTCTTGCTTCTGCCCATTATTCATCATCAACAGCAGTAGCAGCAGCAGCAGCAGCAGCAGCAGCAGTATCTTCGGTCGTGTTTGCTTTGCGTAGACGTGTCTAAACACGGCATGGTATCTATCTAATTCCAATCGACGAATGAATCGTTGTCAGCCATATTAAGAACTTATCTACGGTCCAGCAATTCAGACGATTAACTCGTCCATGGAAAGCGACCGGATGCGACATCTGGACAGCCCCTCTGCAATGGTACGACGCAGCGCTCGTGAATAAACTGGTGCCCTGCGCTTAGCTTTTTTGAAAAGTATGCACTGGAAAAGCTATGCCTATATAGATAGAATATTATATATAGTATAGTATCGTATCGTATTTAAGCATTTGTAAAGCGCCTCTCGTAGGGTGAACCGTTCAGAAGCGCTCCCAGTGTGCTATATAGTATATATAATATATATAGTATATATTATATATATATTATATATATACTATATATATTCGTTTTATTTTCTGACAGGTTGAAACCAGTTACAATATAGTTGCAACCTGTCAGAAAATAAAACGAATATATATAGTAACTGGGCATATAATAAACTGAGGCACGAACATCAAAACATAGTTATTACCATCAACATCAGCAACATGAACTACGACAACAAAACGAAAATAATGCTAAGAAACAGAAGTCATACTAGACTATAGCTACCATTACACAATACACAGGTATGCAGTTATCCATTGTGCGTCAACTAGACCTATATAACTATTAGTATTGTATTGTTTTGTATTGTATTATATTTGATCATTTATAAAGCGCTTCTCATATATCACATGCCTTTCAGAATCGTGCCCAGTGCGAGGTACTCTGAGAGAAAAGGAAGGTTTTAAAGTGAGAGAAAGAGGTAGAGATGCTACCAGAGAGGATGGTAGAGCGCAGAGAAGGAGGAAGTCCATTCCATAGAGAGGGACCTATACAGACAAAGGATCTGGATTGAGCCATTGTGGTCCTAACACGGGGAACGAGAAGGTCAAGCCGGTCAGAGGATCTGAGAGGACGCAATGATGTGGCAGAGAGGGGACGGAGAATTTGGTGACAAAGATATGTTGGAGCAAGACCCAGTTGAGATTTGAGCACGAGAATGAGAACTTTAAATTGGATGCGCGACGAGACATGTAGCCAGTAAAGTTGTTCAGCCATAAAATGTAGAGATGTGAGAGAATTGAGGGAGGCGAGCTATAGGCCTAAGTCTGGCGCAGCCTTCAGTACAGACCGAAGAGGAGATAGACGAACCTTGGGTAAGCCAACAAGGAGAGAATTGCAACAATCAATTCGAAAACAGACAAATGCATGAACAATTGAGATGAAGTAGAGAATGAAACAGATCTGTGAATAGCCCTGAGACGCCTAAGTTGGCAGTAAGAAGAGCGGGTAAGCTTGGATATGTGTTCAGTGAAGGTTAGAGAGCTATCTAGGGTGACACCCAACTTGTGACCATAGTAACATTAGTAACATTACTGGCATCGTATAAGGCCCTATATTTTATGTGCTATACCGCTGCTACAACTATTAACAAGACAGCGACAGTGTGGCAGAAGGGCATCGCGGAGTTCAAGGTCGTTGCTCTGGCCTATCATTCGCGAGATGGCGCGTTGTTAAAATGAGATGTAGGACGTGATGGGCGCCTTGCATGGCTGCTGTATACAGTTAAATTCGACTCCCGTAATAACTTGTGATCATTCGTTCATACATGTACTGATTTGTAATCATACTACGTAATTGTCAGTTTGAAAATATTAAACGAAGATATTATTAGACTATTAGAAAAAAGCAGACACGACTTTCTCAGACCATGCAACTGAGTTTTAACCCTAATTGGCAAACCTTACTGCACACTTACGTAAATATAGCTGCGTGTGGACCGCCTTCACTGCAGTAGGCTACACTGGGAAACAGTACGTGTCTATTCTGAACAGTCGAAGATTTTAGTATGCTCTGTTCTGTGCTTCCATGCAAAACTGAAAGCTGAGGTTGGCTCGAAAGCCTTATAACGAACTTCTGCTGGAAGTGGATGTGAAATGCAACGATCCTGTTGTGCTTTGTATATCGAAACAGAGAGAAGCTACAAATCGGAAGGAATGCGAATGTACAACTTTTTCGTAGGCCTACCTTTTTTGCTGTGTGCGTATCTCGAATGTTAGCAGCTCGAGATCTGTCCTTTATCGTTACCGTTTCAGACTAAGCGGTCTGCAAATTGATTTTCGTTACATTCCGGTGACTTATAGGCCGACGCCAATCATCAAAGAGATAAAAGATTTAAAACAATTCGCCGTTCTGGTCCTACATCACAAACTGACGTCATGTGAGTTTGTGGTGTGGGTCACATGAATCGATTTTCGTGTCTAACTCTGCCAAAAGTTCGCATTTCAGAAGCACTTCTTCACAGGTGCTTTGACCAGAAGACGTTGCGCAAGCGCAGAGCTGCAGATAAGAGACTGGAAGAGCATGCACGAGGCATGGCGCACATTCTCCAACAACTTAAGGTTCCTATAGTGAGCGCCTCAGTGGGATTTTTTGCTATGGCTCAACGAAACGTCAGCGCCGACATATATACCTGAATGATGGAGAAAGATGAAGCGTACATGCAGCTGTGAACTAAATGAAGAAAAAGACCAGACGTACAGACACACAGAAAGAAAGAGAGACAGACACAGACAGAGCGAGGTATGCAGGAGAGAGAAAAAACATGCGCCGCAGAGTGTTGTACGTCACCGCAGTTCACCTTCGACGTGATGGACAGGAAAATAAGAGCAGCAGGAGGAGGAAAAAGAGGAAAACATGCGGCAATGAATAAGGAGGATCTGTAGCAAAGGAAGCAGGAAGGGGAGGAGGGGACACAAAAGAGAAAGATGAATAGAGAGAATAAAGTAGGCCTATACAGTTATACTGCCAGAATAGAAAGAAAGAGGCTGCTTCCGTGACTTCTGTGAACTGGGTTTATGCGTTGACTTCTTGAGGTTATGAAAGCTAAGAATAGAGCGGACGTTAGATGCTCCGTCAAAAGAACGCTCGCTCATCTACCTCAAACGAGAAGCACGTTTGCCGTCTACACAAAGTCATAGACAGGATGCGATTCGTAGCCTGGGTGGTGTTAAGGGAAACATCCCTCTATAGGTGCTCAGGCTACCTTCCACTGAAAATACATTTCAATCCGGACCATTGGTCTTTCCTCGCTGTACTGCAAATCATAAATGGAATCCTGCATGGCCTGATAGAATCTTTATCGTGAATTAAATGAGGAGACGATAGACAGACGACTGAGTGGAAAGGATTGCGATGAAGGATTGAGTGGGGGCACGGTGGCCCATTGGCTAGAGCTGCCGCCGGTCGGTATCACGAAATAGACTATCCGTCCTAAGACTATCCGGGGGGATGTATAAATTTATCCCCCCGGATGGAATAAACCGGTTTAGAGTATCCGGGGGGATAAACCATTCTATCCCCCATCGTCATACGCATCACGATAGCCTCGACGACAATCCAGTCAAAATCACCAAAAACGACGTAAATTGATTTCAGGTCGACGTACAAACTAAAGATACGCTACTTTAAAATGTTATGTGTACAATAAATCCAAACAGTACGACTGAATACACTTAGGAACCGCCAAAAATGCAAACTAAACCGAATACTCCATTTCGCTAAGGGGGATAATCATGTATGGGGGATACTCTATTTCGTGACACCGGCCTGTAACGCGGACAGCACGGGCTCGATCCTCGTACGAGGCGGCTACTGTGTAGGGACCGTGAGCAAGTCCTTCGCGTACAATTGCTCCTCCTAGTCCTGCTTCCTTTACAACACATCCTCCTTATTCATTGCCGCATGTTTTGGCAGAAAAGAGACATTAGATGATTTTCTCAAAGATAACGAACGAAACTGTAAGCTGAAACTATAAAACTTGACTAACATGAAAGAAGTCAAAATCACAATGGAAAAGGAATAGGTCTACGCAGCCTTTGCAAAGGACGAATACCGAAATAAGGATCTAAGAGGTCAAAAGACTCAAAACTATATGATAGTTATTCTGCGAGAGGCTCTTTATAAAACGTTTAGATATAGGCAAGAGACAGAAAAACAGATGAAGTGAATGCGAACGGCAGGATGTGAAGAACAGAGATGAAACACTGAAATAGTTACAGAAATGATTAGGACTCTTTTTAACTCTGTAGACAACCCTACCAAAAAAGGCACATTATAAATCGAAGGTTTAGGCCTAGATCATATAGACGAAGATCATTTCGGATTTAGGAAATGCAGAGAAATAAGGAAAGACTTTCGGAGCCTTGAGCAGAAGTCTTCTTTCCACTCCGTCTTCTTTCACTGGATATGCTGCTGGCAGAAGTCATCAATCAACATTTGACAAAGTTGATTGGACATAACTCACACGTGTGCTCTGGCAATAGGCCTACATGTAGGTATAGTGCATGGACTAGATAGAAGGCTCGAAGGCAGTCTTTAACATGGCCCGAAGAGCAGAATTAGGCTGAAGGAGATAACTCAGAGCAGAGGTGCCAACACCTCAATGCCAACAACGCATTCCCATCGATCGCATATAAATCCATCTGTATGCTGATGATAACCAACTCCATGTAGATCTCCGGCTAAATGAGGTCGCAGATCCTACACATTTTACAAAGACACTAATTTGCGCCTGCATAATGGACATTGTGCTATTGACCATGGGCATAGCCAGAACAAAATTTCGGAGGGGTTTTAAGATTTTGGGGGTTTCCATTAAAAATCGTCGCAAAAGTCCAGGTTTTTTATATTTTGCATGTAAAAGCAAAGTTTTTTCGGAAACTTATTTGGGGGGCGTTGAACCAGCAAACCCCCCTAAATACGCCCATGCTATTGACTTTATGCTCTTCAAACGAAACCCTTACAAATCCGAGCTCATCTACTTTGACCGCTTCTTCAAGCTCCCCGATCCAGTGCACGGAAGTCGCATTCTCTACATCTTCCTCGTCTTTAGACTCCGTTGTGTGGGGTCCTTTGATGCTGCGGAATAATAACTGCTTAATTTGTCTATTGGGTAATTAACCTGGACCTTTATGACGGCGGCGCTAAAGAACTCGTCAGATTAGATTAGATCAGGTCCACTTAAATTTCTCAATAAACACGTCCAGTTTCAAGAGTCTCTCATGACAGTTTGCATCATTCTTTGTCCGTCTGTCTTTCTCTGTGTGTGTCTGTTCCTGTTCCTCTGTATGTTCTCCCATCTGCCTGCCTTTTTCTGACGTCACTCTCTAGAATGCCGCAGATCTTGCGCAAGGCATAACTCCGAGAGCGTATCTTTGGCTCACTGTTTGTTTGTCTGTCTGTCTGTCTGTCTCTCGCCTGCTCCCATCTTTCTCCCTTCCTGCTTTAGTTCCGCTGCAGTTGTTCGCCCACCATGATGACGTTAATTACCGGCTGCATGTCAATTACAGTGCGAGGCTCTGCCGCATCCTCCAGTGCCTCCATCCCTCACCCTCCTGCTCCTCCTCCTGCTCCTCCTCCTCCAGTGCCTCCATCCCTCCTCCTTCTTCTCTTCCTCCTCCTGTGCCTCCTCCTCCTCCTCCAATGCCTCCATCCCTCACCCTTCTCCTCTTCCTCCTCCTCCTCCTCCTTCTCCTCCTCCTCCAGTGCCTCCATCCCTCACCCTTCTCCTCCTCCTCTTTCTCCTCCTCTTTCTCCTGTGCCTCCTTTTCTTCTTCGTCCTATTCCCAAAATACGTCGTCTCCTGAGACTCCTCTGTTGGTGTTCTACAACTTCTGTCGGATCTATATGCTTCAGGATTACATTCATCCCGTGTTCCGTTACTCGATGCGTTTAGTTTGGTCTGTATTAAAGACAGTTCAGTGCGAGGCTATTTTCCAGCCATGCATAATTATGTGAACCATCGTTGTCATAAGGGGTCTTACAATAGGCCCTAACTGTAAATGTTGATTAACTTAAATCTAAGAAATTTTCAAGGTCAAACAAAATGAGCCGCGCCAGATAGATCGCGAATTCAGTCTGCATGAATGAGGTTGTTTTGACAGTTTTAGGGCCAGAATGGAATTCGGGGTTGACCTTCAAGGTTCTGATGGTAATTATGTGTTTGTGCACTAGCGGAAGCTAATTAAGCTTGAAAACTGGGTTGCTTTGCATTACTGCGTTCCAAGCTAATAATCCTGTATAGTCAGAGCTGTTAGCGTAACATTGTGCATTTTGGTGCTACAAGCAAAAAAATGATATTTTTGAGTTCAGGAAGAAATTCTGATCAAAACCTGATATTGTGCCAGTTGAAAAAAATTTATTTTTTTGAGTTTTTTTGAGTTTTTACGTTATTATATGTTAGCATAACATTGTGCAATTTGGAGCTACAAGCACAAAAAGGATATTTTTGTGTGCAGGAAGTAATTCTGAACAAGACCTGATATTGTGCCAGTTGGAAAAATTAGTTTTTTTTAGTTTTTTCACTTTTTTATGTTTTTTATCATTCCAGCAAAGCTCAACTAATGCTGAGCAATGTAGCCGCCTGGCTTAGTAAATTCAAAAGCTTAACAAAAATGCTATATTGAATAATATCTGATATTGTGCCAGCTGGAATAAATTAATTTTTTTGAGTTTTTCACTTTTTTTACGTTATTTGATGTTAGCATACCATTGTGCATTTTGGTGCCACAAGCAAAAAAGAGATATTTTTGTGTTCAGGAAGAAATTCTGATCAAACCTGAAAACGAAAGAAGAAAAAAAATCAGACGCATTCCTGTCTAGGCCTATATATCCTTTCTTGCCAATTTTCCGTACAGCGCGCATGCACGACTGACTGGCGTTAATCTCCTTCATTTGAATAATTTCTAAAGTCATCTCTCAGACAGTGTGATTCTCCTTACAGATTTTATTTTAGTTATAGTTACAGTTATAGTTAATGGGTTTTTTATTTTAGTTATAGTTATAGTTATAGTTAGTATTATTTTTTAGTTATAGTTATAGTTATAGTTAATGGATTTTTATTTTTGTTAATTTTAGTTACTACTTAGCTACAATAATTAAGGCTATAAGCAAAATTGTGCGTATTAACACGCTGTTTCACAATTTGCTCAGAGCTTTGAAAACCTTAATTTGAAGCATGAGTGCATTCAGCTTCATGAATACACGAGTTTCCAAAGTAACTGACAAATTGCATAATAATAAAATACAGCCCGTAAAAACAAAGTTTTTTACTATATCCATCTAGTATCCTATAACGTGTACTCTGAAAATAGTCCGCGTTCATTTTACAACATAGCACGCTTAACGAGGCAGCGCGCCCATTATTGTTGCAGCCAATGACAACGCTGGCCAATGGCAACGCTGCGTATCGCAAAAGGGGATTCCCCGATTCGAAAAGTTGAGTCCCCGATTCTATAAGCTAGCCTTTTTTGGGGGAGCTGAAATTTTGATAGAATGAAGTGTGTGCGAGGGCGAGTCTGTCTGCCAAGTTTCACGACGATTGAATGATTGTAAGTGATCGAACTAGTCGTCGCAAGATTTGACTTTTTAGCCTGTGGCTCAATCAAGCAAGATTCCTGCAAGTTAAACTAGATGGATAATAAAATACAGCCCGTAAAAACAAAGTTGTTTACTATATCCATCTAGTATCCTATAATGCGTCTTACGAAGCAGTTACCTCTACAAATATATAGTCCGCGTTTATTTTACGACATAGCATGCGTTTAATGAGGCAGCGCACCCGTGTCTGTTGCGGCCAATGGCAACGCTGGCCAATGGCAACGCTGCGTTTCGGAAAAGGGGATTCCCCGATTCGAAAAGTTGAGTCCCCGATTCTATAAGCCAGCCTTTTTTGGGGAGCTGAAATTTTGATAGAATGAAGTGTGTGCGAGGGCGAGTCTATCTGCCAAGTTTCACGACGATTGAATGATTGTAAGTGATCGAACTAGTCGTCGCAAGATTTGACTTTTTAGCCTGTGGCTCAAGCAAACAATCAAGCAAGATTCCCGCAAGTTAAACTAGATGGATAAAAAATAATCGCATTTTTCGTTCTCATTTATGTCGAATTGTCCATTTTGCACTTCCTATTTTTATTTTTTGCATTAACGAAAATAAAGATGAATTTTCGTTATTGTTATTTTCGTTATAGTTATAGTTATAGTTAATGATATTTGTTAGTTATAGTTATAGTTATCGTTAACGAAATCATTTTATTTTCGTTAACGAATATTTTCGTTATCGTTAACGAGAATCACACTGCTCTCAGAACATGTACGAACAGATTCTTACTGGGCATGCTTCTCCACCGGTCCATCCTGCACATGCACTATAAAAAAAATAAGATATAGGCTATAGCCGATAGCCCTCTTTTTCACCCTAAGCTGAAATCTGGCTGAAGTTAAGTACTTCAGCTCAATAAATTTTTTTATTACGAAGTCATTTTTCCTGGTTACTAGCTATAGGCCTATATCTAAAAGAGGCCTATAGCCTATTCCTCACGATTTATTCGATTGTATTTCCTGCTATGTCTAAAAGAGGCCTAACCTATGCCTCACGATTTATTCTATACAAATGATCATATATCCTGAAAACATCGTCCTCCTTCCAATTCCTCTTATTCAAAGTCCTCCATAAATTATGCCTTCTTTTACACCTTAGCGACGCGAGTGTACTAAGAGCGACTGGAAAACCAATGCAACTCGTCGTTAAAATGTTAAAGAATTCACCACCGTTAGGTCTCTCCACTGCCGCCACTACACCCAATGAATTCCTGATTACATGCGATTTTAAAATGCATGTCTAATAGTCTATGTGGCGGAATCCGCCGTGTGGGTTGTTTCTTTACATTTTGGGAGGGTATGTTTGTGTCGTGACGTATTAGAATTGCTCCGGTGCAAAATTATAGTGTGAGGCAGGTAAATTGCATTAGTGAAATTGATATTTGCACCCGGGCCCTGCTGTATAATACTCCTTCTGCACCGACTCTTTAGCACTGAGAGATAGGCTACATGTACGAGGGGTGAATTTTTGCTTGTAGCCTACCGCCTGTGTAAAGAATCGTTGGATTTGCACCTGAATGACTCGATCTATTAAAGAGAGAAAGAGAGGACCAGCTGCAGCAGTCGAAGAAGATGACGATGCTCGAGAGATAGAATTGCTTTGTCTTCGGTTTGAGTAGTACGGTCGAGATGTAAGTTCGAGGCGTCAAAGAGTTGCCTTAGCTAGGCCTATTAGTAGGGTAGTTGAGTGATTAGTTAAATCATTGTAGCTGTAGCTTTCGATTAGACTACAGTATCGTTTGACATAGGCCTATAGCACGGACTGAACGTGCCTGAATAACATTTGTTTCTGGTGTCAGAGTCTGAATAAACACTTTGCTTTCGAGAAGTTGTTTATCTGAAATCTCTTGCTATCGATCAGGGTCGTTTTAAGGTCGTCGTAGGCATTACACTCTTGCAGACTTGCATTCGTAGACCCCATGCAGCAGCTGCCAGCTCAGTTGAAATAAACGAGTTAATGCGTTTATTTTTATCTGATTTTGCTAATGCAAAGAGCAGTTAAGTTCACATAATAGGCTGTTGCACAGCTTAACTTTAGGGGCCGTCTATAAAGTAGCCTACGTCACGCTATTTTTGACCATTTTACCCCCCTCCCCTGTCACAAACTGTCACAAAACTCGGACCCCCCTAAAGTACGTCACACTTTCCGAAAGCAAGGCTAATACATAAACAAGGCTTCGCAACAGCATTATTACTAGCGCTCCTAGCGAGAGGAATCGTGAAAAACACATTCAGGAGATATGCATTTCATGCTATTGTGACATAAAACTAATTAAAATGTTTCAGAAAATTTTTGAAAATTATTTTTAAAGCTATGAAATTCTACTAAAAATTAAAAATAAATTATAAATAAAATTTAAAAAATAAATGTGTGACGTCACACATGGCCTGACCCCTCTCCCTGTCACAAATTCTTAAACCCCCCTCCCCCTGGAGCGTGACGTACTTTATGGACGGCCCCTTAAGTTACTATCGTAGGCCTAAAGCTAAACTGTTTAAAAAGGCTACAATTACAAAAATTATTAAATTATAATTTGAAATTTCCTTTTTCATTTTCGCGTCAAATTCAGCCATTAAACCTAATTTTTCAATATTTCATTTTCCGACTTGCGTAGGCCCCGGAAAGATCCGTAGGCCATAGGCACAGCTAGTGCTATTGTGCCCAGTGGATAATACGTCCTGCTTGCTAAAAAAAACGGGAGCAGGGCCTGCGCAGACATCACTCCCTCTGGGGCAGAAGCTCTCTCGGCCTGAACGTCGAGCTATCGTGCCTCTATGATCCGGAGTCAAAGCCTCGGGTCGACGGGTCCGCGACATCTATAATCACTTAGATAGGCCAAGTAGCCTACATTTGTTTCCGAATTCTTCATCCCATTTCAACTAATCTGGTCCATCATAATATGTCAACTTCCCACTTTCACAATCACACCACTCGTCCACCTCAACATATCACACCATCGCTGTCTCTTTGATTATCACCGGTACACCATCCGATCATAACTCCATCTTCACACACCTTAACATCCTATCTACTCCATGTCCAGATCCTATCTTTCATTTCTCCGTTGCATTAGTTCAATTAAAGCTATCTAAGATAATTTTTTATCTACTGTTCAGCACTCGTTTTAAAACTCCTCTTCCCGTGACGTCCTTCTCTCTTAGTGCAGCGCACCACTCTTTATGACACTTATGTGCTCCAATTATCAAATCCTGCTCATACTCTTAACAATCCTTGGTACAATTGCTATTATACTACCTCTAGGCCTTCAAATTACTCCATCGGCGCCTCGAGCGTGCTTAAAGCATACCTGTGATCCGCATGCAACTTTTCTCTGTAATTGGACAATACCCTCCTTACAAAGTTCAGAAGTGCACACTGAAGCCGGGCAACAATTATTATAGGAGCCGTAAGTAGATTGGACGAGGAAGGTTTTCAGTTTAGACCAAAAGGCAGTCTCTCCACCAGTTCCGGTTTCACGAAATAGAGTATACCCCATACATAAGTATCCCCTTAGCGAAATTGAGTAGGCCATTCAGTTTAGTTTGCATTTTGGCGGTTTCTAAGTGTATTCAGTCGTACTGTTTGGATTTATTGTACACATAACATTTTTACGTTGCGTATCTTTAGTTTGTACGTCGACCTGAAATCAATTTACTTCGTTTTTGGTGATTTTGACTGGATTTTCGTCGAGGCTATCGTGATGCGTATGACGATGGGGGATAGAATGGTTTATCCCTCCGGATACTCTAAAGCGGTTTATTCTATCCGGGGATATGCTTTAGGGGGATAGAATATTTTTGGACACCGGCGTTTGATATAGGCGATATAGGCAGCTGCCTAGAGCGGCACCTTTCAAGGGGTGGAAAATTCCGACAAAATAAATTATGGTCACTTCTGTCAAAAAGATGTCATTTATGAGTAAGGGGCGGCACATTTGTCCTCGCCTATGGCACAAAATTGTCTCAGACTGTCATAGGCCGTCACTGGAACCCACATAAAACCTAGTTCAACTTTATAGACCCGTGTATTAAACTAGCTCAAGAAAATTCGTGATACTTCGATTTCCCTCAGCCTGTGATCTGCACCCACCCACACATTCACTACTAATTCTCCTGTCTGCAATTTAGGTGTGATTTTGCAAACACCTCGGCTTCTTCAATCATATCACCCATCTTTTCTGCTTTGATAAATGCATATCCACAACCTTTTCAGATCCACCAGAGGACACTGTTGAAAAGTACCTCACAAGAATCATGGGACTTGTGAAATGCACTCAACTGTGCACACGAATTATTTCCAGCAAATACTGCAAAACAAAGATATTCTACATCCAAACTGAACTGCAGAGCAAATGGCAATGTCCATTAAATAAAGCCACCTAGCGACTGGGTTGTGCTCTGCTGCAGTCGAAATAGCACATTGTTATTAATCAGTTATTTACATTGCACCTTAAAAGCACATGTATGGTAAAAGGTATGTCTTCAACTGTTTACAAAATGAAATTTGAGAAAGGGAATCGTACCTCAAAATGGTAGTACATGTACATTTCATAGACAAGGTCCATCATGCGAAAAGCACTGCATACTTTTCAAATACTGCTTCGAAAGTTTGTTACGCAATTAATGTACACCTATGTCTTACGTACACAGCAGACTCTTGATGGCTGGTAAGACTACACAAGATACATACAGTTGAACATCACTGTGGACTACTTGAATCATGAATATAATATATTAACATTTCACACCTGTAAAAAATGCAGGACTTTTGCTCTGGTGCTCAAGTGCCTGTCTCATGACCAGCAAAATGAGGGTTTCAATAATTATAGCAATGCAGTGCACTTTATGGGTATAGCATGAGATTTTTGTCTGAGTTTTGTGAACTGGCTAATATTATGGGAGTGTTAACGATCTTTTTTAATCTTACTAGGATTTGGTGATAACAGTAATAATTATACAATAATTAAAGACGTTTATAAAACAAACATAAATACAGCAATCCATTTTCAAACATGAGACGAAATCAGTCTCAAGCAACAGCAAGATTCGGTGAAACAACTTCCATAGACAAACTTAGAACGAATGGTGAAAACGATTTTTGCAAGAGTCACATCACAGAAAAAACACCAACAAGGCCCTGGAACTCGACCAACTGGTCACAAGGCACCAGAATGATGAAATTAACAGAAAATAAATTTGCTTTAACAGACACACTTAACGGCATGGTTGTCTTCAAACTACGGTAGTTGTCTGCAGCTTAGTTGAGGTGCTGAAATATGAAACACAGAACATTTGGGCCAAGGTAAAATAACACTCAGCCATGAGATTTTAACTCCTCGAATCCAAATACATTGTACATGTTTTCTAAGCTCATTCTAGTCATTTTAAACTAATATATATTTAAAATAAGTCAACACATGTATAATTTAAGATGCCATAAGTAATTGCAGATGCATTTCAATCAGCGAGCAGCATTTTACAGAATATTTCATACACAAAAGTACACCACTAAGTAGTGACCACTGACCAAACATTCTTTCTGGTGTCTACATGTAGGTCAATTACTTGCAAGCTGTCATCTGTACTGTTTGCCATGAGAAAAATCCACCTCTGTGCTAATCTCAAGGTTATACAGATTGCTATTTTAGGTGATACATGTATAAAAATTATTGCATGTAAATCTAACTGAACTACATATAAAATCATAAATTTTGTCATTAAGGCGGTGTTTAAAATAGCATATACAGCAGTTATGCAAAACAAGGCCTATTAACAATATTCATATACCCAAAACAATATACAAATAAGTAATAGTGCTTCTTAATGAACATCAAAAGCAAGGGAATATGCAAAAAGCTATTATAATTATATCTAGCATGAAAACCCAAAAAGTCAATTCAATTTGGCAAAACATTCCGTGTTTGTGAAGTCTGGGTAAAAACAGCAACTAACGGAAATCTGATTAAGCTAAAAAATCACATTATATCACAAATGCTGCCATGTTTGGACTATCCTAAACAGCTGGCAGAACATATTTAGGCCTAGACTACGACAGATATTTGCCTTCAAGTCACTAGGTTTGAGGTACAGAAATAGAAATAGAAAATTACGTGTATGACAGACACATAGGTTCTGTACCAATGCCACATTGATTAAAGAGCCACAGGGAAACTTCTCCAAACACTTAAATAACTAGTACATTAAAAGAGACCAAGAGACCTCCTAATAAATAGTCCAAGAACATTCTTTTAGTGGAGATGAAGAAACCCTAAAATCAACTAAATGCACCAAATGAAATTAAACAAAGAGATTCAAATTCGTTATCACACTTGAGCACACAGAAAGGCACTGACCATCTGTAGAAAGTAAAACAAGAAACTTAAAAAGCAAATCAGAGGAAATAACCCATGGATTACGATTATGCAGACAACGTGGATGACCATGGTACACAAGTGTATATATAGATATATAAAAATAGGTGGATTTAAGGAACTGGAGTGATCCACTAGAGACCCAGAAAGCTCTTCATGTTTTCATAAACGACATAACTTATGCTGACAGCCGGAAGCACTTTGATGAAATTTGGCAGTAGCCCTCGATAAAGACCCCTCAGTCCTTCAGTTTTGATTATGTGTTTCGTTAGTGACATCGGTCCACCTTTGGCATCTTCCGTTGCTGAAAACAAGTCACAATTATCATCATCATCATCATTGTCATCATATCATCATGTGTATGACGTATGTATGTAACCAATCCATTCCAGTTGTTCTACTGTCATCTGCACTATAGATATGACAACACTTGACGCCAAAAGAGCCTGGTACATGCCTTCATACGCATTGATCTTAACTGTTGACTACTGCAACAGCTTGCAGGTTTGGTATGCAAAAGGGGTCATTGCGTAATTATGTAACGCCGAAAATGACTGTATTTGACGCACACACCCACCCTATAACGTGTAAAAAGAGAGCCATAACTCCAAAGACACAGATTAAGTCAAGCTAGAAGTCTGATCCTTCTTAATAAGGAGGCCCCAAGACTCTGCTAAGTTGGTAACCAATAAGCAGCAGGATAATAATGGCAAGACTACAGTCAAGGTTCTGTAAGACAGCTATTTTAGCATTTTTTGCAGGTTTATGCTCCGACAAATACAGCTGATGATAAGACAAGGATAGTTTTTACGAACAACTATAAGGTATCACATACTAGAGCAGCAAATGATTTTTCCATTTGCAATGACTTTCCATGACCTAGCTAAAAAATCCACTAGTTTCAAATTCCACGACTTTCCAGGACTTTTTTCGGAAAACACCTGTTTTCCATGTCTCCAAGTCTTTAACTTGTTAAGTCTAATACCATGAGGGGGGAGGCCCGTGGCGCATTGGATAACATCTGGCACAGAGACCGAGAGGTACCGAGTTCGAGCCCCCGTTGGGCGGATATGCTTTGTAGGCTGCTATTAGCGCCGTTGTATTGCAGGCTGTCTGTTCTGTTAGTAGTTAAAGATTTGAATTGCATAACATGATCCTGAGTGGCCGAGTGGGTAGGTAGCCTGCTCGTCACGCCGGCGCCCCGGGTTCGCTTCCTGGTCGGGTCGGTTTATCAGAGATTAATTTCTCGAATCTTTACTGCGGGTGGCTCGGTCGCATTATAAACGTGGAGTACAATACAACACACAATACAACACATCACAATACAACTGGGGCGCGGTGGTTTGGGGGTATGTTCGGTGCCTTGCAGCTGGAGGGTTGCGGGTTCGAATCCACCTCAAAAGCACAGACGGACCCTGGGCAAGTCCTTCACTCGCAATTGCTCATGCGCTTAGGCGTGAAACTCCGATTCAGCGTTCGCGCAGTAGTCGGGAGCGCCTCTGAATGGGAAATCTGGTAGGGGCGCTATAACAAGTGTTCAAATACAAATACAATACATGTAAATGTACAGCGCAGTGCGTTTGTCAGGCGCTTCAATAAAGAAACGATATTATTATTATATTATTATTACTTTCCAGAATTTCCAGTATCCATGGCAACCATGCACAAGCATAGAGAGATAGCATCATCATACCAATTCCAAGAAAGAAAGATTATAAGAGAATGTAGAAATTGGAGAGGTATAACTCTGTTGTCGATTCCTGGAAAATCATGGCCAAGGTGATGCTGATTGCAAGAGCAGTGGTTCTCCAAGAACAGGCAGGATTTAGACCTGGGCAATCCTGCTGCAAGGAAATATTCCTTCTGAGGCAGATATAGAAAAGTCTTTAATGTGGGAAGCACATGTATTGATCAACTTCATCTACTTCAAAAAGGCTTTTAACATAACATTTTATTTGGTAACCAACTTAATACAGGTCACAATTACATCATATTTATCCAATTATTGTTGGTTTACCCAGGAGACCCAAAAGGGGCCAAAGGTCCCGCTAGCCAGGGCCACCTGAGATCATTAGGCTGGAAAGATGCATCACGGCCATCTGAGTGATGTAAAAAGAACTGAAACAGAAAATTCTTAACTAATGTAAAATTCAAAACTCATGTAAAAATACATGAACGTGAAAGGAGGTATGGAAACAAGGTACATACAATGCAACGGCACGAACAAGTAAATAATAAGTGCACACTTCCAGGTTACGATGACTTCGTGGTAATTCCCAATCATTTTAAATTTGACTATAGGGCGGTTTCACACTCCTTGTTGAATGTAGTTAGAAAGCTCCCGTTTAAATAGCTGGAGAGAGGGCAGAGAGCGAATACTATGAAGTATACTATTCCAGGTTCTTGGTCTGGCACATTTTATTGATGTAAGTCTAGTATTTGAATGGGCAAGAGGAGTATAGAAAGGGTTAGTATTTCTTGAGCAATGATTATGAATAACAGAATTAGGTTGGAAGTAATCTCTATAAGTTGCTGGTAGTTGATTATGGGTATATCGGTACATAAATATCCCAATTTGGACCTGCCTTATCTGATCTAGTTTTAATATTTTTAAGCTGAAAAATTCAGTTTTTGAATGGGATCCATAAGGGAGTTTGGCAACAAATCTAATGGCCCGTTTTTGGAGGATGAGAAGTTTATAAAGATTCAACTTGTAAGCTGAGGCCCAAATTATAATACAATAAGTTATGTATGGGTGTAATCATCAGAATTAAAGCTTGGGTATTGGGAGAGTGTCATAGTTAAAGGATTGGTATGATCACAAGGTCTAGAAGCATCGGCCATGGGTCGATCTGAGTAGAAATAGGTTTGGCCTGGTTCTACCTTACACATTTGGGGAGTTGGTTTATCATCACAATTCATGAATACAGGGAGTGCACACAACAGAAACTATAAAAAAAAACTAACAGAGAGGAACTTCTCTTAACTAAGACTAACAGAGAGGAACTTCTCTAACAAAAACTAACAGAGAGGAACTTTTCTAACCAGATCCGAGGGGGTCGCCTAAATGACCGAAACGCACAAATCAATCATCAAAAGCAGCAAATATAACTTGTCCAAAGATAAGTTTGCAAATAGTTCATCATCACTAGATACTATGTCGCTTCTTCTAGACAACTAAGGTCAAGTCACCATAATCAATAAACACTGTAGTTGATCAAGAAACTAGTAATGCAAATGTTCAAACTGGTAGGCCTATTACTTATAGGTGAATCAGATCAGATGTATAAGCAAATCAAACACATATCAGTAGCAAGATATAACAAAATAAATCCTTCTAAATGTGGCTAGCTAGGTACACAAGGTACACAAGGTATAACGTGTGCTACTGGATTAGCTTAACATAGGTAATGAGCCATTAATAGTCAGACCTTTTGTAGTAAACAAGACTGCTGAATCTGAATGCAACTGTTCAAACTGGTCAAACTGATGGATGAATCAGATCAGGTGTATAAAGCATATATCAGTATTCAGTAGCAACATAAAATAATAAAATAAACCCTTTTAAACGTGGCTAGCCAGCTTAACATAGGTCATGAGCCATGAGTCAGACCTCATAAATTATTCATTAGTAAAGATATTAATTATAGCACAGTAATAATAAGTGAAGAGAAGCATCAAGACTCCTCTAATGCCATAATACATTCCAAGCTGTGGGAAGTCATGTGAGCATATACAATTTTTTCTTAACTTACAAGTTGAACACCATGAAGATATGGTAAGCAGCCAATGTTGTATAAAATTCAAAAGTTAGAGCATATACCTTGGGCTTGTAGTCTGGTCCTGATGAGTGCAAGAGGATAGCTGGCTAGCTGACCACAAGTGCTACTGACACTGCCACAGAGCAGCAGAACAATAAGACCCGGATCCTTCCTTTCTGGGTGACTTCGAAGGTAGAACAGCTTCAGAGTCTAATACATGCACAGAATAACACCACAAAACAATGGGCTGAAGCACAGACAAAGTCAATCAAAACTAAACGAAAACCTGCCTATTGTCATCTGACAAATCAATGCATTAATAACGAGCAACAGCAATGTATTTCAAAGTTGCCGGCATCAGAACATCAGAACATGCACAACAGTAAGTCATGCAATGATAAGAAAATGATGAGTAGAGATAACTCTTACTGCTCACTCTAAAATCAAACAAATCATACCCAACCCAAAACTAACTACCATGTTTTTCGGACTATACATTGCAGTTTTTACATGAAAGTCACGGGTAGCATCCTATAGGTGCTGAACCGATCAAAGTGTTTAATATCTAACTGCAGCTCTAGCAGTCAATATATGTTTGGATGCTTTCAGCTACGTCAAGTACTTATAATTGTAAAATCATGACAAACAGCAAAGGTTTTAATCTTTAATTTCAAATAACTAAAACTACTATAAATTTACAACGAACCCCAAATGTTGAACAAATTTTATTTCAACAGTGCATAACATTTAATTTTAACAAAAAGGTTATTTTTTAGCAAATATTCGCTGATAATGGCCATATATTGACGGTCGCCAACAGCACACAGGCTTATGTATACGTGACTGACTATCTGTGTATGGGTGCGCTGTATCTGCCTGACATTATGTGACTTATGCATTGACTTTACAACAATTTTGCCATATTTGCATCACTGCTCCTTATACAAAAGAGCAACATATAGTCAGGAAAATGTAGCTGAAGAATGATCTCTCTTATTTAGAGTGGATACTTAATGGTACACCAAACTTTCGTTTATTAGGTTTCTGAATAATTATATCCGTTTATATGGCAAACTTCAGTGATTCACATACCTCGTAAATGGTCAGATCAATACCAGCATAAGGTATGATGCCAATAAGATTAGGTATGTAACCCCTGTAGAAAGAGCGAATGCCTTCTTTCTTAAAGATCTTCAAGCCACAATCTAACAGCCCTGAGTACTGTCCAGTGGTCGAAATTGCTAGCCGTGTCTTCATCACCTAGCAATAACAAGAACATTAACCAAGTTACTGAAATGCATTCACAAGTAATGAACAAACATCAAGATAATTCAGCAAATTTAAAGGAGATAGTAAACATTTGATAATTATCACAAGTACATACAACTACTCTTTTCAATGCACCTAAATACACGATGTAGTATATTAACATAAATAGCTGAAATTATTACTTTAAATGCAAGCACAGATAAGAAAGACCAGTGCCAACTTCCCTGCACGTCAATGAAACACAATTCCAAGGTCTGCACCAAAACCGATTCAAGAAACACTTTCATTTGGCATATCTTCAAATCTGTTAGATAGCTATGCTTCAGTACCTTTGAAAGGGTCACTGAAAGCCCAATATAACTATCCGCATACACACAGACATACGTAACCTCCATTGGGAAGATGGCCGTCTGTGCGAAGGCTCCAGCAATGGAACCAGCAGCAAATCTCTCGACGACAGTTATCTCTTTGCCACAGTCACCCATCATCAGTCGCTTGATCTAACAACAGAACATTCGCATATAAATGCTAATAAAAAATGGATCTTAGCTTAAAGATCATCTGCTGATCAGTATCATATTTTTTTGAAAAATCTGACATGCGCCTGGTTTTGATGAAGCACCTCACACATGGACAATCTTTAAGCTGGTGAAGTCCAAGGCATCTTGCTCCAGAAGTTTAAAATTCAAATCTGGTAGAGTTCTGTTCAACTGTTTTAGAACCTTTGCAGTTGGCTAACAAATTGGAATTTCAAAATGTCCAAATATAATAATTAAAAAAACCAGAAGATTTCTAGGTTATGGTCCACACAGTTCTAGTGGCACAACTTTGAATGGAGAGTTGCTACATAACAAAATGTAATATCAATACTCGATTAGAATGATAACAATAGTCATGCTAGTTCAATGATGATAATAAAGGTATGGTATAGGAAGTAGGTAAAGTTACGAAAAGCCTGGATAAATACTTCTTCATATGCCGCAAACTTAAATGCTGATTCCGGAGCAATTTTGACCACGCTGGTTCCATTTCCACGCCAGAGAGATCGTATTCCACCTTCTCTGATCATGTTCCACATGCCATCAAACAGTTTCGCCTCCGTCTTTGAACCATAAACCTGAAAGGTCACAAATGAGAAAACTGTGCTGTTTAGTAATTCATATATTCAGCAAACTAAAAGAAACATTTTATATAATTCATCACATAAAACAAATGTAAATAGCTCTCCATAACAATGTGTTTATCAGCACTCAGCACATATGTAATTTCGTCATCAATTTCATAAACCTATCCATGAGTTCAATTTCAAATATAAATTTGAATTTAAAATTAATAAACAGCTAAATAAAATTCATTAACTTTTAGAAAAGCAACTCAAGATAGAGTTTTCTTCCACATTTCTTTTGGCCAGGATTTTTGCAGACAGATGCTAAATGCTACATGCAATCCTGTGACATCTTATGTCAAAGGACTCAGCCCAAAGGGCGACTTGTTTGAAATTTATAGTATAAATGCTTGCTACCATTAAAAGCACATGATACAAAAATATTTTCAAAATAGCTTCATGAAAGGGGTGCACAATAGACTAGTGTTAGCATGCTGGACTGCCAACCAAGAGGTTGGGGTTCAAATCCCAGCCATGGCAGAAATCTGTTGAGAAACTTAAGCACCACTGGTGCCCAGGGCTAGCCAGCTCAGCTATGAAGAGTACAGTACAATGAAGGGAGGGAGGTAGAGAGGTAGGAAGGGAAGGAGGGAGGGAGAGAAAGAGATATGTGTGTTATCAGATTTTTACTGTAGAGTATATCTCAGAATTTAATTATCCAAAGACATTTATGTGCAGCAGTTAAACAAACCTGAAGCATAACCTTTAGCCGATCGAGTGGAGCAGTTGCTGTCCTCGAAACGGATCCGGCTATGCCGCCGGCCACCAGGTGTCGCCAGGAGACACCACCTTTACACTGGAATTCAGGTGGACAGGTCAGCTGCTCACCAATATCTATCATCTTCAAAGAAACCGAAAGACAATTACAACATTTGGGGCAATCATATGTCTGGACGACTCTTTTTAAACAGGTCAAAATTAAGCAAATGCAAAATAACGGAATTCTATTGTATGTATCTTTTGTGCCCAGTTATGGAACAAGGGTGACCTGACCTGGGCACTAAAGAAATGCAGTTCCTTCTGTTACATTTCCGTTATATTTCTGCAAAGTCTGCACATTTAACAGAAGTGAAATAGCAACTATTGGGTAATACTTATTAAATTTTATGGTTTGAAAGTCAGACAGTAAGCTAGTGTACTGGTGTAGTGTACAAGCTAGTGTACAAGCAGTGTACTGTGTAGGTAAAAAATTTCAAGATTCAAGAGTGGCAATTTTAAAGGAGTTAAGATCTTACCGGGCGATCCAGCCAGATATCAAACATGTCTTTGAGATCCTCTGATGGATATAAATTGAAGAAGTCTCTCCATTCCTTCCAATCGATTCCAAGGTCTTTGTTCGTGTCTAATCTGACAGCATCACACCAGACAATATAAATCACTATGTGCAGAGAAATCTTCAGACATATTTACTTTGATGGCACTTAATTAACTTGGCTTTGTTGCTAATAACAAATCAATCAGCAGCTTCACACTATTAATACGAGGCTGGTAAGAAAAGTTAATGTAAGCAGCAAAAGCCAGGTTATTATTTTAACTGTTAGAGCTTCTGCCTCTTTCAAACTGATATGTATGCCGAGCTGTGACAGGGCTGTTCGTATTTTTCAAGGAAATAAATTTTTAAGAACAGAATTACTTGGCCGTTAGAGCTTCTGCCTCTCCCAAGCTGATAAGTATGCCGAGCTGTGACAGGGCTGTTCGTATTTTTCATGGGAATAAATTTTTAAGAACAGAATTACTTGGCCGTTAGAGCTTCTGCCTCTCCCAAGCTGATATGTATGCCGAGCTGTGACAGGGCTGTTCGTATCTCTGATGGCTCGATTTTTCCTGAAGAAAATAAACACAATGCTTTGAACGTAGCAGTCCAATAATGCATTAATATACAAGCATCAGCTAATGGAACCAATCGATGTTTATCATATTTATAACACTTAGCAGGAATTATCTGAGCAGATTAAGATTGTTAAAATGCAAAACAAAATTTAATGTGACCATAAAGGAACTGAACGTATTTTTACTTGAGGTACATATGATCCCTCAGGATACAATTTATCTGCTTTTTAGTGCAAATCTTCTCTAGATTTCTACAGCACTTAATAAGAAAAGTCGTGGAAACCAGCTTATTTACAGGCACACAGTCAAAACAAAATCGATAGGCAGGTAGGATCAAAATCAATAATAGATCAAGATCCAAAGGAGTCAGGCAGGCATACAGTCAGACCCCTATGTAGAATGGTGTTTAGAACTGAACTGCTACTTGGACTCCCTTCTTGGCTTTTGATTCAAGTCACCCTGGAATTTAGTTTGCATGATTTTACTTAGTACCGACCATCAATTTATGCCTTGAGCATTATGACATCAGCGCTATAGAAAAGCTCTTAGATTAGGTTAAATGCTACTAATAAATACTACTTACTTACTCAAATGTTATTCGTAATAATAGCGAGGACTTCAGCATTTGATTGTTGTTAGAAAGCAAAGTTCATAATCTGATGGCATGGTAAACTATGAAATGCAAACAAACTCACAGCCACTCACCATCGTTGTTTTTGTCGAGACTTGAAAATGCAAGTCGCAGTTTATGTTCATGCTGGCGCATGTATTGTACAAACTCATCATAGTCAATTAGAGTATTCGTATCCGTGTCTGCCTTGTTTATCATTTTCTGAGACAAACACAGCAAAAATCAAAATAATCCAGTCAAATTCTGCTAATTTTTCACTTATCGTATCACTAGATAAGTTACTGACATTTTATGTACTGGGTACTACACTTGGCAAAACACATAAAAATTCATTTCATACAATGGATAAAGAAATTAATACATGATGCCTGTAGTAAAATCATACTGAAGTGGCATTAGGGTTTCAAAAATCAAATTCACGAATCAACTGCAAAAACAGATGCAAGTCTCTTGGGTTGAATGCCAGTTTGATGCCACCTGTGTTATATTACTGGAGCTCTATCCTGATCTTTACCTCCTTCTCTGCAAAATCGGCCTGGAGTGCATTCACGTGCCTAACGTTCAACACGTATCTTAAAGGGACCAAGTAAACATAACATCTTGTAAACAAACATTTCCTAGAGCAAACTGCACGTAGGCCTATATAACTTACCAAAATTCAAGCTTATTCTGAGCAGCACAACTTTTCTGTTTTGCATCATTATTCTGTTCCAAAAGCCTAACTAAGATTAATTCCCGATAAAGATGAAAATCTAGAGCAATGTCAAACGGTGTTAGTGGAATCCGAAATTAGGTCTTTTCCATCACCTTGGCATGTTTGCTGGCATCTGAAACTCCTCGTAGAGCAGCAGTCAGCTCCTTAATATCGATCGTTCCATCTTTATTAGCGTCCAATCGGTTAAACAGTGCTTCGAAACGCCGTTCATCTTCTTTTTCATTTTCGGAAAGTTTGTCGACCGCTCCAGGTTCTGATTTTTGTTCTTTCATTACGATCTGCGCTCTACGTTGTCCGTGACCCTCTTCACTCTCCAATCCCCATCCACGGTTTCTGGCTGCCTACGAACCTTCCGCAACGACCTCTGACCTTACACTCGGAAAACATTTCTACGCTCTACAGGTTGCTACCATTGAGGTATTTATATAGTCCCTCAATGGTACCTACCAGTGAGATATGTGTTAATAAATACCTCAATGGTCCCTATATAGGCTAATATAGAATCCTTATCCCTACCAAAGATTTTGGTTCCTACTGTGCTGCAAAGACCAGATGTTAATAATCTTTGGCAAGGACTTGTTCTCAAATCTCTTCACTGGCTAAAAGTTCCTCAGCGCATTCATTACAAAATTGTACGTATCTCTTATCTACAACCGTACGCCCTTCAAACCTGTCAACCCTCTTATATTGGCCAGTTATTCGACCATCCAACCGTCCGGGTCTACAATGCAGTAACTCGCTCATCATCATATCACAGCTACGCTTTATCTAATCTGTGATCATATCTTCAAAGATGTTAGAGTCGACTCTAAAATCTTTGATAGTTTTTTCTATCTCGACTCCAAACCCCTCTCTCCTTCCCAGTTCCGTAGACGTCTTAAGACTTTCTTGGTTCCTGATGCAGGCACTGACGCAGGTCGAGAGCGCTGCTGATAACACCGGCGCTATATAAATGTTCGATTACAATTAGGCTACAATTACTCTGAGCGAGACTTTCCCTTTTACTTCTGGATCATTTATCTTCATCTCTCTCTCCTTAAAACCGATTTCTTCTCACGGGGTTTTCGCACTGGGAGCGCTACTGAATGGCCACGGCTGTGAGCGGCGCTATATAAATTACTAATTACATTACATTATAGGTCGCTTCTGAGTAGGCAACCTTGAAGAGGAGCTATATAAAATTCCTGTAGTAATTTATGGTATGGCTGTTTAGTTCTGTAACACGACGCTGTGCGTTAATTTTTTCTCTATAATTTCGTGTCATAAGGTCGATACCCTTAGATATATTTTTCAGGGTTATTACAAATAATTTCGATATTGTGATCTAACATATTTTAAAGTTTCGGACTGTGTATAGGCTACCATGCGCATAATTATATTCTGTGTTCAAAACGTCAAATGTGACGCCGATCCTCCTATCTTACTCTGTACAGTAACTGTCCCCGTGTGTTAGTTGTCGAAAGAGAGCAGAGAGTTACTTAGTTGAGGGGATAGAAAAAGAGCTGGGGTTCAACCCTACAACTAAAACACTCCCCGTCAGCACGGACGCGGCCGCCATCGATTCTCGCTACCCTCCCAAGAGTCCCAAAGGTCGACTCGGCCGTTCTTTCGCCAGATGGTGTTGGTAAAATGTGCAGTAGGTCGGATGGGCGCCTTGCATGGTTACAATGCAGTTAAATTTGACTCCTCTAATAGCTTGTAAACATCCGTTCTATGACTTGTAATCATAATGCGTTTGTGTCAGTTTGAATTAATAAACAGATTATTATACTATACTCACCTCAAGTTCTCCAACCAATCCATATTCCAACATGCACCTCAACTGTGGAACGACTTTCATTCTGAATTCTGAAAATTCTCAGTTTCTCCACCAATACCGCCACTCAACCACCATTCTCTGCCTCGGGCTCCTCTACTCATCAGCCAACATGCTTTCCACTCCAAATTAAAGTCCAACCTCTTCAAGAATTCCTACCTAATCCATTCAATTCTCCGCCCTCCAAGCTTATTTGTCCACAAGGAAACTCGCCTGCCTCCTCTGCCTGGTCTGTCTGATAAAAGGACTCGGATATCAACTGGATATCTCTGGACAACCCCTCTGACATTGTGAATAAGCCCTTGCCCTGCTTCAGAGTAGTGCTTTAGAAATGTGGAATTTACAATTACAATGAGGGAAATTCCATTTCAGTGGAACTTTGTTTAGAGCGGTCTCCAAAGGAGACATTATTCCAACCAGGGAGTCTGGGGGGCGACTTTATAATATTGTGACACCGGCATTAATATGAAATAAAGTTGAATGTGCCGAGCTTTGTGCCAGAATGTCTATCCATTGACAGCACATCTATCAGCTGTAATTGTATTGAAGCACCTCGATATGTTCACTTCAGTATTTTTTATAATCGCAGGTGTTTAAAAACTCAGACATGGCTAACACTAAAGCTATTGAAGCTGGTCATAGAACCTTAATTCCGCCGGCGTCTACATCTGAGTCATTGTTCCTCAATGAAAATCAAATCATTCGTACATGAATAATTAAATTCAAAGTATACGCAGTCAGTGGTCACTGGCTAAAGTAAAGCTTTTGTACTCCAAAGCTTTGGTTGAAATAGACTACATAATCCTTAATGTACCATACACTATAGCATTCATCGGAGATTATGCAATCTGTCAAGAAGTTTTCCACTAGAGTGCTGCTTAACCAATGCTATAGAAGGAAAATGTTAATCAATAAATCTGCGCAGTGTTTTTTTTTCTAGAAAAAAAGATTCCGGAACTGAACAAATTCAGAACAATCATGATGTATGATGTAGCGATGGACTGTGGACCATAGGGACATATCTTATGCTGATTTTTTTATATTTATCAATATCAATGTTATCAATAAACACTTAGTTACTTTAATTTAATTTAAGTCATTTTTTTAATTAAAAATTTCAATTAACTAAATTAATTTGTAATAGTTGGAAAAGGTCTCGGAACGCCGTTCTGGAGCATTCCATCTAAAAAAAGCACTGCATCTGCTCAAGTCCAGTAAACTACTTATTCCCTTGCTCGAAGCTCTCAGAAGACTGCAGGCTGTACCAGTCGAATCCAAGACAGACATCCACCCAACTACATACATACGTGCATTGGGTAAATCAAGTCAGTCATGTTGGCCCAACTTTGTATTGTTATGGTGGTGTCCTGTCACCACCATTTTTAAAAGCGGTGCTGACAATCACCACCACTTTTTGGCCCTGTACTTAAATAAAGTGGTGGACAAAGCATACTAAATTCGTATATACAGAGGAAGGAAAGAATAGAATAATAGAATACAATATTCTTTATTGCATGACCAATTGCAAACCACATTTTGGCTTACATGAAAGTTTATAGGACTGCTTTCTCTATTTGTGGATTTAACTATTTATGCAGTCTATAAATTGTTTGATCGCATTTTATTTATATTTCATAGATGTTATATCTTTGATGAATCATCCTAATTATAGAGGTTTTTCTGATAGGTAGGAAGGAGAGGGAATGGAGAAGGGAAGGAGATTGGTCACCACCACTTTGAGGGACAAGGTTATACCCTTGGGCTCACACAGCCGTGTCAACCATGGATTATTACATGGTACAGATAATCTGGTAATAAATTGCACGACAACTTCTGAGTTTACTTCCCTGACAGTACTGCACAATTATCCAATAACATACATACACATCCTGAGCAAATTGGCATCTGAACAAACACAGTTGATCAAACACAATCGATCACAACTCTTCAAAAGCTCAGCGTGCCGTACTGCAATTTCTAAGCTGAAATAAACTGTTTATTAAACTGTTCCAAGTTCTTGAAGAAAAACCGGTTTGAGTGTTCATCAGTGCCGTCTTTGTTGACAAACAGCTATAGGAACATATCTGCACTAATACAATGAAATTATATATAGACATACACTGTCAGGAACGTCAACCATGTGACTGTGAAACTCGTACTGGTTCATTATATGGGGCATTTCATGCTACGTTCATTTACCCATAACGGTACATTACTGTCAACAAGAATTCTTAGCTCTTTGGCTCATCATATTATATTGCATCAGACAGCCCACAATGAGTTTTTCCAGTGCCTTTCATCAGTGCTGTCTTAGGTATGAGAACCATCAGATGATTACCTCCATCCCTGCTTTTCAATAAACATACCACTTGGTGCCTCTTGAAAGCAGATTATATACAACGTTATAACACAGAAATACTCATGTCTGCCAGTCGTCGAATTCGGTCCTCGGACATTCATTCGACTTTGACAGAAATGCAAAATTAATTTAAAGTGGCTTATACTGCGCTTATACTGATAGGTTGTGCAAGTTTTAATGTCAACGACGACATCAGCTGTAACCAAACTGAAGTTAATGGTAACCAGAATTCATTGCAAGAGTTTTTTACTTCCATACTCTAATACTTGCACAAATACAGATTGCAAGACGTGATACAAATGTTCCACGTGTAATCAAGAACATTCACAGGTAAAAGTTAAATGCAACATTTAAAGTACAACCTGGGCTAAAATTGTATACATACATGGCATATACCAACATTTAAACATATGCATTTATACAAAAAGCGTTATTTACAGTCGGGATACAAGACCTACTCAGACGCATGACTACGGCACAGCCTCAATACGTGTTTTACACAGTAATTTGTTTTAGATGTCAACTTTCAGTTTCAGTCATCGTTCATAAATTGCGCAAACAGAACAGTATAGCACATACCAGTAGGCAACACAAATCTATGCTGAGAGTAGGCACATCAAGCTCCTAAACTGTACATGGATACTATCAAACTGTACGTCTCTGGTGGTCATCTCAACATAACAGAATGAAGAATCTTAATCTCAAAATTTCTACAGCACCCAAGAAAGCAAAGTCGTCAAAACCAGCTTATTCACAGGTAGAACAGGAAGGACCTTGATTTCTTTAGGTACTGTACCAAGGTGCTTGCAGGATGTTTGCTAAACAAATGCTATACAAATGAAGAGAAGGTACAGTAACACCAATTTATGGGCAGGATCCGGATTCAGATGAAGAAATATGATCTCAGCCAAACATACAAGGGGAATGACAATCTCAAGGACACCAGCGAACAGAGAAGTCATCTCAAGGACAGAGCAAAAAACTACTGGGCCAAACACAGAAAAGACATTGACACAGGAGCAGAGGAACAAGAGGACAAGTTTACACACACACAAACACACAGACTAAATCATAGTCACATGAAGAAACACACACACACACACACAGCAACATAGAAACAACAATGCTAACTCCCATGAGCTAGCTATCTGATGTCGATAATATCTCCACAAAAATGTTCTCTCTACCACTTCAAATCAAAATATAATTCTTGCATGATACAAACAAAACAGAAAAGCAACTTCAATCAGGGTAAAAGAAAACTGGGCAGTACAATACAGAAAACAGTTATGCACAACTAGATGTTAAACAGATATTTAAAATAACTGCAAGGCGGCAGCCAAAGGAATTAGTAAAATTGCAGTCCGCAGACTGAAGAGATAGACATGTTGCTGACAGTTTGCATGGTCATTGGTCATGCAAAGTGTAATAATTACGTTAACAGCTAGTTACTTGTAAACGTAAATCTCTTAAATTTCTCAGCACCATACTGACGCTGTGTTACAGAGCCCAGCTTATTCACCAACACTACTTTTCCAGTGGTTAATTGTCAAGTTTGCAACCAAGTGTCACAGTATAATCCTTCCAGAAACTCAGAAAATTTTCCAAAAAGTTAAGCATTCCTTTGTAAAACATGCATAACCATAGTATCAACTTAAAAATTCTGTTTAAAACATTCTGAACTATTTTGACTAAAATGGCCTTTGTTTTCAAATCCCTTACACAATATATGTCAGAGACAGAACTCTAACAATTCTTTCTAACAATTCTTAACCAGGTAGGCTGCATTAACAAGGGAAGTGTTTCATAATTATGCAAGATGGCAACAAATAAAGGGCTCCATTGTGCCTGAAAACTTTACTGATTTTCCTTCCATCACCCAAGTCCATGATCACAGCACAAGCAATATGACAGCAAACTGCAACATGATAACAACCTGAAAAATTTACACGCAAAATAATATGATACTACTTGCATTACTATTAACAAAGTGTGGTTCATGGTAAGTACTGCTATAGTGATAATAATAATAATTAATAATCATAAACCTGATGGATCATACTTACTTTGGGGCTAAAAGATAATAATAATTGAAACAATAATAATAACAACAATGAACCTGTATAATATTATGTACATGTTTTACCCAAGCCTGGAAATGTTATTGCCTATCACAAAGACAATAAAAAGAGCCAAAAGGAAGTAGAAGACATGAATGGTAGAGCTAACAACACTGGCAAAAACAATAATCATATACATAAGATAAAAGGGGATTAAAAAATACTGTAAAAATATATCTCTTTACACCTGATTTTTCAAATTGCATGCTGCAATGTAATGTGAGGTTTAGTTGCAGAATTAATAATAGACTTCCAGCGTAACAGCTGCCCATCATCGACACACTTGTAAAATAAAATGCAAGATTCATACAGCACATGCTGAGAGAACTAACTTAGAAATCCTTCCGTTAAAACATCTTCAAATAGCTCTCAAACTTGGTTCACATACACCAAGCACATAGCAGAGGCCCAAACTGCTGAAGAATACTGTTTTAAATCCAATAGCAACATCTTAAATATTAAAACTATCAATTTTAATGACATCCATAGCATCTCTAAAAACATGCAAAATTGGTCAAATTTTTTTAATTTGGTAAATCTAACTGAAACATCCTGTGTAATGTCCTGTGTTTTCATGTTTACAGGTGAAACTGTTCGAGTACTTGGATACCAAGTGAAACCAGAGAGTCACTACATCAGTAAACATTTAGAATGCAACATTCACAATGTAAATCCTAATTTGCTAAGTTTTCTTAATGGCCAACAGAGTTCTTAATAATAACAATTACAACACATTAAGGAAGAACTTCAGTGATAATGGGGCAAGATAGCAGACATATCAGGTAATTTCATGCTCAGCGATGTTTCTAAAACTGATAGCATAGTGAACTGTCACTTCACTTTGACAGCAGCAGTGCACTTTGAAATTCAACAGCAGCAGTCATTGCAGCAGTAGTTACCATAGCAGTAGCTGTTGCAGAGCTGCCAATGTAAAACCTAAACACAACTAAGTTCAACTGTAAAGTACTTCCCCCAATCTCAAAAAGATCACGTCTCCATTGTGTTGTCATTTTAAATAGTCCATATATCAATCCTCATCATGTCAAATTATTAGTAACTTTTTTTAGCTACCGTTGAAAACAGCCATGTCTTTATTTGCTATTCCACAGCCATCTGCAATTTTCTACACTGGTAAAATAGAATACATCATGCAATTACAGTTGAATACTTTAGACTCTCTTTTGCATTTGCACACAGCTTAGGTCTAACTGACTAATCCAGAAAACTTTCACCACAATGAAGTGGATTTAAAAAATACACGCAATCATTGCAGCGCACTTAAAAAGGCAGACTGGCTGAAAATCAGAAAGAATGGCTTCAGCTCTTGTTCTGAATTAAACAAATTAATTTCTGAGATTTAGCACTTCAAAACCTTTTACTCTCATTCTCTTTTTCTTAGTCTAACATTTGCAACCAAAGATATGTGGGCAAATCATTTTGGGAGCAAAACAATTTTAATCAGTTTATAAACAACTGTTCCAAATAATTTAGTTGAAAGGCACCATTGTCAGTTCACAGATGGATAAAACATCTTCATTCAATCAAAATGATCAACACTTAATAAATCATTTAGAGCTAGAGATGATAAAGTCATCCTCAACTGAAAGCAAATCTTTGTAATAGTTCTGCTGATTTTGGATTATTATCGAGTATGATGAGAGCAAGCAGTTGAGCAAAAAAAATTAAGACCTAACTTAATGATTTCTACAGTGCCATTATCATAATGCACAGTCCATGGGCCAGTAATAATCCAAGAATTTCTAGAGTGCAACAGTAATAATTCTGAAGGTACCAGTCAAAATGATTGCTACAAAGCAAAGTCATTGTCCATTCTGAAACCAAGGGTCAGCCCGTACGAAACCAAGAGACACATCGGAGAAGAAGTAGAACAGCCAACGAAGAAAAGAGTCCAGGAAAGTTGGGATTTTCAGTCGAGCTCCGAAGGTCAATACAGAATCTGCAGTGCAAACGGCACATGTGCTTCAGAATAAAATGACAGACATTGGGGCGATGATCTGATTCGTCAAACAACTACCTACTTTGATTTAATGTATCCAATAGAGTGGAAGAAGAGGAGACAATGATAAAACTCTAAACCCTGAAACCATTTCTCCAAAACAAAGCATCAAAAACACAAATCATACACAAAAGAACTAAACAAAAGGCAAAGGTCTGCAAGCCAAAAACTGTTTTAATTCTAAATTATTCAGTCAAGGTCTGCAAGAAAGCATGTTATACTGCACACAAAAGGCTGAAGCGGAGGAATACTCAAGAGAAAAGAGGCAGTGTAGGAGGAAGATAAGAAGGTTCATTTGTGATAAACATGCACATGCAATGGTTTATGCTTTGTATTCCTACTCAAGTTATCGAGTCAAGCTGTTATGCTCAAGTAACAGCTTGTTGTTGGTTCAGGCCACACATGGAATCAAGTAATTTTTAACTAGAAAAGAAGGACACAAATTAAGTAAGCCGTACAGTTATCAAAACACAATGACAAGAAAATTGTTGCCATGAAATCATTTCAGTAGGCCAGGTCAATTCCAGCTGCACACAATGATCAAAGCAAACTGTAGTTTGTGCAATGGTAGTACCTACATACTTACTCATCCATCACATAGACAAGGCAAGTCCTAGATCAATGACTGTCTTTGTAACAAGTCTTTAGTCATCTCTAAAGCACAACAATGCACCAAGCTTTTCAGTGCTAGTCAAAAATATTCAGAAAGGGTTAATATTATAGCCTTGCAAAGTGGAGTTCCTACTTTGCTGCAGCTGTGAATGCTTCCAAATTAAAAGTTGCTTTTAAAGTCGTTCTTGTGCTTCCAATTAGACTGCCATGAAGATGCTCTAAATCTGCATCTGTGTTGTTTTGGTAATAAAAATTACATTGCAAAAGCCCCTAATAAAATACCTACTTACACTTGCTCGTCAGGTTTCCTAGATGTGGCTGAAGTTGCCAACATGAGCCTGTGGAGTTGTCTATGAGCACCAGTTAGGTTGAATTGCCTTCATGCAGCTCATAAAGCTCATAAAGCTGTGGTTAATTTGCTGCCTTTGTGTGGTTAACTAAGTTGCATTTCATGCTGATAATCAACAGGACTTAAGGGGTCATCCATAAATGACGTCATGCAATTTTGGCCGATTTTGAATCCCCCCTCGTCACACTTCGTCACAAAACGTAACACCCCCTTGAGAAATGATGTCACAAAGCTCTGACTCCCCCCCTAAAACCAAATTTCCATGGCAAAGCAAAATGCTCCTTTGAGGAACAAATAAGGAGAGCATGCATATTTTAAAATCTAACGGTGACCAAATATTGAAATAATTAGAAAATTATTAATAATGGTGCCCATATACATTAAAACAATAAAAAAATAATGAAAATTTAATACTCAAAATTAGTGCTGTTATTGTTAAAATGAAATTGTTGTTAAATGTTAAATTTAATTACACAGACCCGATTGTGACGTCACACTTCTCAGACCTCCCCACCCCATGTCACACATCGTCACAAATTTACGACCCTCCCCCTAGGTGCGTGACGTCATTTATGGACGGCCCCTAACCCAATGTTCACTTATGACGATGTTCAATTCCAGTGGTCCCCAAGTTCTGCTACATCATTCCCCAGAACACCATAAACATAAAAGTATGCTGTTCTGGGGAATGATATACAGTGGAGACCCATTTACCTGTTACCTGTTTATCTGCAATTCCGCTAAACACGAGGTTACCTCATAGATCCTGCTGATGCCTATTCTTTAACACGAGACTCATTAATACACAGTACAGGAATTTGCTGGGTAGCAGTTTGTATCAGCTGTGCACAGCTGCATTAATACGGACAGGGCAGAAGTTGCTAGCAACAGCTGGCCATAAGCCCTGCAGTATAATACTTGACACCTGCAGGCGCTTAGTTGCTGTCTCAGCCAAGGTGACCACAGCTGTACGATTGGCATTCATGTGGCTAACTAAATTGTCTTCACGCATGACTTAACCCAATGTTCAATTATTAAGATTTCTAATTCCAGTGGCCCTGAAGTTTTGCTACAGAACACCTAAACAGAATGCTGTTCTGGGAATGATATACGGTGAAGATTCGTTTATGCACGAATAGTTTACATATGATTCCACTTAATGCAGGCAATTTAACTCCGCCACTGTTCGCTTTCTGACAGTGCCAGTCCCAAGCCTGGATAAAGGAGGAGGGCGACGCTAATGGTCTTTGTTACCACACAGCTAGTCGTTAAAAAGGAACCACACACACATGCAGGCAATTTCCAGACACTTTCATGATTTTAAATAACGTCTGGAAACAGCGACATGATGTGGCAAGAAACATACATCTTCTGGTATTCAATCACAATAAGTTTTGCCCATAACTAAGCAGCAATGTAATCTTCGACAGTAATGGACCAAATCGTGCGACAGCTGGCTACAGTGCAAGTGCCTTCACATCAAACAGCCTATGTCCTTGAGTTATCTAGTAACACTAAAACTAATGTAAATCATACACAACTGTATGGCCATCTTAACCCATGTCAACACACATTTGGACCCAATAATCGCACTAAATGAGTCTGCACTGTAACACCGTGTTTTCTGAAAAATTGATTCTGATTTTCACCTCGGCTCCAATTTCATTCAAACACTAGACAATAGAAGAATCAAGAAAACATAAGTCACACTCATAGATGCCACTAAATCACATAGATGCCACAAATGTCACACCGGGATTGGCATTTTAGATCTTGTTTAAATAATCATATATACATATACATATATATATGTCACCTGAATATCACACCAATATCCTAATATCACACTGACACATCACTGAAAGATAATCCTCATGCCTTTAAACAAACATACAATATGCAAAGCAAACACATACAAAATCAATCGAATAAATGCTTCTTCATCAGATGTCCATTTAGCCATAAACATAAAACCGGTTTCAACCAAAAGCCATCACAATAGTTCCTGAAACTCGTCTTTAAATCTGGCTGTGCATCTCTAGAAACACAGATGGTCTGCTACAGAGCAGACAAGGAAACACCCTGTGCAGATGTGCTGAGGACGGTGTGACCTGCTCTGAAGTCTATGATGCCAATTGACTTTCAGATCATCATCACCTAGTCACAATTAACATCGCCACATTCAGTTTCGACCCAGTGTGCAAGAAGAATGAAAGCCAAGATTTAGCATTTGGTTCTTAAAACAAGCAAAGGCATATCCATGCAAAGCGTTTGGCTTAGTGGGGCATGGTAGCCTACTGGTTAGAGCGCTCAGCTTGCAACGTGGAGCATATGGGTTTACAATGCAGGGACCTTGAGCAAATCCTTGATGCACAGTTGCTCAGCACCATCACTTTTGAACTCTGAGTGGAGGGCAATAATAAAATACAATTGCATCGCATGCTAACAGCATACTGGAAATAATCAGCATACACTGTAGACTAAACAATATACACAAACACATACATAGGCAAGTGTGCAAGGTAACATTTACATAGGCCTAACACTTAAAAGTATTCCAATTTACCCAGTTAAGTTTAGAAGTTAAAAGGTTCATCACCTATGATCCAAACAATAAGGGAACCTGATATGATAAACGCCATTACGATGAAATTGAAAATCAGATTGATGATGATGATGATGATGATGACAACAATGACGATGATAATAATGAGTACAATAACAATTTTGATACAAGATTCAATGACTACTGAAAGCTGCCATTTCAAATGCCTTGCTACACTTCATCCAACCAATGGATAAACATGATAAATTTCATAATTTACAAACCAGACTACTCATCATTTCCTTCAGTCGCAGGGCTATCTCTAGAAATTTGTTTTCCGCTTTACCTCGATTTCCTTCCCTCTTTTAACTTTTACTTTCACACCTGTCATTCTGTACAAGGAGGCACTGGTGCAGAGCAACAAAACACAATGCATGTAACCAGCGTAGAGACTTTCATAACAGAAAAACTATACAGCAGTCAGTAATATTACATAAGAAGACACCAACAAGCGGCTCTCATCAAAATCAAAAAGCCAGTTTCATATTATAGCAAATTATAACTGCCAACCACATTGAGACCACAATTTTTCAACACAATCTGCAGCAAAAGTTTTAGGTCTTTTCTAGTTCTTCCCTTTCAGCAAATATCATAGTCATATTCAGCTCTTCAACAGGCAATAATTCTCGAATAGAAGTTCGATCTTCATAGAATGTTTCAAATATTACAACAGTTCTTCTTACTGCAAGGATCTGTGAATTACCCAATAATGACAGTTCACCTGTTCTTCTAACATGGACTGTTTGCCTGATGTGCAAAAACAACAGTGTCAAACTGACAGGAAAACCATGAATCTAACAGACAATATGGCTTCAACATGAACCATAAATCTTACAGGATGCACCAAAACTTGAATTCTGAATGCAAAGCTGAAAGGCCACAAAGTTACTATTATGACAATTAATTAGTCATCATTATTATGATTAATACTGAAAATAGGCAACTCAAAGTGCACTAATTAAGAACATAGGCACTGATATCTACGTAAACAAGAAATCGACATTACCTGGCAATATTTTAGAAGCAACGGCAACTGCAAAACTGTGCCAAGCAGAATTATTAAAATCAGTGGGTTAATGCATTAGTTGCGACATCTTATGCTTTTCATGCAACTCTAGCTCCACACATGGAAACCTATATCATTAGAAAAAACAATTTCATTACAATTTATTAACACATCTGTTAATAATAACAGACCAGTACTAAACCACAGTTTAATGACGTTCTAGCACGCTGAACCTAACAAGTCCAGTTCAGCTCCGTTATATCATGATTTTTACATGGTCAAAATAATGTAACTTATGCCATTTCATTTTTTTATCACTGGCAACTAATCAAATTTGTTTTCATAGATCAAAATGGCGGCCAGTGTGAGTGGCAGCCAGTAAATGAACGCATTCACAAAGGTTCACAAATGCAACATCTAGAAAGAAAAGCAAATACGCCGAGACCGAAATAAACTCTTCCCTTTCGCAGCAGTGTGCTGGCAAGTCCTTCCAAGCACAACACCTGTGATACCAAAACTCATGAATGAACTGAATGCAGAGCAAACCAAACAACCCAAAACAAAAAATGTGTAACTAGGGGTTATGGAAAATCCCAGCATCAGCACCAAGAAACTATAATGACACAGTTCATGCAAAAAATAAAAGGCAAAGTTGGGGCCAAAGGAAGTTGCAAAAGCCCAAAACTCTATCTTACAAAACAAAAGATAACTTTCGTCAAATAACCACAGGTTTTCAATAACAAGAAATAACCAATCCTTATGCTTCAGTTGCATAAGAAATACCACCTCCAATCATCCGAATGAAGCATAGGCACGCATGCAACTGCACGCATTTTGGTTGGTGGCAAGGCATGACGCTTTCTTGTTGTCATTGGATGTTGGCTGCTGACAGAACTGTTGCTGTGGAGATGAAACTTTATCCTGTCTTGTCAAAAACTTCGTCATGAAGGGGAGGAAACATGATCTCAGGTGTTGACAATTTAATGTTGTTGAGTTGTTTTGAGTGACTCTCGTTGATTCTTTGTACTAAAGGCAGAATATGAAGTGTCTTTGAAAACAAATCAAAGCATCCGTCTGCAAGAGCAACAAACACACACACACTTACACAACATATGAGGAAAATTCTCAACCTTTAATTGTATTTTGATTCATTTTAACAAACAAGGCATCATGTTGTTAAAACAAACCTCTGACCTCACAAAAAGAACACTGAGGTAGACAGTGTCACGACATAATAATGACACCTAGATCAACTACCTATCAGGGTAGAAGTTTCATTCAAGATAAATTTCTTCTTCACTGTTCTTATACCCTCACGATGGAATACTATGGTAATGATACGGATATATATTAAATGCCCAATTCAGTGTGTGTGCTCGTAGTCATCATCTTTCACACCACAACCTATACATCCCCTTTCAATCTGTCTACCACAAATACTATTCCATTGAAACTGTGCTGTACTGCTTACCATTCACTATCACACAATCAACTACATATGGACAAAGGCAAAGTAACTGCTCTCATTCTCCTGGACTTGTCTACTGCCACCAATACAGTTCATCATAATACACTCCTTCGTCACCTCAAATACAGGTTCAGTCTTTCTGGTCACGCAAATATTGCCTTCCTTACACTGACTGACCACTACAATATTTTAATTTGATACATGGGTCAAACAATCAAGTTCAGTCAAACTGAGATTATGATCATAACGGTGCACATGTTCTTCAGTCTACAAAGGATCATCATAATATTATGCATTGATAAGGTTCTTCAATTGGTGTTGCAGTGCTCAGGTGATAGATGTCACATCTCATTATAATGACATTTATTTCTAGACCATGTAAGCAAGACATAAATATGTGACCCAAGAAATTAAAATGAGTCATATGTCGAAAATCTTACAATATGAGTAGTTTACATGTAATTGAAGACCACATTTGTTGCTTAAAAAGACAAAAAAATTTGGTTTTACCTCACTTTTTGACAAAGTTAAAGGCAATATTGGCATGTGTCCAATTTTTCTAAATTACTTTTAATTAATTTTAATATACAATCACGAAAACTAAAACAATACCTTTACAAAATCCTGAAAATACATATTAAAACAATGAATTTCATCAAATGTGAGATATCAGAAATGTAAAAAAAATATATTTTTTACCCATTATTCATTAAAATCTGAAAATGAGCAAAAAATGACTCCCTTCAAATTTTGCCTTTATCCTAGCAATGTAATTTGCCGACATTCGACTCATTTTGATTCCCTGGGTCACATATTTGTTACGAAGACAGCTCTTTGGCTGCAGGTTTACGGGAAAATAGGCAACTGAGAGAGAGACAGATGAGAATGACGTCACCTGGATGGTTTTGCGTCATGAAGTTGTAAAGTGACTGAACAAGCAGCAAGTGCAACTGACGAATGGCTTCACAGTTCATCAGTCCAGGACGATCTGCAAATTTATAAGTTACCAGGGTAAAAGAAGACAATTACAACTGCATGCAACAGTACAATGGACAAGTAAAAGCTGAAGTCTTTTTTCATCGTCTCATCTCTCGTTCAAGTCCTGTCATGTTTGAAATTACAGTCTCAGTATTTCAACTCATCAGAAAAGTTTGGTAGATGATAGTCATCATAGGCAGTTGCCTCCTCTTGCTTTTTTATATACTGGAACTTAAATAGACGAATGACCTCAATGACCAGGATTTTGCCCAAGGTCTGTGAAGTTGCCTCCTCTTGAATTTAAGTCTCGCTATGCGCCTGAATGTCATTACTGTTTTTCTCTATCAAAATCCTGCAAATATGTGAACTATGTCTTTCAGAAATAGTTTAGAGAACTAAAAAACTCTTTTCACTTAGTCATAATCAGAATAATAATTATAATCACAAGATTTCCAGTGTTCAAAGAAAGTTAAGTCATAGAAAACCAGCTAATTATTTGCAGTTGCTCAGTCAAACAAAAATGATAGGCAGGTAAGGTCAGGTTCGGCTATAGGTCAAGATTCAAGGTCAGACAGGTAGACAGACAGTCAGACGACTATGAGACAGACGGTGTCTAGAAATGAGGGCAGTGAGAGAGGTCAGAGGAAAATGCAGAATCAAGGTATGATTTTGTAGAAGAGAAGTGCTTTCAGTTTTGAGTGAAAGCTTTGTGCTGAGATTGCGCAGTGTTGGAGAGTTTGTAGGGTTAGACAGAAAATTTTGTTCTAATTCTGGCAGGAGTTTATTCCACAGGGGTGAAGGAGCTTGGGCTATGGAACAATTTTCAAGCTTTAAGGATGAGGCGACTGGAGGGTAGAGAAGTGATAGGGTAGAAGTGTGAGATGAACAGAGTTGATGGATTCTAAGTAACTGATGACGAAATGAGGGTTTGCGAAAATGGAGAGTGTTGCAAGAAAGTGATAGGACTTTGTAATCTTTTCAGTTGGGTATTTTAAGCTGGTTAAGTGATTTGAGAACAGGAGTTACGTGAAGGTGTTAAGGAGTTTTAGTGACAGCATGAGCAACTGCAACCTGGATAGCTCCAAGACAGTTAATTTGGGGGGTCTAGGACATTACCCCTGGACATTACCCCCTGCCATTACCCCGACCAATTACCCCCGTAGGATATTACCCCCTGCCATTACCCCGAATTTAGTATACATAGTCTATACATACATGTATTTTACATGTATTATATTTATTATTTATATATATAATATATATAAATTATATTAATATATTTGTTAGCTTATATCTTGTGTGCCTGCGCTGCCGTTTAGGCTATATCACTCTAAGTAGCTGACCCTCGGCATTTAATATATATAGTCTAAACCGGTGTAGAGTATCCAGAGAATAAACTATTCAGCTAACTTAGAGTGATATAAACAGCAGCACAGGCACACAAGATACAAGCTAACAAATATATTAATATAATTTATATATATTATATATAAATAATAAATATAATTTACATGTAAAATACATGTATGTATAGACTATGTATACTAAATGCCGGGGGGTAATGGCAGGGGGGTAATATCCTACGGGGGGTAATTGGCCGGGGGGTAATAGCAGGGGGTAATGGTAGGGGGTAATGTCCAGGGGGTAATGTCCTGCTCCCAATTTGGGAGATATCTATATTCAAGATCAGTGAATTGTAGCAGTAGCGTTCATAATGGGCTAAAAATGTGGTGATGGTAGATGTGGTTTTGAAGTCAAGCATAGGGTAGATTCTGCAAAGGTCACTGATACTGATGAAGCAAGATCAGGAAAATGGGTGATATGATGGGAGAAGCTGAGGTTTGCTAAACAATTGCACCAAGTTGCAGACTTAAGTAAAGGTGGGGAATTTACAGTACAAGTACAGGCTGAGGGAGATAGAGTGATCAGGAATTCTCTTCACCTAGTATTGAAGACCTGTAAGTATGAATTTGGTTTTAGACGGGTTCAATCACAGGGGAATAGATCTGAACCATTGGAAGATTTGGGTAACCACACGAAGAAGAGAATCTACAGAACCAGTGAGAATGTTCAAGAGAAAGGGTTGAATAGTTGGATGCCATCAGAAGATGTTGCTTCAATAAGTATGCTTAGATAAGTACTGCAACAGATAATTAACAGAAAAGGTCTGAAAACAGAGCCTTGTGAAGGTCCACAGACGAGCCACATTCCTCCACTAGAATTATTTACAGAAATATAAATATTGCACTAATCTGGACAGGTTACAGCGTAATCCAGTTGCTCTTCTGTTCAGCTGATGGATCAGCAATTGCTGCATCAATACAAAGAGCCAAAATAGTTTTCTTTCAAGTCCCATTCAGCAACATTTAATGACTTTCATTAAAGTGCCATAAACGGCAAGATCAAAGACAACGCTGCCATTCCAACTGAGATATCCAACAGTAAAGGCCACACATCAAATCCAGGGGTAATGCTAAGATGGAAAGTGGAATCATTCAGACTCTATCTGTAAATGAGTTACCTGGGCAGACAATCATAGCTGCAGTTAACAGACCAATCTCTGAGTCGCATAATTTCAGCTTGTTGAACATCGCGGCAAAATGATACTGCTCCTCAAAAAAATTTCCCAGAGGCATTTGACGCATGATATCACTGAAAAAGTAACAAAATTATCTTGATCTTTTCAACCAAACTTACAGTATAAAGATCCAGCTTTTTTTATCCATCTACTTTAACCAAAGATGTTAGAGCCGTAGGCTAAGATATGACACTCCATGCATCTGAATGTACACCTCACCTACCTTGGGATGTCTGGCGCCACCATACGATCGGCTGGCCACTCACAATATCAACATTGCCAACATGGCTACGAAACGAGGAGGGAATTGTTGTGCTGCAATTAATTGTAGCGTACGCACGTATAATTCTCAAAATATTTCACTATTTAGATTTCCGAAAGATGCCGCAAGGTATGTATAAAGTAACCTTTAAATTGTTTTAATAAATGTTTGACGACTGCTGTCGGTGGTATAGGCTACTTGACACACTTCTCAGGACTCGGTCCGCTCGAATAAATTATTGGTAAACGATTTTTCGGAAGCTATAAAAATACTAACAAAACTCCAGGGTGAAACTTTGCGTTGCTAGAGTGATGTTTGTGCAGTCATCAAATGCTTAATTCTGATGCAAGCTTGAAATGTAGCTTTATGTTCCAATTTTTTTGGACACCGCATCGTTGTTGGCTGTATATTGTTATGCCTGATTATCTGGACCGGATTTGAGCATGGTCAACATGGGCGCCAGCTCAGGAGCCACCACCACTTAGGGGCCCCACAGTTGCAATTATATTTTTTGTGTCCCTTCATTGCATGTGTCATCTGACTAGCAAAGAGATTCTAAGATTGACTAGTAACTTCTCAGTGGTAGGCTTCTGATTCAGAATGACCAATTTTGACCATTGTACTAAATAATCATAATTTTGAGGTGTGGTTAGAGCGGTTAACCTGTAACGCGGAGAGTATGGGTTCGATCCTCATCCAGGCGGTTACTGTGTATACATACGGACCGTGAGCAAGTCCTTCGCGAACAATTGCTCTGCAACATAATTGCTTCTTCGCCGCCAAGGCATGTGCACTTCTGAGATTTGGGCCACTTTTCGAAGAAGGGCGATATCAAAGGCAGTTAGTTGTATTGTATTGTAATTATGGCAATGTGAAGTCCTGCGACTTTCCCGGGTCCAGAGGACCCAGTAGTAACGGAAAAACTAACCACTGGCAGATCCCAGAGGGCCATTCCGGCCATGCCACCCCATGAAATTTTCAATGGGATAGAGCTGACCTAATCTCATACTATCAGCCTTTTTCTGCAGCTGCTTCATCGTCTGCTAACCTGGCTATACATAAATAAATTTGCTTATAACATGCACTGCAAAATTCTATGATACGAATTGCTTAGTTATATGCTGTTATTGTTTTATTATGTGAGAACAGGTGTAAGAAGTGGAGAGTTAACACACGGCGTTCAGATCTGGACTGCAAAAGCGTTGAAGTGCTAAACAAAACCTTCCGACTGTGCAGTAAGCATTTCGAAGATTCGCAGTTTATGAACTCCAAGCATGACAAGCTTATATGGAATGCAGTTCCAACACTGTTTGATGTTCCAAATAAGCCAACACCAGTCACAGGAAAACGACGACATGTTGTTAGACATGCACCAGAGTTGAATGTTTCGGCCAAAAGCAGTAAATCAACAGGACTTAAAAACATTCCTTCTGAACACAAGGACAGTACTAATGAGGTTCTTGTTGTGAAAGACCCTTTTTTCACAGCTTTGACTGTCAGCAATGTTTTGCCTGCTTCATCGTCTGCTAACCTGGAACTTGTAAATGACCGGTCTGATGGTTGCTCCAGGAGATTGTCATGTAACTCTTCAGATAAAAAAAAACCTGAAGAATGAAATTGTCAGACTACGAAATCAACTGAGGAGACAAAAAGAAAAGTATAAACAGAAATCAAAATACAACAGTGGCTTGACACGGAAGCAAGAAGCTGCTTCCTGTGACCGTCTTATAGCGGAACTGTGCAACCATCTTCCCCATCTACTGTCTCTTTTCTGAAGACTCAGATAAATATGGGTCTTGTTTCGAAACATGGTAGACGTTGGACAGTTGACGAAAAAATGTTTGCAATGTCTGTTTTTTACCAAAGCAGGAAATCTTACAAGCTATTGCAAAATATTTTCTGTATGCCATCAAAAAGGACTTTGCAGCGAACGCTCCAAAATTGCAGCCTTTATCCGCGCTTTAGCAAGCAATTGTTTGATACCCTCAAAATAAAGATGCAGCAAGCCTCTGAGAAGGCTAAAGACTGTGTGCTAATGTTTGATGAAATGTCATTAAAACGAAAATTGGTATACAACAGGGAGCGGGATTGTATAGAAGGTTTTGAGGATTTTGGTATACTTGGAACTACTCAGTGTATAGCTGACCATGTTCTCGTATTTATGTTGCGTGGAGTTTCAGTTAAATGGAAGCAGCCTCTTGCTTACTTTTTTGTAAGTGGGTCTGTCAAACCAACAATTTTGAGGCAGCTTTTGCATGATTGTCTGGCAAAGTTGGAAGAAATAGAGTTACTTCCTAAAGCTGTTATATGTGATCAGGGGCCCACAAACAGATGTTATATGGAAACATTAGAAAAGTGTCTGTTTCTCAACCGTTTCTGTTTCATGGTTGCAAAAAGTATATGTGATTTATGATCCACCACATTTGCTTAAAAACATACGAAACAACTTTAAAAAACATGACTTTGTATCTAGTTCTGGAGAAAATAGGCAAAATGTGTGTTGGAAGCATGTTTCTGAATTTTATGCATTTGACAGAAACCTGCCTATTAGAATGGCACCTCGTCTGACAGATAAGCATCTTGATATGCCTCCATTTACTAGCATGCGTGTTAATCTTGCAGCACAAGTTCTTAGTCACTCTGTGGCAGCAGGTATTGAAACGCTTTGTCATCTTGGAAAGTTGGACAGAGATGCAGAACATACTGCAAAATTTATTGATCTGTTTGACAAGATTTTTAATGCTTGTAATAGCCGAACAATAAAGAGTTCGCAACCCATGGGCCATGCGGTTTCTAATGGTAATGGTCATGATGTGTTCTTCCAAGATAATATTATACTGGCCTACTTGCAAGTCTTAAAACCTGCCAGGTCAAAGAAGGAACTGCCCTGCATTTTAGGCTGGCAGATTACAATCAAATCAATTATTGAACTGTGGAAAAATTTATGTGCAGAGAAGACATATAAGTTCTTGTTAACATCTCGATTAAACCAGGACTGCATAGAGAATTTTTTTTCAACGATCCGTGGTTGTGGAGGACACAGGGACAATCCTGATGTCACACAATTTCGTTCCAGTTTTAGATATATCGCTGTCAATAAACTGTTTGTTGATAATTCTGGACGTAATTGTGAAAATGATTTAGATAATGTCCTTCTGGATATATCGTCATTGTCAAACCTGTTGAAATCCAGGTCATGTGAAGATAGAAATTGTGTGTCCACTTCACTTATTGACCATGAGATCACTTGTGAAATGACATGTGAAGATGACTTTGACCTTCAAGATTTATCAGATATTCCAGATTTGCCATTGGAGATCGACAATGTTTTAGCATATATGAGTGGCTATATCTTAAGAAAGTGTGGCTTTAATGATGGAAGTGGCATGTGCCAAACATGCAGTGATTTGTATACAAGTGTACACTTGTTGCCTTATCCTGAGTTTTCTTTCTTACAGCAAAAGACATTCAAAGACACCGGCTGTTTAGTTTATCCATCCATGACATTTCTTGCATTCACCAGGAAACTGGAACAACTGTTTCAGAATTCATTTGACAAATTGCAGCATAGTTCAGGTATATTAAAACGACTATGCTTATTTGCCCAAGAGAATTTAGATATCATGTCATGTGGATCAGCAACATGTGGTGCCCGGCTGAAATACATGATCAAATTATATATGACCGTTCGCATCCACAGTAAGGTCAAATTTCTTAACCAGCAATTTGAAAGCTCTTGGAAACTTAAGATTAAGCGCAATCGTAAAGCAAAGAAAATTTTGCATGAGTAAGTGCCACAAGTAAATTTAATTTTGTCATTCCTATGCCTTCTATTGTTTTGGTCATGGAAATAGACTGCTGAGTCTTAATTGTTGACACTTTTTTTCCTGAAGATTAAATTTAATAAATATTATGTCAAAGTGTGTAATACTGCTCAGCTGCATACATGTAGTTCATTGTTAACCCTTCGTCGGGCGTGGGGTCAATAATGACCCCAGAGTGCATTTTCAAGTCATGGATCGATATTAAAAAGTGAAATGGGTGCTCTGATTTTTCGCGAGAATTATTGTACAGGCTGTCACTACGTATTCCAGTTGAGTTTGCATACGATTTTTACATGGAAAAAAATTTACAGGACATTTATACACATAAGGTCATGGGGTCATTTTTGACCCCAGGACAGTAATTGGTGTTTCTTTCTCATTAAACAGTCTAAAGTTGCACAAAAACACGCAATATTATTTCCTTATTTCGTTTTATATTTACTTATCAGTGCTGCCCTCCCGCTTTTGCAATGCTTCCAGGCCCATTTCTCACAATTGACGACAGAATCGCTCCATATCGAGGTCGGTGCAGATTTGTACAATACAAGCCGTCAAAACACGGCATCAAGTTAGGGATGTGTTGCGATGCTGAAGTCAAGTACAATGCCAGCATATAGGCTATTGCGGAAAAGAGAGCGCCGATGCAGCTCCAACCAAAGATCTGGGAGGAAACGTTGTCCGCCAGATCATACAACCTCTTGAATGTGAAGGTCGCAACATGACCAGTTATAATTTTTTAACCTCAAGTGCTGTTCCTGGCTAGAGATGTTCTGTAGACGAAGAAAGCGACTTTGGTTGGTAATATTCGTACTATTCTAGTAGAGTTGCCCGAAGAATTTGTGACTCCCAGAGGATACGATTTGTAATCATCCCTTATCGGTTTCAATGAGACCGGCGACAAGTAAAAGAAGACAACGTGATCGTCGTCTTGTCGACTAAGCACACTTCCAGTTGGACTTTTGGCCAGGGAAACTTCCGGAGGTTATAAACTTCTACAACTGGACAAAAGTAGGAGTCAATTGTGCTGACCAGATGATAAAAACATTCAGCACGAAGTTCTCAACCAGACATTTGCCGGTAGTGCTGTTCTGCAACCAACTGGATATTGCCGCACTTTCGCTCACGTCCTCCATGAGGAATTGAAGTTTGACAAGGCTCCAGTGGGAAAGCGTCGGCTGTTCATCAAGAAACTGGGGAAAGATCTTTGCCAAGAGCTCAAGGAACAGCGACGACCTTATGCATCTCATCTTGGGCTGATTAGAGCACCACTGAAACATATATACGACATTCAGGAACCTCGAACAAACGAGGTTCCTGCCAATTTTATCCCTGACAGACAGATAGAAAAGCTACGGCTGTCTGCAATGCATGCCATAAGAATGTGTGCCTTGTCCACTGTCAGATCTCTTTTCAGACATGTCTCTGCTGATTGATGGAATACTTTCCTAGACTCCTAGTACGCTAGTCTCCCATGTTCATTCTAGCTTCATTTCATGAGGGATACATTAGACTAAGAACAGCATTACAAGCCTATGTTTGTATATGGCATTATGGTATCATGAAGTGAGTCACGTTATGACGTCATGTCGTGAGGAAGAACAACAAATAATGACATTTCAGTGACTATTAATAATACTAATGACCTTCTCGTGCAATCAGTAGTGTAGGATCAGTATTACAAGCAATTGTTTGTATGTGGTATAATGAAAACCTAAAGTGACGTCATTACGTGACGTCACGTTATGACGTCATGTCATGATGTCATGAACAACAAATAATGACATTTCAGTGAATATTAATAATACTAATGACCTTCTCATGCAATCATTAGTGTACAAACACCTTTACTAGCCTATGTTTGTATGTGCCAACATAACATCATGAAGTGACGTCATCACATGACGTCACGTTATGACGTCATGCCATGAAGAAGAAGAACAAATAATGACATTTCAGTGAATAATAATTACACTAATTACCTTCTCATGCAATCATTAGTGTACAAACACTATTACAAGCATATGTTTCTATGTGGCATCATGACATTATGAAGTGACGTCGTTCCATGACGTCACGTTATGACGTCAAGTCATGAGGAAGTAAAACGAATATTGACATTTTAGTGAATATTAGAGATAATAATGACATTCTTATGCAATTTATGTGCTTGTTTTATTCAAATTGCATAATTATTACTATGGGGTCAAAATTGACCCCACGCCCTTAGTTGTATAGTTTTTTTTTCGCCCGACGGAGGGTTAATATGTAAATATGTAGATTTGAATTATATAAACTGTGAATGAACCTGTGGTCATGGAAATAGACTGCTGAGTCTTAATTGTTGACACTTTTTTTCCTGAAGATTAAATTTATAAATATTATGTCAAAGTGTGTAATACTGCTCAGCTGCATACATGTAGTTCATTGTTAATATGTAAATATGTAGATTTGAATTATACAAACTGTGAATGAACCTGTGGTCATGGAAATAGACTGCTGAGTCTTAATTGTTGACACTTTTTTTCTGAAGATTAAATTTAATAAATATTATGTCAAAGTGTGTAATACTGCTCAGCTGCATACATGTAGTTCATTGTTAATATGTAAATATGTAGATTTGAATTATACAAACTGTGAATGAACCTTATTTGCAATAAAAATTTATTAACTATATCTCCAGAGTTCTTACCAATCGGCTACGCTAGGCCTATGGGGTATTCATTCATTCGGAGCATTCATATTGCGCCCATCAAAGATATGTAATCAGAGGCGTTTCAAGCCCAGCCTCGGCGAAATAACAATTTTCAAGTGCCTATGAATGGTCCTACAAAGTCCCTGATTGCAAGGCTACGCAGATCTATTGGTGTGCCGTTCGAGGTGGATGGCGCAACCACTGTAAAGGCACGACGGTGCATTTGCATTGTCGGAAGTGCCTGTAAAAGCAGCATGCGTTATAAGCATAACACTTATAATAAAACACATTAGTATATAATTTGTATTCATTATTACTATAATATTTAATATACTGTTTAAATGTGTTAGTTTACGGCGGCTACAATTATCCAGTATTTGTCGTAGTGATGTGCCGCGTCTATGGTTGCTAAGAAGGCGGCCAGCCTGTCACTACGTGGCGCCACGGTTTGTGTACTTTGACCACCAGCCAAGCCGAATACACAGAGGAGATAGGAAGTGTCATATCTTAGCCTACGGCTCTAACATCTTTGGTTTAACTTGCGGGAATCTTGCTTGCTTGATTGATTGAGCCACAGGCTAAAAAGTCAAATCTTGCGACGACTAGTTCGATCACTTACAATCATTCAATCGTCGTGAAACTTGGCATATAGACTCGCCCTCGCACACACTTCATTCTATCAAAATTTCAGCTCCCCAAAAAGGCTAGCTTATAGAATCGGGGACTAAACTTTTCGAATCGGGGAATCCCCTTTTTCGATACGCAGCGTTGTGATTGGCCAGCGTTGTGATTGGCCGCAGTCGTAAAATGAACGCGGACTATATATTTGTAGAGGTAACGGCTTCATAAGACGCATTATAGGATACTAGATGGATATAGTAAAAAACTTTGTTTTTACGGGCTGTATTTTATTATCCATCTACTTTAACTTGCGGGAATCTTGCTTGCTTGCTTGATTGATTGAGCCACAGGCTAAAAAGTCAAATCTTGCGACGACTAGTTCGATCACTTACAATCATTCAATCGTCGTGAAACTTGGCATATAGACTCGCCCTCACACACACTTCATTCTATCAAAATTTCAGCTCCCCAAAAAGGCTAGCTTATAGAATCGGGGACTAAACTTTTCGAATCGGGGAATCCCCTTTTCCGATACGGAGCGTTGTGATTGGCCAGCGTTGTGATTGGCCGCAGTCGTAAAATGAACGCGGACTATATATTTGTAGAGGTAACTGCTTCATAAGACGCATTATAGGATACTAGATGGATATAGTAAAAAACTTTGTTTTTACGAGCTGTATTTTATTATCCATCTAGTTTAACTTGCGGGAATCTTGATTGCTTGAGCCACAGGCTAAAAAGTCAAATCTTGCGAAACTAATTCGATCACTTACAATCATTCAATCGTCATGAAACTTGGCAGATAGACTCGCCCTCGCAGACACTTCATTCTATCAAAATTTCAGCTCCCCAAAAAGGCTAGCTTATAGAATCGGGGACTCAACTTTTCGAATCGGGGAATCCCCTTTTCCGATACGCAGCGTTGCCATTGGCCAGCGTTGCCATTGGCCGCAACAGAAACGAGTGCGCTGCCTCATTAAACGCATGCTATGTTGTAAAATGAACGCGGACTATTTTCAGAGTACACGTTATAGGATACTAGATGGATATAGTAAAAAACTTTGTTTTTACGGGCTGTATTTTATTCACATTTGAACAAAAAGTCTTTACAACGTAAAGGCTGGGTGAACTGAATGTACAATGGGAAGGTGACCTGGAAAATGTGGAGCTACGGCCACAGCCCCAAACCCCTTTGACAGGATCAGTCGTGTAATGAGCAGTTGAGAGACACCAAGTCATTTTCTTACCATGGAAAAATAAGAAGTCATCCATTAGTATGTACGCAGAAATCCGGAAAAAATTGTCCCTGCCCCCTCCCTGTACGTGCGTGTACTTTTGCACCCCCACCTGCGCACGTACGCTTGACGTGCACCCCAAATCCTATACAACGATCTATATCCTGACTAAATATTTAAAATCGTTTTTATAATGATTTTAAAACACAGTTTAATATAACTCGGTGAACTAGTTTCTATATAATAAGTGCATCGACTGAGCATCTGCTGTACTAATAACAGACCAATGTACAGACAAGTGTTTAAATTCGGGGCAGCAGCAGCAGCAGCAGCAGCAGCAGCAGCAGCAGCAGCAGCAGCAGGAACGGTCATTGCCGGAGTGGCAGCACCGATCTTGGGCCATCGCCAGTCTGCAGTTTAGGCTAGATTGAAGGATGTGTAATCCATGTGTAATGAGGCAGGCAGCCAGACTGTCGGACTCACTGCAGATCTGCATGATAGTTAATAGCAGTCAGAGGTAACAGGCATACCTCTCTTAAGCCCTACTTCTTTCTCCCCATAATTGTAATTGTCTCATAGCTGAACTGTGACCCATTTGAAGGAAGGCCAATATAGATAAAGTATTATCAAGGTTTATCCCCCCTTTTTTTCTATGTGTACGTACCGGTACATCACCAGTAGACCCCCATACACAAGCAAATGCATTTTGCTTACCCCTCCCTCTCCATGAATACGTACTACATGAATGGCCCCTAAATCTAGTTTAATGCAAATTTTAAGACAATATAAGAGGGTCACTTGGAAACTCTTAAGCTGCTTACAAGAAATAGTGATTTCCACAAGTAAGTGCTACCATATATCTGTTCTAGCATAAACAGTTATGTTTAGAACTCTGCTGGCTTACAGGTAGGTACCTGGTCAAGAGATACCATTATTCCCCACTATACAAGTACATCACCTCGCTGTGATAGAAATGCTCAATGACAGTACTATTGCTACTAGCTGGCACTCCAACCTTGCATGTCTCACTTCAAGATAGTGTCTGACAGCCTTTTAAACTTATAATAAATAACTAGAGACAATTGTTTTTGAAAGCTCAATTTATGAAAAAACTGAATGAAATCTCCTTACAAGAAAATCAATTTGACCAAATAAGTCTCCCCTGCTTCAAATTATCTGCACCTGCTAGTTTCTTCTACATTTCAGAAGGTGGAGTTTAGTGGCAACATTTATACTGCACTCTAAGGATAAAAAAATGGACATGAGGAATAGAGATGATGAATAGTAGCATTTACCCAACTTCCCTATTCCACGTCACAGAAAGTAGGTTCAATCACATGATAGGGTCAGTGAAATGTAAAGCCCGTAGTTATATAATCATCAATCATATCACTTGAGTCAGATGCTTTTTTTAGAAAGCTCAGTTAAGGGGCCGTCCATAAATGACGTCACGCTATTTTGGCCGATTTTTAACCCCCTCCCCTCGTCACACTTCGTCACAAAAAGTAAGACACCCCTCTGAAAATGACGTCACAAAGCTCTGACCCCCCCCCCTAAAACCAATTTCCATGGCGAACAAAATGCTCTTTCATGGAACAAATAGCGAAAGCATGAATATTTTAAATTCTAACGGTGACCAAATATTGAAATAATTAGAAAATTATTAATAATGGTGCCCGTATATATTAAAATAATTAAAAAAATAATGACAATTTAATCCTCAAAATTAGTGCTGTTGTTATTAAAATTAAATTGTTGTTAATTGTTAAATTTAATAACATAGACCTGGTGTGACGTCACACTACTCAGACCCCCCACCCCCATGTCACACATCGTCACAAATTTCCTCCCCCCCCCCCCCTAGGTGCATGACGTCATTTATGGACGGCCCCTAAGCTGTGGTCTTAGGATCACATTATCAAATAACCAACTGCAAACATTATAGTCAGAAAAGCTCACATGTCTGTCACTATTAGAAATGAATCGAGAATTAAATGCCGTGTGAATGAGATACTACATCGAATTACCCATAAACGAAACTAAAAGCTGCAGCCGTTCATTCGTTAATTGCTAAACCTCCAATACGAAATGTGTTATTATGGAAAACTGCTATGTTGTATTGCAACACATGATGTTATCCCATCATCGGTGTTATCCTGGATCTATGTTATTTTTTACGATTGATTAAGAAGCGTAACAGAAGCAGAAAGCGTATACATACCGAGGCACAAAGACGGTCATATCTGGAACGAACATTCCATCATCTACAAAGAGCCGTGCATATCGGGTGAGTATGACCTCAAATGACCCTTGTTTGATCAAACCGATCTGATCGTCCTGATGTAACTCAGAAAATCCTACAAACAAATTGTCCTTTTATACTCAACTGGACACACTTATGCTAACACAACATTTATACATTGCCTCTTATGAGTCTGTAAGAAGCATTTCTGCACAATGGCTGAGTCATGTGGAAAATTATGACAACTTCTTTTCAAAAACAGACAATAATGAAGCAACTCTCTTTACCAACAGTGGTTTTTATACATTTCTGACTCAAGAATCGTAAGTAGAAGGATAAAAACTGAATTCAAAAGATTAAAATATTTGCCCAGGATGTACTATTTAAATGACATATTGGCCAACTCTTGATTTATTTAAGGAAATCGAATGTCTGATAAATTTACTTATAACTCAACTCTTATTCAGCACTGGTGACACACCAAGAAATTATCTCCCTCTGCTGCTAATGGTATTTCTACGTCATATCAGCAGAAGCCAAAACTGGTCTCTTGACCTTAAGAATTAACTGGATGCATTCTGCAGAAGTGCAACTCGGCCATTTATACCATTAAAATAGCTGTACTGGAGTTTTTTTGTCCAACCACCAGTGTTCACAGAAAATTTGAACACCTAGTCACCAGCTGTGACAGGCCACTGTATACCATTCTGTACAACAATTACAATAATATGCAAATCAAATCTACAATTAATCTTAGTCATCTAGTAAAGCGCTGCAAGTCAGCCTTAGCGATATAGCGCGACGTGATGAATAGGATGGTAATTACCATAAATAGTTGAGCATAAGTTAAAAAAATTGAACATTTATTTTTACTTTGAAGTTAGGGTATGAGAAGACATGTGGCCTTGACTCAATGCATGTATAATACATATATATCGATAGCCAGATGTCTTGCATCCAAACCAATGGATATAAATGATTCAGCCGACATCATTGCTACTAACCATACTCCTGACAGCAGTGTTAATAATAATTTCTATTAGGCAAATTGAAAACGCTAATATGCAGCAGAAATGCAAAAATGTGCATGGCAAGAAATGAAGAAAAGCAAGGGTTTTGTACAGTTTATTAGAAATGGTTAAACCTAGTTTTAAGATTTTCTCTCATTGCATCCGCTTTGCAACTTCTGTTAGCTAGAAAAAACTGTTCAAAGGCTGTGAACAAAACCACTGGCATGGTAGCAATATATTTTGTAAAATTAAATGAATGTTACAGTCTTACTCAATATGAATAATCTCACAGTATAAAAAGGTCAATCATTTCAAGACTCAATAATAATAATAACATGGTTGTACAAACTCATGATACCAGCACAAATTAGGAGAAGCACATCTTCCAATAGCAACTAATGTGAGAGGCAATACATTTCCTCACTCTCTAGGCCAGAAATTAGGGCAACTTAAACTTGAACAATACTTTCACTCTTGACAAGTATATATAGTAGGTAACCAAATGGTAAGGCTAAGACTTTTCACCACTTTGCACTGCATACAGGACATGATTATCAGTATCATGCTGTCAACAGCATGATACTGTATCACTATCACCAATACATATATCAGTATTACCTCTAATATGGCAATCCATCTTATTTTTGGTAAGATTCTGCATCATATATTTTTTATCCTTTAAAACGTGATTCTCAAAACCTGATAGCTTTATTTTTTCCTGCAAAGTTAAGTTTTCTTCCAAATGAGGATTGTCAAGTTGATAAATTGCCAAAGCTGCTCTTGATCTTTTCCAGGTGTCTCTAAATTTGCTTGCATTAAAAAATTCTCTTTCCTGTTCAGTAGTTCTGAAGATGCACAGTTTGTTTATCAAAACAATCATTTGCAAGAAATGTTCTGCAAATAGAATGAATAGCTTAAGGCATGAAGACCAAAAACATACAAAGGGATCAAACTTCATTACGGTCGGGCCCACCCAAAGGTTTCTGAATAATTTATGTCAGACCAAGTTACACATGGTCATTGCAAGATTTGTTGTTGACCTCATCACCAGCCAGAGCTAGTTACAAGCAAAAATGCATCAAAGGTCGATAAACAGTATCTGCTCTGTGTTGAGGCTCCAACCAGCAATCTCATTAAATGAGGCACTATTGATTAGAACAATTCACAGCAGATAAACGCTTCTCTTAGTTTATCCTAATATTCACATGGATGGCTGCAATGGCTACATGTTAGAGCCCTCTAAACTCAGCATAGATGCCTCCCAGTTGTGAACAGTGCACAGAAAAGGACAGAACACAAAATTTAAACCCCATGCCTTCAAGTTTTGTTTCTCTGCAGATTTGCAGATTTTTCTTTATTGCCCAGAAGATTAAAATGCAACAAAAATGTTTAGAAGATGATTTGACATTTTTCCATATCGCTTTTGAAGAACTAAATAGCATCCATCCTTTGCTCAGAATACAGGTTCAGCTATTATAGCTCCCGTGTACACTAATTATATTTCTCATCTTGGACATCAATCTCCAAGTTGCACATCTATGTATACTTTAAAATGATGGTATAGTATGTCCAGATTTGGCAAAGTGGTAAGTAAATAGTACAGGGCTAAGGTTATACTTACCGAAGTCATACTTATTACTTATGTTGATCTGTTAAATGTGTTAAACGTTTTGGTTCTGCACGAATTGTTGCTACCTCCCATAAAGCTGAAAAGCTATGCCATGTGACCTCGCACACACACAATAGAATAATCCCAGCAAGAGATACCTCACCACAGAAAACATTTATAATCAGGATGATTTATTATATGATTCATTCACAATTTCTCAAGACTTTCGTGTACACCAAAGTGCGGTTAGCAGTTGGTTGAATAAAGGATATACTTACTTACTTACTTATATAGATATTGTAAATAACTGGAAAAACGGTATTGAAGAATGGTATTGCCCACACTTCCCTAAATGTTGCTCTGGCATTTTCAAATGACAATAAATTTATCAGAATTGTTAACATTCCAATCATTATGCAAAGTATATGAATTATTTCTAGGCCACGCATTCGTAAGGAAAGACAATCACAAATCAAAGGCTGAACTATTGCTGTGAATCGATCCATAACAAAGGCCTGTGCACTTGAGGATGGACTGACCAAAAAATAGAGCACTGATAAAAACCTTTATAGCAGGACTTCAGCTATTAAAATCTCAGTAATAAATGTTCAGTCACCTTACATGACTAGATGACCTAATCTGGCACACAGAAAACAAAAGATAAAACATACCAGGAATCTTCTTGCTGAACTTGACAACTCGTTTAATGACAGGTGCCATGTTGTCAACAAACTGGGTCCAAACTTTGGATGGATCTTTCTTAGGCTACAGTGTAATGCAACAGAATGCTTAAAGTTATAGAGCACTTCTAGAACATCTAAGCTAACTCAATGAATGACTTCTTTCAAATCAACGCATAACAAAATCTACCTTAGAAAAATTTCAGTGTCAGACCTTAATTCAGCTTCACGAATCAAATAACATTTTACTGCAAGCAATACCTTCGCCAGCAAAAATTTAATAAGAAATCATCCACACCAATACACATAAGAAAATTAATCAAATGCCTGAAAATATAAGTACCAATAAAAAAATTTATATAACACCAAATAAAACACACTTCAAAGGCATCACCGAAAAGATAAGTCTCCTGACTTTCCAAGAAGTCAAGCAGATCATGAGGATAACCCTTCTTATAATTAGATGTTTGGGAGACACAAATTTTCTAAAAGTCAAGCTGTTATGAAGTCGCGTTTAAAAAAATTAAATACAGCAAGGGTCAGCACAGCAAGGTTGGAGGTTGGTTGTTGATGGTCATCTATGACATTTTGATGGATTACTTCATCTACATTGAGAATTTGCTTGATAACTCTAGCAGGTTTGGACAAATTTATTGTTGCTAAGCCTGCAAACCGGAATTATTTCTCATTTTGCCATGAATTTACTGCATTTCAGGTGCATTTGTTGCCTGTTATCATAACATCCTGTGACTGGAATGGTCCACCTTCAGCTCAAAGGGGATAGGTTTCCAACTGACAGTCAAGCTTTAGACCAACAGACCTGCCTACTCTGTCTACATTGGGAAACTCTGGACCCGGTGAAGCAAAGGCACAGAGAGTCTTTGGAGCACTGTCTACCATTCGAAAGGCAATGACTTTATTGTCCGCAGTTAAAGAAGCGTGTCCAATTATATATCCGATATAGCGTATTAGGTAGAATTTATTTATGTTTAATGCGTAGGATAAAGAAACACATGCTTAAATAGATTTGTGAAATAATTTAGTTTATAATTAAATAACAAAATAATATCCATGCGCTGCAAGAGAAGCATGAATAATAATACGAATGAATGAATTAATGAAATGGAAACAAAATGCCTGATAACATAGACGCGGCATCATAGGTACAGTTATATGTACGAGTGTTATGAGAGTCAAACAAATAATTAACCAGCCCCTACAAGACAAGCATGAATATAAATATGAATTAATGAAACAGAAACAATTGCATCCGATAACATACACCATGTCTTGGTACGGTTCCATGTAAGAGGTTATACTTCAAACAAATATTCACCCTAGTGATTACAGAGAAGCATGAATACACCTAATAATAAGAATGAATAAATGTGCCCGATCACATATCAAACTTATAGTCTGGAAAATACAGTACATCTGATAAATCGTCAGTGAGGAATCAGCACCTTACCTGTCCTTTCATAGACATCTCTTTGTACCGCTGAATGCCAACTGCCACCTTGTCCGAAGTATAGTTGCAGGTGTTAAGGTGTGCCTCAACAACTGATTCAACGACGTGCCTTATTAAACGCATCTTGACCCTATCAGGTGGTTTCACCGCTTCTGCAATCAGAACCTCGATCGACGATGAACCAGAAAAAGCAACTTCCTCTGGTTCACTTGAGGTGCAAGGCAAGGCAAGTTTATCATCATCACCAACTCTAAATGGCTCGGAAATTTCCGCTGTCCACGAGGTTGGCAGCGGCGCGCTGGTAGCTCCAGGTCCTTTTGACTGTGATATTCTATCGGTGAACCCATCTCGACAGGATTCCCACTTGACTTCCTTCACAGCTCCTCGGTCATAACAAAGACCTTCTGAACTGTTCACATATGAATTATCATTCTCATTTTCCACAAGAAAGTCACGTGCAAAAGATGAATCTTGACTCGTACATAAGTCTGATAAGGGGCAATCTATGAAGGCCCTCACTGCAGCTTCATCACAGACTGCAGACTCATCACTCTCTCTTATCTCTCTCTTAATAAAACCTGCCTGGCCAGAAAGTGTCATGGTCTCAGGAACATGACCATAAACCCGGTTCATGTTCTTGAATATTCGACCACTGGATCCCACACCAGACAATGGCTCTACATAATCAGACCAACAGGCGGTCATGTTTCGAGGAAGTTCAGCACCATGTTGCTCTGTACCACAAATGGCCGGTTCATGTGCTGGCCGAAGGCATCCTGGTCGTTCCATCGAAGAAGAAAATGGTAGTCGGTTGTCTTGAAGTTTCATTTTCGGAGGCAGGTGGACAACATCGCTTAAGTAGGGTTCCGTTTTCATGGTACCAGATGCAACGGCTGAAGAAGAAGCAGACGAATGCGATTTGCGGCACGTTAGACTATGTTGCTCATTAGCAGATGAGGGGTAACTCGCTGAACGGTAGTAGCATCCATCTTTACTGATCGAAGGCATGTTCAAATAATAGTCAGAATGTGATGACGTCAGTTCGCCCTGTTCTCCCTCCGATGAAATTGATAATCTGGACTTTTCTGAGGCAGAAGAGTCAAGCCTCTGCAATAGAGCACTGCCTTCTGCAGTCAACTGGCCAAAGGATGACATCTTAGATGCGGAGGCAGGTGACTGATGCACATCACTGACCTTGGGACATGGCTTCGTCTCTGATCCGTGACAACCCTTCAACCGTTTGGGTCGACGACCCAGCCTTGACCCTAAAAAAGGAACAAGGCAACATGAACTTGAAAAACAAAAGGTACCACATTTCATCTAAAGTACTGTACCCAAATACAAATTAAAGTTTAACCCTTTATAAGCGAGAGGCAATATATTTGCCACTACATCACTTTCATGCGGTATACTAAACAACTAATGTACAGTATTTTGTCACTAACCTAATGCATGTGGATTCACAAGATGTCACTACCAGATACTGTTTAACCCTTTTTAGCACACAAAAAATCAAAACAGGGTACCAGTCTACAATTATTTGGGGTGTCTGAACAGCTAGTGGCAAGTATGTTGCCACGTCATCGTGTACCCCAAACAGCTAGTGGCATATATATTGCCACCACTTACTTTTTTACTGATTTCAATTCAACAATATTATATGCTTGATTACTTTCTCTTACCTATACATAATATGTATTTATATTAACTGTGCCTGCCCTGGGCACTTCTCGCTTATAAAGGGTTAAACAGCCAGATGTCCGAACGAAAACGCCGGATTATCTTCAAAAGCAAGATCAACTATTCCAAGAGTCAATTTGGAAATTCTCCAAACAAACTGAAGACCAAATTAACATTTAAATGGTGCATAATCACAACTCATTGATACAGAAACTGAAACGAAATTACTTGCACATAAAAATCTCATTAATTGAGAGCACATAGAAGACTAAATTGCAGTCGGGCTAAGTCCAAGATGCTTTTCGATGTCAATGTTGTTGGACACTGATTTTAACCAATGAAGCCCAAGAAGCACAGTATATGAGAAATTGTTCTGACATTAAATCGTGTTATTTTCAGAAATATATTACAGCAACGCAACAGCACACTTTGCAGGATTCCCTATACCGTTGTTGATTAAAAATGATAGAACATAAATTTCAACATTGGCAAACTGTATCCTCCCAAGCCTAAACAGCCACTGTTGGTCTACTGTAACCTTTCAAAATGCGACTTTAATCAAGAAAAACCAAGAATTGCCTATCAAAGCAAATGCTAAATTTATGCTCCTTTTCTCATCAGCTGCAAATCTCAGTACATACAGAAACAGAAAGTATGCTAACAGCAAAATGGTCATCTGATTGGAACTGAGAACGTCATTAGCGAATGAGGCACTGCCACTAAAAGTTCGAAGAAAGTGAAACAAGTTTGTAAAGCTTTGTAGTAAGTTACGGTATGCATCTCAAATAGCATTCAACTGCTATTATCAATGACTTTCTCTCAGTCCAAGTCATGCTAAAGACAGAATCCCACATGACCAGACTGTCAATTGAACCCATTAACCCCTCTCATTGCACAACAACCACTTAATACATAAAAAAATTAATGCTTCAAGGACTGAATGCTCCATGTGCTTGAAATGCTCAGTGACTACTAGCAGTTTCTGTGTTAGTGTAACAGCAGGATTTGAATAACACATATGGCCGCCTCATCTATTTCTGTTAGTAAATCATCTTTTTTGGTCTCCTTATGACACAAGGCCAAGGAGACATTTCATCAGACTCCATAAGTCATTCCCCTCTCCGCAATCTTGATTCACAGCTCATCTCAGCCTCAAATCACACCCAAGAAAGACATTTCAGAAGCATTTAAAATGTGATTTTGCCTTTGCTAACAAATATCAGTGTTCCCACCAAAAATACACACATTGGAAGGTGATATTATTTATCCGATGACACAGTTGATGGATGAGTAGTCAGTTACTCTATGAAAATGGCAAAGGATAACCAGACACATTTTACTAAAATTTTGACATCTCTACATGTGACACAGCTAAAAGGTTAAATAGTTAAAATATCTCCCTGCAAATCAAATAAATCTGCTACAATGCATGAAATTTAAAGTTGTAAAAAGTGAAGTTTACACAAACTGAACCAATTCTAGGGTGGTAACATTCCCAAGAGCAGAACTTTAAAAGATGTTTATGTAATATTAAGGTTCATTGAGCATGCAATTAAGTCTTTGATCTAGAGTCTCTGCCATGTATAGCTAGGCATCCAACACTGTGGATGGCTGAAAAATTTACTTATCTGGTAAGAGATAATTTAAAGCAGATCCATGCAAATGGAAGGTTTTCTGACAGATATGGAGTGCACCAAGCAAGAGAAACCTAAGATGCACCAGTAAACTCAATAGCTTCAAGGGGTATTTCACCCAACCAGATTAATGGGACCAGGTTAAGGGAGCATCAATCTCTTCTCCCTCTGGGGCAAAACAATGAACTCAGTTGACCTGAGAGATTGAAACTCATCAGAGAAGTCAGTTTAGCAGGTACAAAAAGCTAAATAAGAGGAATGCAGACTGTCAAACTCCAGGCTAAAGTCGATTAGGAGTATCAGCTGGGAGCAGATTGGTTAACAACTAGAGGCTTCTTATGTAATGAATTGATGGTTCAAACCTGAGAACTAGCAGCCTGCATTTAAAGAAAAAACAGGTCTCCTGCTGAAATATTTATCAGCTTCTATATCAATCATTTACTAGGTCTCAGTGAATTTTTAACCAGCACCAACAGCATTCTGCTACTTGGAATTAAAGACAGGCTATGAAAATGCGTTATCCTGCTTATCAGCAGTTCCAAATTTATCTCACAAAATGCACGTACAAGTAGTGTGAGTGAGAGCGAGTGTGCTGAGCTCGCATGCGTGCGAGTGTGCTGAGCTCGCATGCGTGCGAGTGTGCTCGCTCATGTGTAGTTTTTTGATTTGCACTCAGCAAGTGCAGGTTAAAGAACTAGTTCAAAGATCAAGCCAACCATGAGCCAGATAGCTAGCACAATTTTCGTTACTTAATACACCACAATGCACCATTTTTCGAACACTGCCAAGTGGTACAAATGGATTTGTTGCCACCGAAAGAGTGTGTTCTAGGTCAGTTATCTAATGTAGGGAACATCTAAATGATAAAACAGGTTCATAGACCAGGCAAAAATTCTGTCAGCCACAGTTATTGTACACAAGATGAGATAAACAAGTTTACAAGCAAGAACAGCTCGTTGTGTAATTCCTTCATGTCAGTGATGCATACACGGGAGATAAACAGCATTGTAAATGTTGTTTTGCCTAACATGCATGATTGCATGTCTGCGAATAAAGAGAAATATGGCAATTCAATACTATTTCATACTAGCTACTATACTCTAAACAAAGAAGAGAATGAGTGAACACATAGCATGATGAGGCATTCTTATTCAGCCCAGCCCAATGCCATTCAGATGTCACTCAAAGCTACTATAAAAAATGCAACATTGGACTTTCTGTTAATGTCAACGGCCTTAGATACGACACGATGTCAGAAAACTGTGGTACTACTACTTTCTGTTCCAGGTAACAGCAAAACTATAAAAATACTCGTGCTCAATTGTCATCAGTTGCAGCATCAACTTGAGATTGTCACAGATGCTTTATAAATGCACACATTAACCCATGCATACACAATGCGATGAAGAGATATTACACCTGTAGAGACAGTTGGTGCAACTGTTCACAGCTCATGCTTTGGACCTGTATACGAAATAGTCTACTGGTTAACATCCTGGACCATCAACCCAGACGTATTGGATTCAAATCTCCACGCTGGCAGCAACATGCTTCGAAACCTCCGCTCCACTTGAGTCCCCGTAACAAACTTGGGTTGGCTTATAAAATCAGTTCAATGACTAGTGGCACGATCAGACACAGGAAGTGGACTGGTCACAGTCCTCACATGACGAACCTAGAATACGAACTGGCTAACACTCAAACCCATGGCTGCTTCTTTGCGTTATCTTAAGGAACAGCTCTGCCCTTCTTCTCAAGTCATAGGAATATCATAAAGTAAAATGCTGGCAACAGATTAAACCGATTTTACCATAAAAAATAAATAAAAATCAATGATAATAACTACAGTCATAAAAGCTGTCACACTGACTTTCATAAAGAAGTAATATTTAGATAAAAAAATATTTACCTTCTCTAGACATGCCGACGTCAAAGCATTTTTTTAAGCGGCAGAACTGACAACTATTTCGACTGAATGGCGTTATTTCACACTTCTCGTCATTAGCACAACGGTTCGTCATTCCCTGCGTTATGCATCGACGGAAGAAACCCTACAGAACAGCAACAGATTCATATGTCTGCTTAACAACACACCACAGTTTAACAATATTAACGAGCATGGCATAATGCACACTAACAAATTCACGAGGATAACATAATTATTATTAATGGATTCTGCACATGTCAATGATCCCATCGGCTGGTGCTTGACTTCTGCATCACTTCAGCAGATTATTTTTATTTTGTCTAAATGCAGAATTCGGCAAGTAACGTGTGCTGTGAAAGCTACTGCCCAAAGCCGCGGCTACATACTATCAACGCAGCTTGTTCCAGACACTCTTAACATGATGCCATCTGTCAACAAAGGATGGGAATCCGTTGGTTGGGCTGCACATGTGTGCGTCAGCATGCCACTGGTGACTCTGCTAGTTTTCTGTGCATTGTCTGGCTTGCTTATGACATTTCTGTCCGTAATGACATTTAACATTATACTGACTGGCACAGGCAGGGTTTTGTGAGGTACTCAAAGGCACTGCAGTAAGTATCCAGAAACATACTTATATGTATATGTACAATACTCCAATAATAGTAATGACAATCAACTTTTACCTACATAAGAAACATGATCAAGGTTTTTGATAAAAGTTTATCATCTACCCGATAAACAATACCTCGATTATTATAATTATATAAGACAATGTTTTTGAATTAACGCCTAAGTACTGTCTAGCAATTAATGACTGTCCTTATTTTGCGCCTAAGGACAAACTGGAATTAAATGATGCTGGAAGGAAGTAGGATCTCAAGTCTCTAAGACAGAACACCAGACAATCACATGGTTACTCAACCCAGGCTTGATTGGTGTCTGTTTAATCAGCCATTCCATGGACCAAGGATCAATCACTGTACCTTCTCACCAAACATTCTACACTACATCCAGTTGGGTTCACATCAGCTAGCAATCTGCTCTACATCATCCATTTTCTTTTCTTCCGGCTCAGTTTTTTTCCCAGCCCTTCTCTAACTCTTCCCTTTAACATCAGTGAATGTCTTCCCATTTTCTCGTTCTTACTTCTCAGACTCCAAACTTCTAGACCAAACAAAGAAGTTGCTTAACTATCTTGAGAGCCATTCCAGCTCCGGAGACAATGAGTAACATCATTTCTGCATTGTAACATAACACGTGTTGTGCATTCCAAGGACATGATGCTCACTTTCTCATCTCTTTCAAGACAAGGTGAGGTATTGCACTGGTGAGGTATTGCACTGGCTTCCTATCTCACAGCGCATCTCATACAGGATCACGTCCTTGGTGTGGCGGTGCTTATCAGGCTGGGCACCCTCTTACCTGCGTGAGCTATGCCGCCCTCTTTCCACTTGCACAGGCCGCCGAGCACTGCGCTCCTCTGTCCACGGTGACCTGGCGGTCCCATTCGCCCGCTTTGCGACAACGCAGAGCTGTTCCTTCTCTGTGGTTGGTCCAACAACCTGGAACGGGCTAACATTAGATTTACAACACCTTCCAAACTGTTTGCAGTTTCACCAACTGTTGAAGACTGCATTCTTCCGTATGGCCTGAGTAGGGATCTTGAAGGGGTGCTATATAAATTTTGATTGATTGATTGATTGAAGATGCTCACTCTCTCATCTCTTTCAAGACAACACGCTCACTCTCTCATCATACAGATTAAAGTTTCACTCAATTCACATGTAATAAGTAACAGTTTACTTCACTCAGCTCACACTCAGCTCACACAGAGTAAGGTCAGAATATGCTGAGCACTTCCTGACCTCAAGATCACAATACAATCACAACTGTAAACTCACAATTTCTTAAGCACCAATTAAAAGCTAAGTGCAGGCACAAGCATAATATAAAGTATGGTTGGTCGCTTGTCCCAAAACCAGGAATTTGCCATCTATGAATCTGTCTCAGGTGGCCTTGGCTTTAAACGAGTTCATCTTGTGCTATGGGATAATAAAGACAACTGAAGAAGCCCAGCACAAGAGAGGAAAATCAGTCATAAAACTCAGCTTCAAAGCAGAACCCAATTCAAGCAACAGCCATTAGAACTGGGAAAAGCATTACAACTACAGAACTGGATTTAGAACTCAATGGTAAAGACTTGTAAGCACTCGTAAACTATGTACTTCTGTGCATGTGCTATTAGGCATAACATGCCCTTCAGTACAATAAGTTCAGCTTCTTGAACCAAGTGTCATATATCTTCATGGCCTAGTTTAACACTTTAATGACGAGAGTGTACTAAAAGCGAATGGGAAACCAATGCAGCTCATCATTAAAGTGCTAACCATGGAAGCTCTAAAACTCTCATCCTCTCATTAATCTATGAAGTGACAAATTCTAATTAGGGAAAAGGCCTGCTGGTAAATAGTACCAAATTATATCATGGCCATTGACTTTTTTAACTCATGTACAGCACCCTTTCCTTTGGCCTCGGCTATGTATGGTGCATTGGTGCTATATAAATCTCATTATTATTTTTTTTTTCTTCAGGTAGAATAATCCCTCAGGAACAACATATTATGTTAGGCGCAAAAATTCATCTCTGAGAAATCAGGCCTCGTCCCAGGTTTCACGGCCATCCGGAAATGTGCCTCTTAACGCAATGGCGTTTTTGTTGTTATTATTAATTATAGCAAGGCACTGCACAAGAAGAGGACTCCACTCTCCAATGACATAAAAGGTCAATAAATTGGTATAATCAATTAGCTGTTTAAATGCATACACAATGCTGTGGGCAAATAAACCTCAGACAATCAACAGCCCAACCCTGTGAGCTGCCTCAAATTAAGTACAAAGCAGGACAGCAAAAGATTGGTTTCATCTGTCTAATGGTGTTCTTAAGAACATTTATGGCAAGAGCGATCTCCTTGATTTGGCAAATATAACACCTGGAGGACACACTCCACTCCATAACCTGGTGATCTCTGATGTTGAAATGATCACGCTGCCCTATAGACTTGCTTGCAATAAATGTATGCAGGGTGAGGCAGACCAGAGCTGGCTTGCTTCATCCAAATATTTTTCTCCGTCCTTTTCTACGACTTCTTTTTCTGTTGGACAATGAAAGATGGTCTTAGGACTGAGTGACTTTCCTGAGGCCAATGAAAGATGGTCTTAGGACGGAGTGACTTTCCTGATGCCAATGAAAGATGATCTTAGGACTGAATGACTTTCCTGAGGCCAATGAAAGATGGTCTTAGGACTGAGTGACTTTCCTGAGGCCAATGAAAGATGGTCTTAGGACGGAGTGACTTTCCTGATGCCAATGAAAGATGGTCTACGGACTGAATGACTTTCCTGAGGCCAATGAAAGATGGTCTTAGGACTGAATGACTTTCCTGAGGCCAATGAAAGATGGTCTTAGGACTGAGTGACTTTCCTGAGGCCAATGAAAGATGATCTTAGGACTGAATGACTTTCCTGAGGCCAATGAAAGATAGTCTTAGGACTGAATGACTTTGCAGAGGCCAATGAAAGATGGTCTTAGGACTGAGTGACTTTCCTGAGACCAATGAAAGATAGTCTTAGGACTGAATGACTTTGCAGAGGCCAATGAAAGATGGTCTTAGGACTGAGTGACTTTCCTGAGACCAATGAAAGATGGTCTACGGACTGAATGACTTTCCTGAGGCCAATGAAAGATGATCTTAGGACTGAATGACTTTCCTGAGGCTAATGAAAGATGGTCTTAGGACTGAATGACTTTCCAGAGACCAAAATGAAACATGGTCTTAGAACTGAATGACTTTCCAGAGACCAAAATGAAACATGGTCTTAGAACTGAATGACTTTCCTGAGGCCAATGAAAGATGAATGACTTTGGTGTCTTTTATAGGAATAAAAACTAGAAAATAAGCCTGCTTAGGGCGAGATAGGCTAGTCATTCAAAGATTATTAATGGCTGATGAGTAGTGTGATCAGAATGTTGACAAATATACTTTGTGTGGTAATCATGCACAGCTGCAGTGATACACACAGCCTAACAACTGAATACTATACTGTCTGGCTGTACAACACACAAGTTTGACTTAATTTTCGGACACAAAGTCTTCAAGCCCATTAACCAACCACATCAGAGATTTACAGTCAATACTTTGTTTAACAGTGTAAACATGCCATGCCACCTGTGTTCAGCTGCACAAGTTGTCTCCAGTGAATCTGATGAGCAGTAGTTAAAAGAATGAGTCCTACAGATCCCAGTCATGGCAGAAATTTGGTTCGAGATTTCTGTTCTCTCTGCACGCCTAGCCAACTCAGCCATAATGAGTAAACTGGCCATACACTGCTGGTGGGAAGATAAGACCGCGAGGGAGAGGACTGGCCACCCGCCCTGATATGTGGAGGCTGAGAAAATTGTCAGCTAACACTTCATACCATGGTTGTCTCAGGGCTAGCTTAAGGGATTGCTCTTTTTATCCATCTAGTTTAACTTGCGGGAATCTTGCTTGATTGAGCCACAGGCTAAAAAGTCAAATCTTGCGACGACTAGTTCGATCACTTACAATCATTCAATCGTCGTGAAACTTAGCAGATAGACTCGCCTTCGCACACACTTCATTCTATCAAAATTTCAGCTCCCCAAAAGGCTAGCTTATAGAATCGGGGACTCAACTTTTCGAATCGGGAATCCCCTTTTCCGATACGCAGCGTTGTCATTGGCCAGCGTTGTGATTGGCGCCGCAGTCGTAAAATGAGCCGCGGACTATATATTTGTAGAGGTAACTGCTTCATAAGACGCATTATAGAATACTAGATGGATATAGTAAAAAACTTTGTTTTTACGGGCTGTATTTTTTATCCATCTAGTTTAACTTGCGGGAATCTTGATTGAGCCACAGGCTAAAAAGTCAAATCTTGCGACGACTAGTTCGATCACTTACAATCATTCAATCGTCGTGAAACTTGGCAGATAGACTCGCCCTCGCACACACTTCATTCTATCAAAATTTCAGCTCCCCCAAAAAGGCTAGCTTATAGAATCGGGGACTCAACTTTTCGAATCGGGGAATCCCCTTTTCCGATACGCAGCGTTGTCATTGGCCAGCGTTGTGATTGGCCGCAGTCGTAAAATGAACGCGGACTATATATTTGTAGAGGTAACTGCTTCATAAGACGCATTATAGGATACTAGATGGATATAGTAAAAAACTTTGTTTTTACGGGCTGTATTTTATTCTTCTTATCATCATTCTTAAGCATCGTAAGAGAGAACTCAAGCATACGAGAGGACTAAGTCATGTCCTTGACCCGTGTGCAACTGATGCCACATAAGTCCCCACGTCTAGTCCCCAACCACAGTAAGGTTAGATTCATTAAAGTCTGTGCCAACCAGTGATCGTATATCAATCACTCATTTAATGACTAAGTGGAAATGAGTAATGCCACACCTCATGTACGTAATAAAAAATTCATTTCATGACTACAAACATGAAGAAGCACTACTCCACAGTAACTACGAGCTTGAGGCATTGATCATGCATGAACTGGTCGTAAAAATGCGGTCCTTCAATGCAGTGAAAGACATTTCTAATTTACTATGCATTGCAATAGAAATGACAGTATCGTATAAAGCCATGTATCGTCAGGGATGAACTGTCCTCCAGTTACTTGTTAGCTGTTCTCAAGCAGGTCTTATAAAAACAGAGGGGACATGAAAACTGTACACTGATGACCATGCTGGTCATTTCAGCAGAGGGCTAGAACCAGAACAAATGTATCCTACACTGATTATGGATTAGGATACATAGTACGAGACTTTCACTGCTTCACCATCGGAGACGTTGCATACGTATTCAATCAAGACATGCTAATCGTCACGTCCTAACAGCCAAATACTCTGAACTGATGTCAGGCAGAGAGACACATAATTACTAGATGACTCTAATAATAATAATAATAATAATAATAATATTCGTTTATTCTGACACAAGTTGACATGGCCGCAGCTTGTTTACAAACATTTTTATCAAACCAACCGAGGACACAGAATGCAGTAAACATATTCGGTCAAGATTAGTGAAGGGACAATGTATTGCGGCAGCACGGAAACAGATCTGTAAAAGTCACTTCTTGCATGCAACAAAGGAATGACTAATGAGTACTTCTTGCGTGACCAGTGGCATTGAAGTGACCATCGATTGATGTCTAGTGCATTTTCATAATGGCACTATAAAAGTGATTAGATTGGATAATAAAGTGCAAATATTTCTTAACCCTTTAACGACGAGCGTGTACTAAAATGTATGGGAAACCATAGGCAGCTCGTCATTAAAGGGTTAACACACCTGTATGTATGCAAAAACCATGAAAACAGAAGTCAACAGAAGAGGGAGTCCTTACAGCGAGATTAGTTGGGCCACCAACAAGGCTATTAGCTAGACACCCACCCAGAAAATTATAGTGTGTACTGTGGATCTGGACACTTCCCAATGAATTCAACTGTCCAACGGCCCAGAATGGATGGAACATGTGCTTCAGACAGCAAAGGATTGCAGGGCAAAAAAAATGAAAAAGTCAAAAAAAGTCAAAAAAGCATACTGATAACTGTGTTTTGCCTCTACGAACTAGGATGAACTGCTCTGCTAATTGTTGAACGACGAGGTGAACATGTAACTAGTTGCGTCTTTAGTAGGTAAAACACTGAAATTACTATCTACTAGAGGTCTGCGGGTAGAGCATTTTTGCTACCCGACCCGTACCCGCAGCACAGAACCGTTACCCGTACCCGTACCCGACCCGTACTCAAAATTACTACCCGACCCTACCCGTACCCGCGGGTATACCCGTACCCGTACAGTACCCGTCACGTCATTAGCACACTCCTTTCCATAGTCTCTGTACCTTCCCGGTCAATAGGCTTACAACTCAGCATGTAGTAATAGTAATGAATAGGCTGATGATGATTATTATGATTATGGTAGTAGTAGTAGTACTAGTAGTAGTAGTAGTAGTAGCAGCAGCAGCAGCAGCAGCAGCAGCAGCAGCAGGAGTAGTAGTAGAAGTAGTAGTAGAAGTAGTAGTAGTAGAATTAGTAGCAGCATCAGCAACGACAACAACAGCAGTGACAGCAGCAGCAGTTGTTGTAGTAATAATAATAATAATAATAATAATAATAATAGCCAGTCAACTTATGGAACCTGTCACATGTAACTGTTGTGCTTTCTCAATTGCATTGTACATTTTATCTCCGTGGTCTACTCTATATACTGTCACATAGAACAGTGGTTCTTAAAGTGGTGGTCCGCGGACCGGCGCCGGTCCGCGGAGCTCAAGTCGCCGGTCCGCGAAACAATCCCTAAAAATAAAAAATTTGATCAACTTATTCCTGGAAAATACAGATAATTATAGATATATTTTTTAAGTTAAAAAAATTTATAGAATGAAATTATTATTTAACGTTATTTGCAATAAATCAATCTAGATTCTAGATCTAAAGTTCCCATTATCGCCACACCGTGATCGCTAGGCATATGGACTTCGATCACCTAGCGATTGAAACTGTCACCAACTGAACACAACCATTCGTACGCCAGATATTTGTTCTTTGTTGATGGAATTGAGCGATAATTAAGAAAACGCTAGCGTATGAATATTTTTGTTTATTTGCAATAAGACAAATTTAAACACGAAATAAAGTTCTAGAAATCTTAGTTTTAAATTTAAAAAATAAGAGAAACAATGAGCAAAGCACATCAAGTCTCTTTGGACAGTTTCTTTAAAAGTAATGAAACAACAGCAAAGCGCCGCAACTCAGACACGGACAGTGACAGCACACAAGAAAACGATGATAATGTACGGGAAGGATCTCTTTTAAAAAAAGCCAAGAAACATCGTTTGTTTAATAGAAAATACGATCAAGAATATTTAAAATATGGATTTGTTTCTTCCGGAGATGAAAACAGCCCAAAACCACTGTGTGTAATCTGTGGAGTTACACTTAGTAATGATGCCATGAAGCCATCAAAACTTCTTCGCCATCTGAATTCAGCACATCCCGCATACAAAGATAAGCCTATTGATTTTTTCAAAAGAAAGCGTGACGAAATAAAAGATCAACAGAAACTGATGTTAAAGACCACTAAAGTTAATGTTTCTGCATTGCGGGCATCTTGCTTGACTCCATTTGCTGTAAGTTTAGTCAAGTTTAATTTAATTAAACTTTCAGTAATTAGGCTTGCTACTTTTAGATAGGAGTAAGCCTTCTCGTGTAATAAAATTACTAGTTATTATTTATAAAAACTTGAACGCTTCCTTTAACTATAATAAATACATTCTGATATTTATTGTTATATTTAACAATGAATAACAAGAACATGTGTAATTACATATATTTGTAAAAGCAGTTTATTGATTTAGTCACTATTTCGCATTATTTCGCTCTTAGAATAATTTCAATAAAATATTAAGATAAAATATGGACTCATTCCTCTAATTTCCCTTTATCTTGGATTCGATTGTCAGATAAAATTTTGCATTTCTAACTGGTGGTCCGCCAACAACATCATAAATGCACAGCCGGTCCCTGCTTCTAAAAAGTTTAAGAACCCCTGACATAGAACACTAAGTAACTGTTAATAGCACGTTGCAGACCCGGTCAGGCCCATTGTGCGCCTACATTCTCTATTATTATGTAACGGTGACATTGTGACCCCAAAACTTCAAGTCGGTACGGGTAAAGCCGGGTATACCCGTACCCGTGATGACCCTACCCGTACCCGACCCGACCCGTGAAATGCGTACCCGACCCGTACCCGATCCGCGGGTACGGGTCGGGTACGGGTAAACCCGCGGGTACGGGTATACCCGCAGACCCCTACTATCTACCTGCACATTACCAATGCACTCAAATTGTTGTGAGGTTCGTTGGGTGAATTACGGGTTGCACATATTGGCAGCTGAATTGCTCATGTAGCACAATGCAAGGACATAGAACCTGAAGCACTGGTAGGCAGCAATTAGCCGCTTTCTCTTTTGGACACTAAAGAATTCTTCAGAACAGACTCTGAATAGCATAATGATTGTCTGCAATTCTTCAGTTCTTGAGGAAATTCCACTGACCTGCACTAACGTGCACATTACCAAAGTCCATGAGTTAAATAAATACACATTAAAAAAAAACAGTTTATAAGTAAGTAACTAAACAGTTAACAAACAAAATAACTGCACTATGTCAGACAAGCAGAAATAATGCAGTTGAATGTTTTCATGTGTTCCAATCGTTGTTTAATTTTTCACATTACACCAATGCACTCAGTGGACTATTTTACTACTACTACATACACTAGGTCAGTGCTTCATTCTCTTTCCAAGTCCTAACTCTGATCTTTGGCTCTAAGCATATAATGACATGCTAAGAAAACTGTAAATATACTGTAATGTAACAGAATAGGACTATTACAACAAATAATCAAACTGTATATGGCTATTTTATATGGGGATTTTTAACGAGCCTTTGTCAGAAGACAAAACTGACGTGAAACTGCAATCTATAGTCACAGTTCACTAGACACAGTTAGAAATAATTATGATCGTATCATTTAATTAAAACGATCATTGATATTTCATTGAAATGATCCAAATCACAAAATGACACGCAGGCTCGAACGTCGCCTGAAATTAAAAAAGAAGTTAATAGTTCATATGGCCAGGGGACTGGGGCCAGAAGTGAAAGAAATTAATAAATTATCTGGAGGCACTAGTACTGTTTCTGCTCGTTCTCTTATGACTTCTCTTTTTTCTAGGGGCCTTTCGCACTGAAAGCGCCTCTGATTAAGCTGTACTGCGAGAGGCGCTTTATAAGTCCGTAAATAGAATAGAATAGAAAATTTTGTTAAATTTTGTAGATAAAAACATCACAGAATGCTTTGACACATAAATGGGTACAGTGAGGATGTATCTTATCCCTATACCTATTTGACCCAGTACTAAAGCATTAATTAATGTCACTGAGCGGGACTGGAATGTTGGACACTGAAAGCAAGATGAGAAAAGAATTCTTACAGCAGAAATGAGCTAACTCTGTATGATCATAGATTTCGAGACTACAGAATATACGAATGATGACGTAAGACAATCATTAGGTATCCAAACAACTCTGCTAGACAAATTCATTCAACAAAGACTTTGAACGTGCAGAGAGAATGCCAGTTGACCGAATCTCCAACAATAAACTACATGAAAGATTTGAAGGTAAAAGAAACAAAGGCAGACCAAGACTATGCTGGATAGGTAATATAAATGAGGACATAACATCACTTGGACTAACAGTAAAGGAGCAATGGACTTGACAAACGACCAAGGACAATGGAGATCATTTAATTGTACCCATCGCCACTAAATGGCTGGCATAAGGAACTGATGATGATGATGATGATGATAATGATCATATCTCCATGGAAGCCAAAAGAGTGCCTCAGGTCTGTAAGTAACCAGAAGAGTATGAAACGTAATTCAAGCCACTTACTTTACAGCCTTCACAGGAATCGACTCCATAGTGAAATCCTGATGCCTCTCCACCACAGACCTGACAGGATGGGCAGGAGTCCCTGCCACTACCAACACTTGCTGAGGAGGACATTGTCAGCTATGACCCACCTCCAGATCATCGACAAATAAACAAACAAGTCATCTACAAACACAAAAACAGATTAAATACAACACACCACAAAAAATGCATGATGTCAATGTAATACAACCCTATTGCCTCTTTGCATTGGCATATTTGCCATTTGCCCAAAAACAATTCATTCTCTTTCCCTGACACAAGTCATTTTTGAAATGTCACCCAACTTTCAGGTATCATAGTCAGCTCCTTACTGGGAAAGCTTACCAGTTTTCCTGTATGAATGTAAGCTTCCTGCACACTATGAACATCTGCATGACATTATATATATTACACCTACATTAATTTCATTGTGGTAAACGAAACTCTCACCAACAACGCCTGCACATGTATGGACTTGAAAATCTGACATCGGAGAATATAATTAAACCGTGGTTCTACTTGTACAATCCGTATCAACAAGCTCTCACCTGTTTAACAAAATTTAATATTTTACCCAGAACTTCCTCAAAGCAAATATGCATCAGTCTCCATGCTTCATGCATAAAAGCACAAGTAATAATAACACCTGTCAGTGTACGTGATGTCTCTTTAAATGACAATTTCATTCCTATACAAGTTAGTATCGTCCAGTCTTTTTAACTTCAGGAGAATTAATATAATTTTTTTTACTTTAATACAAGATTAATGAGAAGGCTTCTATACTGTTGTGCTCTCTTCCTGTCTTCTCAATCTCAATCTCTGTCAATCTTAAATTTTCTTTCATATATTTCATATATAAATTTCCTAGATAGATACATATATCTCTGCCCGTCTGCCCATATTTCTGTTTGACTGTGTCAGTGCACTGTTAGTCTACAAGTTTGCAAATGCTTGGCTGCTCTACAACACCTGGAACCATACCAGCATCTTCAACTCCAGATTATCATTATTACAAGTAAAGAGATATTGTATTGTATTGTATTGTATTTGAACACTTGTTATAGCGCCCCTACCAGATTGCCTATTCAGAGGCGCTCCCGACTACTGCGCGGACGCTGAATCGGAGTTTCACCGACCGGCGCATGAGCAATTGCGAGTGAAGGACTTGCCCAGGGTTCCTACGCGGAGGCTTTGAGGTGGATTCGAACCCGCAACCCTCCAGCTGCAAGGCACCGAACATACCCCTATACCACCGCGCCCCAGTTGTATTGTGTTGTATTGTATTGTATTATATCAGTGCACCAGTCAACTGATTTGCCGAAAGCATATGGATGGGCCAAATTTGTAAAGCTCAAGGCAGTGTAGTGTATGAAAAGACGGAGAATCTGCAAATCTTTCTTTTGAGGAATGGGCTAATCGGCTGGTCTCTGGAAAGCCGACTGCCTAATCCATGGATATTAAGTTTCTGCAAATGAATCTGCAAAACTTAGCCTGCGATTGGCATATGATACGGCCCCTGAGCTCCCCTTAAAATCTTACGGCGGCCCTCTGTTAAAAAAGTTGCCCATGCCTGATCTATGGATTTTAAGTTTCTGCAACTCCCTCCTAAGAACCATACTGGCATAGAGAGCGAGAGGTACCGAGATCGATTCCTGTAGGCGGACATGCTTTGTAGGCTGCTATTAGCGTCGTGTATTGCAGGCTGTCTATTCTGTTAGTAGTTAAGATTTATGTCTTCTGTCATTTGTGTTCTTGTGAATTGTTTAATTGTCATAACATGTAAATGTACAGCACAGTGCGTTTGTCAGGCGCTTCAATAAAGAAAAGATATTATTATTATTATTATTATTATTATAATTGAGGGAAGAATGGAGGGTAAGATGACAAGAGGAAGACCGAGAATGATGTTACTGGACTGGATGATGGGGGTTACAGCACGTTGAAGGAGAGAGCTGGACAATGTTATGGTGACATTGGACGTAAGAAGCTGCCAAGGAAGGCAGAGAACCAAAAGAAGAAGAAGTAACTAGCCAGACTGCATCTAGAGCCAACAACCTGTCATTTGACCTAAAACAAAAGATCCAACTGTCAGGCTCTGATCCCAAGCAGACAGGGAATATGTGCATCTGAATAGACACAATCATTGTCATTGCCTGTGCCACCAAGCTGCAACGTAAAGCATTTTCCCATCACTGTAAAGTTTTCTGGCTGCCAATTGATTATTTGTCATCAATCAGAAACCAATAGGGGCATCTTTCTTTGGCTGCTCTTCTAATAACAATCCGCTTCAGGCAGTTTACTTATTTCCCTTCACACTATGAAAACATTCTGAAGAAACGTTTTCCAATGAACTATGGATTGAGACTAAGCATTAGCTATGTTGAAAGGATTTAGAAAGGATTTGTTTTAATCCATTGAACTATGGATTTAGACAAAGCATTGAATATGTAGAAAGGATTGCATTGAAATGGCTGAGCTTCAAGATCAATAGCAGATATTTATGCTGAAAGATCATCCAACTGATAGTCAGTTGCACAGTGATTCTGAGACCCACGAGAAGTCCTTTATGGATATCTGAAAACAGTTCCAATCTTGATGTTTACCTGATCAACATCACATCTACACTCTACAGATATGCTTAATGATCTTTCAGCATAAATATCTGCTATTGATCTTGAAGCTCAGCCATTTCAATGCAATCCTTTCTACATATTCAATGCTTTGTCTAAATCCATAGTTCAATGGATTAAAACAAATCCTTTCTAAATCCTTTCAACATATCTAATGCTTAGTCTCAATCCATAGTTCATTGGAATTAAACAAATCCTTTCGAAATCCTTTCAACATATCTAATACTTCGTCTCAATCCATAGTTCATTGGAATTAAACAAATCCTTTCTAAATCTTTTCAACATATTCACTACTTCGTCTCAATCCATAGTTCATTGGCAGTAAGCACAAAAAACAGGTAATGCATTTGCTTTACAATCTGCCGTATGAACTCCTTAGAAGCATGGTCCTGTGGTCAAAGGGTCTGTCAGAGGCTGGCTGACATGCAACTACAACCATAGCAATCCAATAACAAAACGCTGTTTTTAAGCTCCCAACTTGTGCTTCATGAAATGCATTGATCATAAAGCACAAGCGCTTGTCAGAATGTCTTTTACACATCCATTGTTCCATCTAAGCTCATAACTCATTCCAAGGAGAAAAAAAAAGTAATTTATATAACATTTGTTTACAAGTCTCCATGCCAACTCCTCAGCAGCATGGTCCCGAGTTCTACGCATTTCCGGGCTGTGGCACAAATTTGACAACAGCAATCCAATGCCTTTTGTCACCTCCTAACTTGCAGTTGGACTCGTTTACCACCCAACTGAAGGACAAATGGATTACTCAATACCATACAATACTCGGCACACAATCAAAATACTAATTGGGCTCACACTGTTTGGCTTCACTGTGCAATTGTGCAAGTCTTTGTCATATCCCGAGACACTAAGCCTTCATCTAAAGACACCATCTACAATTTTCTTCTCATTAATTTCAATGTACATGGCCCTGTAACTGAGTTTTCTTCCAACTGGTCTCTAGCTATTCATAGCCTTAAACTTTTAACAAATAAATGCCAAATGACATCATAATAGATTTCACACAGAAAACTTTACAACCCTCGATAGAACCATCTACCTGGAATAACTTTCCATAAATAAAACAACTCCTGGAGAAAAGGCGTGTTTAACACTCATTTGATAAAAAATTGAGAACAGTCTTTTATCTGGAGCTGAGCCATAAGCTTTAATTTACTGTTAGATTATATGGAAATCTTTCAAATATTTACGGAAGAAGCCTAACAGGACTGCTACAAAGTATGACTAACTGACCTCAACTTATGGGAATAATGTGTACTATATTATAACTAAATGCTCCAAATTGGCCAAACGTTCATTTCTTATCATCATTTCATGGTTCAGCCACAAAAAACAAGATTTGTTGAATCATTCAGTTAGTCACTTGGTCTGTAATTGAAAGATTGAGGGTTTGTGCCTGCTAAGTAGACTCTGTGTAAAGACCCAGGTCAAACGGTTTGTGCATATATGCCTCTGTCACCAAACACTGTGATTTGATACTGGCATAAGTTTGCAACTAAACAGCAAGACCTGTTTCATTACCCAGGACTTTGCAATTCATCCATTGCATGATGAAGCGCTGAAAATCGGCAATTGGGTGCCTCCCTCACGTTCCACAATGGAGCTTTATACACTTGCAGGTCACAAGCTTTGGATATTTAATCACAACTTAGCCTAACTTCAGCACCTTGTCTAAATCTTCAACATGAAGCACCTCTGAGTAGTTTCCTTGAAGGGGCACTATATAATTTCCCGAATGAATGAATGATTGAATGAATGAAGAACTCCACAGCTGTGCATTTAAATGACAATCAATTGTAACTACATTGCTTTTCTCTATAATTCTTTTGAAATTCTCTTTACATACTCTTTACATACTGTGCTCCTTAGCATACTGTTTTTCTTCGCATACTGTGCTCTTTCACGTATACTGTGTTTCTTCATACACTGTGCTCATGCTCTGCCAATTGACGTCATGATAAACAACACCATAAATCAGCAGACAGGTATATAATGCGTTCATACATTTGATATTTCATAATACAGTGACCACATAGTAAAGTCTGTGTTGTACCACGAATGTGTAAGTTGCTCCTATATTTATACAATTTATATCCATACATATATCTGTTTACAATTTTGCAATCTGTATACAGTAAATCAGTGCAGCCTGGTGCTAATAAGCTAATGTATACATTATTTATATGAACTCCCTCTACTGTATATAGAATTTATATATCATCATCATCATCATCATCATCATCATCATCATCATCATCATCATCATCATCATCATCATCAGTTCCTGAAACCAGCCATTTGGCAGTGATGAGTACAAATAAATGAGCTCCATTGTCTTCAGTCATTTGTCAAGTCTATTGTTCCCTTAATGTTAGTCCAACAAGGGATGCTAAGTTCTCATTTATATTATCTACCCAGCATAGTCTTGGTCTGCCTTTGTTTCTTTTTCCTTCGAATCTTGTATGCAGTGCATTGATGGGATTCTGTCAACTGGCATTCTTTACATGTCCAAACCATCGGAGTCTTCGTTGAACGACTTTGTCTAGTGGAGTTGTTTAGATACCTTTTCTTATGTCATCATTCTTATATTCTGCAGTCTTGAGATCCCTGTGAACATACATTTCTACTGTAAGAATTCTTTTCTCATCTGGCTTTCAATGTCCAATATTCCAATCCGGCTGAGTGACATTAATGCTTCTAATACTGGGTCAAATAGGTATAGGGATAAGATACATCCTCATTGTACCCGTTTATGTGCAAAAGCATTCTGTGATCTTTTTATCTACTTTTATGGCACTTAATAATTTTCTATACATCTCTTGTACAAGTTTGATCAATTGCTCTGGTATTGCAGCATTTCGCATTGCTCTCCATGTTCAACATTCTACAATGCTCTCCACATTCAGTCAGTGGGAAAATGTAAAAGTGAGGGAAATGATTGGCCACCAGCCCTCATATGCCAAGGCTAAGAAACGAAGGTGCTAACACTTCATACTCATGGCTGCCTCAGGTTGTGTTCAATGCTTTTCAAGTATCTGCTTCATTGTCAACCAACAGATTCCCATCGACAACTGAAGATGGCATAGATGTTCAGAGTCTCTGGGCCAAGTTGCATCAACAGAGTAGAGCGGTGACCATTGACAGCGTTCGCACACACGATGACGCTGCTGTCAAGCAGTCCCTCACTGGTGGAAGATGACACACGTCCAGCTAGTCGTTACGACACTAGGAGTACGGAGAAAAGGCATTCGTCGAATGTCAATCGGTAGATTGCAGAGCCACCAGTGGGTCGAGGTCATAGAGATGTATAATATATAAATATATCACTAGAGCAAGCATCTACCATCTATGTTGAGGCTGCCGATTCAAAACGGCCTTCGCCCTTGAGCTAGCCAAAATGAGCGTTGACTGACGTCATAATCGAGAAATCGACGTCATCATCGACGTTTATTGCATGGACACATCACCAATTATGTTAATGAGCGCTGGCTGACGTCATGCAAGCTTCATTTCACAGTACAACTTATCTGTGATAGGCTACACAAAAGTAAACATCGATATCTATATTTAGAAAGCCTAGCTTGGGGGTCAAGGTCGCTAAGCGATTGTGACTTCACCGCGACCTGAAGGAAACATACGTCATACGGTCTCTAGCGCTTATAATATACCTCATTGGGTCGAGGTAATTCCAATGGCCTGCGTCGGTCATCCACTGCAGAGACGAAAACTCTCGGCTACAGGTGGCGTATGCGACTATGCAGTCCATATGGCTTAGGCTCGACCATACATCAGAAGAATGGGCTTGATGCAGTCACATGGGTCAAGGCGACTTGTGAACAAAATACCTTTTAAATGTACCGAATCCTTCGTAGGGCGGATATGCTTTGTAGGCTGCTATTAGCGCCGTGTATTGCAGGCTGTCTGTTCTGTTAGTAGTTACGATTAATGTCTTCTGTCATTTGTGTTCTTGTGAATTGTTTCAACTGCATAACTGTAAAACTGTACCTGTTGCGTTGTGTCAACCGGATTGTTTCCATAAAGGAAGAATTATTATTATTATTATTATTATTCGCAAAACTAATGAATAAGTCCGGTACGCAAACCTAGCACCCGAAAACTCCAACATGTTCAAAGTTACTGAGCAAATTCTGCATTTAGATGAAAATATCTGTCGAAATGACGCATAGGTCGAACATCGGATGTCATAATATGACAGTCATCCAAGCCTATGCGCCAACATCAGCAGCTCAGAAATAGCACATTTTATGAACAACTTCAGCAGATAAATACATGGCATTCCCAGACATGACATAATCGTCATTGCGGGGTATTTTAATGCAAAGGTCGGCAGAGACAGCAATACTTGGAGAAGCACCACTAGTAAATTAGAATAGGGAGACATGAATCACAGTGGAGAGAAGCTTCTTTTCAGTTCAGTTCTTCTCAGTTCTTTTCTACAAACGGCTTGAAGCAAATGAGAGGCACCTGATGATGATGATGATGATGATGATGATGATGATGATGATGACGATGATGATGATGATGACGATGATGGTGATGATGAAACCGACAATTTCTACAGTGCCACAGCACAGCACATGCCGTTACAAGGGTGCTTTAACAAATCCAAACGACAGTCAGGATACACTTTAGAGAAGTCTGTAGTAAGTCTTGAGACTAGACTTGAAAGCCTCAACTGAAATTGTGGCACGGATTGACCTGACCAAAAACATCAAGTATGACACCAAGAAACTGACAGATGAAGACACTGAGCGCTCCTGAGTAGGTTTCTTGGAAGGGATGCTATATAAATTCTCAGAATGAATACATCCAACAAAAGTATGAAGACAAGACAGAGAGGAACGTATACAGATCAATGACCAGGACAGCATAGAAGTTATGTGGTCAAACATACAAAAAGGAATACAAACAGCAGCCAACAACTAGTATATATCACTGTGCATATAGAAGTGCACACACAGACACACACAGACACAGACATACAGACACACACACAGACACAAAAAGTGTTTAATGCTGTTGACACATTACGAAATACCATGACATCAAGCAGGTGAAATAGTGTGCATGGCTGATAAATGGAAATGAAGAGTCATCAAAATGCCCAGCACACTAGCTATTCAACCAAGGGCACCGATGTGTATTCTACCAAAATAGATAGTTGGCACTGGTAAGGCAAACAGAACCATAAAAAGTTGAAGCGAACTCCCTCTCTAACATCCCCCACTTGCACAATGTAGACCACATGACCCATATTATAGTGAAACCACTTTTGTTACCTCCCCGGGCTGCAAAATAGTGCTCTGCCATAAAAAGAGGCCCAGAAAAAGTGCACTCAGGCCTTGCAGATATATAACCAGTCAGTCAGTCAGTCAGTTCATAGTGGACCAGACACGCCCAGAACGAATACAACTGGTCATCAGAAGTGCTCCTTCATTCTGCTCCTGCTCATCTATCTGTCTGGCTGTTCATCTTGCTTGGTGTCTCTTAGTATCTTTGTCTGTCCGTATTTCTCCTTTCCTTCCAACCTGTGTGCTGTTCACTTCCTTGAATTGCTTAACCCAGTTGTCTGCTGGCTGGCTGTCAGTGTTTACTTGTGTGTGTGTGTGTGACACTGTGTGTGTGTGTGTGTGACACTGTGTGTGTGTGTGTCTCTCTCTCTCTCTCTCTCTCTCTCTCTCTCTCTCTCTCTCTGTCTCTGTCTCTGTCTCTCTGTCTCTCTCTCTCTCTGTCTCTCTCTCTCTGTCTCTGTCTCTGTCTCTGTCTCTGTCTCTGTCTCTGTCTCTGTCTCTCTCTCTCTCTGTTGGTTCCATGCAACTAGAAATGAGTTCATAATAAACTGCCAGATATAAATGGAGCGCGCACAAACTTCATTTGATATCAATTTAAGCACCGAGCAAACAGGAAACACTAGCAGCTTCTCTCAAGTTTTCATTCCCTGAGGCTCATCCCAACCAAAAAGACATTGCAGCAAAGCACAAGTGGTTAAAAATTCACCTGTTTTGATCAGTTGTTGCAAGGACACTGCACCCCTCCCAGATTAGGGGTAACAAATTTCAAAGGATAGAAGGCTTATTGGCTCACAGATAGCCAACCAAACAGTTCAGATAAACATTCTTGACCATACAGCTCTACCTATAGCATTGGTGAAAGTTGTCTAGAACTGCTGGATTTGAATTTAAGTTAATTTTAAACTGAAAGTTTGTATTGACTCTAATCAAAACGTACGACAGTAGAGAATTTTAGATATTTCATATCCAGAGCTTCAAGGTGAACTGACCCTTTGCTGACAAGCTACAGAAGCCAAAATGTCATTGTTTTGGCCATTCTTACTGACCCTATAATACATCACTTTTAATGAAAAGCCTTGTCAGAAAGTCAATCCTGCACTACAATAATTCTAAGACTTCATAATTTATACGATGAAAAATCTGTTACTCTCTTTTCTTCATACTTGCTTTAAAAATAAGGCCATTCAAAGCGTCTGCTATTAAAAGGCAATGAATACAAAGAGTTTAATCTGTTTCAGAGAACCAGTAAGAATACAGCCATTTCATTAGATTGCACCTGCATTAAATGTTGTGGCAGTCAATGAACCACGTTTTGAGTATAAGAAGCCAGACTGTAATACAAAGGCAACATGCGAAGCACATAAAACAACCCGGGCATCAGACTCATATTTCGATGGACTACAATTAAACTGGCATAAAATGACTATAACTGCAAAGAGTTCTAATAGTGACTTAACATTCTGTCTGGCGGTAACACCAGTGCAAGATTTAACCCTTTCTTACCAACCACCTATGAACGATAGCAAATAAGTGCCACGTCTATGCAAGTCAACCCAACAGACACAGAGTCAGGCAAACATAAAACAAAACAGGCAGACATGTGCACACACACAGACAGGCAGACATACACTGAAAGCAGTTACAATGACACCATCAACAGAATAGGAGAATTGGACAAAGAAAGAAGGCAAAATTATATGACATTAGAAGGCTTCATTCATATACATCAGGACATGACAACCATGACAAAACCTGCCAAGTTTTTATGATAACAATTGCTGGCAACAATGCAACATATAGAAAGTAAAGTCAATTGCGATCCAAAACTTAGGTAATTGCAGTAATTACCAGATCATTCTGTAAGAGCAACACTTAAATCATGAATGCCTAACAAGGGCTAATATCAGCGGGGTTTTTCGCGGGTATTTTACAGAAATAGTTATGCTAACAATTACTAGCAAAAAAGACACAAGTAAAGTCTAAGGAATCATGAATTTAGCTTAGAGCTGCAATTATCAAATCAGAGTAAATTTTGTGAAGATAGACAATTCAAGACACAGCTTGCACTAACCTCTATCTGACAATCTTAATCCAAGAGTGACTATGCAAATATTCTCAATTTACAGCTTAAAACTTCCATTGATCTGTATATTTATAACTACATTAAACACACTTGTGTTTTAAATTTGAAGAAAAGAACAGAGGCAAGGTCAGGAACGACAAAGAGGAAAGGGTAATGCCATTTATTGCATTACTGTTTGACAGAGGTGTTAATGATGCCCACTTCCCATAAGAATGCTCATGTCAAAGTCTGGTAAATCTTGGAACTTTATCTTTCACCTTGCCTATGGACAGCGTCTCTTCCTCTTGCTAACTTCTAAAGGATGAACTTCTGTAAAGAGACATTACCCAAATTTCACTTGCATCGTGCCCTATCAACTTGTGGAAACCTTATTCAGTTAGGAGTAAGAAAAGTTGTGAGTTAAACCCAAGGATGGCCTTTACCACTGGGCAATTCAATAAATGTTCAATCCATCACACTCATTTCTAAACGTCTTAATGCAAACCATCTGCTCACCTTATTGCTAACCATTTGTACAGAACAGACTTTACCCTCAAATTTTTAACCAAGCCTCTTTGCAACAAAACATTTATGAAACCAACTCTCATCAAGGCAACATCTGAAGAAATGTCATGTTTACTTTTCAATTCTTTGCAAGTCCAGCAGAAACATTAATATCAACAGAAAATCAGAAATTCAGTAACTTGCAAAGTGATGCACATCAGCTGCTTAAGCTCTGAGGTTACAAGTGCAAAGGTCTTGCACTAGGATTGGTCAAAGATGCCGATTGCCATCAATGGAATCTGAACAAAGCATGATCGTGCAGGTTCAGAGTCCTCACAAGGACAGAAACAGCAAGGACACTTCCTAGAAGCATCAGTTTACTCTTCCTAGTATTCATAGATAGCTGTCTAAGAGGAGCAAAGCACACACACGCACTCGACTACCCGTGCTAATATTTACTGGCAATTACAATGTTCCCAGTCGTTGACATCAACCAGCAGTGTGCAAGGACACACATCATTCTGTAATCTTCTCCGTAACAGTTGTTCAGATATATACAATGTTCATATCAGCAGGGATCCTAAAAATTACTGTGGTACCCATTAACCTTGCATTTGATTCAACTAAATACAAACTTTCCCAAAGCTGGTGTTGGCTGCCTTTTGGAAAAGATTTACTTGTTTGTTACTGATTGTGGTTTATCATTCAGAATTATTAATTGAATATTCACATCTCAGTGTAGGGTTGTTAAAATCGGTTTTTTTGGCAATCCGAATTTCGGTTTTAGAAATCCGATTTTAAACCGAATTTCGTTTTTTATTGGCCTTCATAGAAAATTTAATATATTATTATATAACGCAAGTTATTTTATATATTAGGTACCATAACGTACGTTAATGAACACCTTATCTGCCAGCTATACTCGATGAAAACAATCGTAAGCACTAAAGAAATGCATGAATTAATTCTTTCTGGCATTTCTTGAAATTTTCACTATGAAAATGATTTTTTTAAATTCGAATTTCGTTTTGTCAATAATAAAAACCGAATTTCGTTTTCAAAACCGAAATTCGGATTTCCGAATTTCGTTTAACATCCCTATCTCAGCGTGTTTATAAGGCGTTGTGAGAGAAAATGCCAGTAAGTTTACTGATGTTTCAGACAGCACACGTTTGGCAAATGAAAACCATCTTGATGTCTTGAGTTTGTGAATATGACTTTTCAAAGTGTCCAATGTTGAAGATTATACAGCTGTCACTGATATTACTGCGAGTCTTGTTATCTGAAGAGAAATGGATTTCTAAGCATCAACAGTAAGCACACCTTACAGATACATCATCTCACGCAACAGTTCAGTCAATCGCCAATCTGAACCAACGACATAAGAAAACTAGAGCCATCGGAAATGATCACAAGTTAGTCAGGAAGCTGCTTTGTGGCAAACACAGAAACGAATAAACGAATGGATATTCAACACGTCAATATATCATAATTTCCAAGAATTCTGAAGGTTGTTCTAAACCAAGGAAGAAAACTTTGAAGTCTTACTGAAACACATGGATGGAAAGAGGAATAGAAGACTAGTCACCCACATGACTTCTCAGTGTCTGTAATCAACTTTTATACAACTACCAACATAAGACGAAATGCTCTTCGATGCAGGCAACTGAAATAAGCACAATCACAAGTTGACTTCTGATGGCTTCCAGCACCTGAGTATATAATCTAAATGCACTTGTTCTGACGAACATTAACAGTGGTTGCCACAGCAACGGTATGGATACGAACAGCATAAAGCAACCTGAATGCAACACTAACTGACCATTACAGCCAGCGTTAGTGGTAGCCAACGGTTGAAGGCAAACTAGTCCATTCCACACAGCTTCCGCACTCAACAGCTAAAGAAGCACCACACTGCATCGACATACATATAATTGTAATGAAGCACACTTGGGCACCTTCAGCACAAAACATTATATACACCCATTAAAATGACACCGGTGCAATACTGTGAGCAGTTTTTAATCATGTACTGTGAAATGGTGAACATATAAACGCTATGGTGATGGCTGGTCAGTATTTGATCGGGTGACCATTCATGGCATACCAGGCCAGTTGGGCCAACTCAGTTCACCATCTATTGGCCATTGGTATACAAGCATCAACCAAAATTGGGATGTGGGGAGCTAAAAAGTGTCCAACTAGTGGATTGTTGTGATCATGTTTACGGTTTACACCTCAGCCAAAGTTGCTTCAGAGCATCTTTTACAGCAGCTTTTACAGAGGCAGTAGAGGTAAACAAGTATTTTTGCTATATTTCCTTTTACTGTTACATCCTTTCAACAAACTACTTTTTATAAAGGCAGGTAAACAACCATGGCATTGTTTCTATGGTTTGATTTTTAAGGTGCATTGTAAGAATTTCAAAACCATTCATGACTCATGAGCCAATCACAAGCTATAGGCCTATATATATATATGCATCTAAACTCCATAAACCCATCAGACTGCAGCTAATTGAAAGTGACGACTCTAATAAACCTCTCTGGAACAACAAAGATCTCGACCCTGACCCCAACTATCTTTCAGACTAATTTTAATACAGGAATTTATTTTAAGCTAGTTAAATGGCAAGCAGCATTAGGTTTTATGACAACATGGTACTAAAACACAATATAATAATTTAAATATGAGACCAAACGGCAGGTAACTGGTCAATTACGCAATTGGAAGTAGGTGGATTGGCTACCATGGTAATGGCGACGCCAGCCAATGAAATCTCTTCCGAAAATGAGTTGGAGTCAGCAAGAAACGCAGGGAGCAATAAGAAGTTTAGAGATGTGAGAAAAGTGGATCATTTTGAATAAATCCTCTGATTTAAGCATCAGAATGAATTTAACTCAACCATATGGTTAAAGAGTGAGTTTGCAAACTAATGCAAGCAAGAAAGACTAACGTTGATGGCGATATCGAACGAGTTCTGATCAATGAAAGCATTCTCTGCATTGTGGATAAAACTCTGCATTGGGCTTTCATGAACGAGTTGAACTTTGGAGTTAAATACTACTGAATTAAGGCCTATGTACGGTTATTGTTTAAGCAGATGAAATGGATTTTATCTAATTCCGTAACTGTCAGAGAGCCTACATAAGTAGGCTCTCTTACAGTCTACCGTCGATTGTACTCCTGTCAAAAGAAGAAAATTGCCTGCAAGCGACCTAAGAAAGATTTGTGATTTACTAAAGAAGACATTTCAAAGAGAATCTGAATTCCTATCAGCGATCTCACTCAACTAATGGGCAATACCTTGTCATGATGGTCCACTAAAAGAGTCAGATAAGATAAAAATAATAATACTAGCTTATCTATGCCGCTTTTAGGTAGTTAGGTTTGATGTTGTGACTGTGAATTGCTTCTTAACTTAATATAATTATTAAACTTCCACCTTATGTCTGATGTTTATTTTGATGTAGATTGTTCAATGTAGTGTAATTTAATCCTTTCAACCGTGTTACACAAGACTATACTGTTAAAATACAACATACCCTCTGGTCCCTCTCCATACAACTTTAAACCCTATATCCCCATACAGTTAAAAATGTGAGCCTGGGTCTCACGGTGAGTACCCAGTGTTGCAAGTCTAATACCCCAATACCTAGCCGTTTCTAGACATGGGTATTCGGGCTGCACTTTACTAAACTTCTGACACCTCCATCTGACAATGCAGCAATTGTTGCATGAGCCAGCATTGCACTGTACAACACAGCACTCCAACAATCCAAAATGCTTTGCTTTAAAGATACATAATAAATGCTTGCTATCTTTTTGGATACGTCGTTCAACAATTACCGTCAAATTGATCTAAATTAATCATCAGGACTTTATGTCCAGCGCAACAGGTGAAAGACTGCAAAGTTACATTGCAACTTCAAGGGACATACCAATTAAGGCCCAAGGGCTATCGACCAGGTATTCTCCCACTATTCAACATGCACATCATTGACCGTGAAGTCTTTATCCATGCTAGCATAATCACTGATGCTGGTTTTGTACTTCTCTATCACAATCCACTCTAACACGTTTTCTTCCCTTTTTTCTTCCTCTCTTCCTTCTTTTCTTCTTGCCTTCATTCCTCTGGCTGCATCCAATTTATCCTATCCACACCTGGCTGCAGAATGACACAACTTTCTCTTAAAAAAAACTGTTGCTGTTTCAATTTGGTCTAAAGCTCTGTAATTCATGCATGACTGAATATTATATGTTCTGAACAATACTCAGTACACAAGCAAACAGAACTGTACAATGCACCCACCAGCAGTGTTTCCGTTAAAGCCCAAATGGCCGTTTTTACGTCCGTTAAAAACGTCAAAAACGTCCAAATGTTTCTGTGTGATAGCCGAAAGCAATGAGCTACGTCCAAAAAATTCCAGGTCAGAGCGTAAATACGTCCTCTTTTCGGACTCTAAAGGAAACACTGCCCACCAGACCAGTAAACCTTAAATAGTTGCAATACAATCTGCCAACCCAGTTCAACTCTTGACTGGTACTGGGGTGCGGGTGGGGGATAGTATAACGGATAACATTTTTGCCTGAAGTTTTCACGGACCCGGTTCGATTCCCCTGGGTTTAGCTCATGTCTTCTTTCCCTAAAAAGTAAAATGAGCTTGTGCCTTGCATGGCTGCAACTTTGTTGATTTATGTCTTCTGTAATTTGAGTTCTTGTGAATTGTTTAATCGTCATAACAAGTACATGTACAGTGCAGTGCGTTTGTCAGGCGCTTCATTAAAGAATAATATTATTATTATTATTATTTTATTTTAAGAACTGTCATGCTTAGACACACCGACAAGACTCCTTTTCAAGCTGAACTGCATATTCCATATATTTATATAAATTTCAATAAAGCAATGCTCCACTGTCTTCTTCAAAGCTCCAAAAGTTGCAATCAGGAAAACCATTAAAGCATAGAAACCTTATTCTACATACTGGCTATGCATAAGAACAACTGAGAAACTAATCTGAAATCAGAAGGAAGCCGACAGCTGCAGTGAATAACACAGCACAAAAATTCAAAGAAATCGAGCCATACCTGAAGAGCTTCTAGAACTAGCAGGATTATAATAATATCATAAATCAAGCATTAAAAACTCTGCCAATCAAACCACAGAAAGACCTACGAAGACAAGTTCAGTTCCTATCATCAGTAATAAAAGAGCACAGCAATTGAAATAAATCCACAACATATCACAGCAAATGCTTTCAGGGATGAAAACAAATGGGAACACAAGATTTTGCCAAAGCCATATTGGTTTTCATGAACATTTCCCATACACAAGTCATGCAAATCGAAACTGCAACTCCTTTGCTGCTTTTTAAATGCACTTACTGCAAAAACTCTCATCTGACAGGTATTAATGACCCAGCAAATGACAACGGAAACAAAACAACTCTGCATAAAGCATGTGCAGTTTTCTGATAACATATAAACTTAAAAACTATAAAACTTGCAGAATTCACTAACAGACACCTCCCTACCAATACCTATATATCAGTATCAGCAATTGCACTATAAAACCTAGAAAACAGTCACCCAATAAGCACAAATTTAGAACGATCACTTCAAACAGCAACTTCTGTACCCATATACTTAATTAGAGTGAAATTCGTATATGTATATATTATATGTATCTGGCCATTTATATCTAGGATGATTATATAAACATGAGTTACATGACAATCTAAAAGATCTGAATAAATCTGACTGAAACTGGTTTGAAAATGTTCCCTCAGCAGTCTGTGTATAGTTCATATTGCTAATCATCATCACATATTCGTTTATTAGAAGAAAAATCAAGTTGACACAGCCGCAACTTAATGGAGGAAGACTGTTCTAAAAGGATGGTCCCACACACAAAAGCATGATTTACCTATACTGTCATGCGGGAGTATGGAACCATCAAGTCCCAATGAGCCATTGAACACAACAATCTCTAACCAGGCTGGCCGGATACAGGAATGCAGAGCTCTCCAATGTATTCTGGAGTAGCACCAACTCTTCAAGCCCTTCCCATGATAAGGATTGTGAACTTAATCCTACTCAATCTTATCCTCAACCAAAAGCCAGTGCAGCATCTCTCACATGTAGCTCAAAGCATGTAAGAATTTTGGCAAGTTAGCTATAATTCTAGCAGCACAGTTAAAGCTGTCATATCCGGAATGTCACGAGCTCTGCAAGAATGGATTTGCAACAGTCCAGGCACATCAGTAATAGCAGAGTTGACAACAGAGTAGCATCAGTGTCAAGTGATAAATTTTTCTGCAAGACTGATTTGATGGTGGGAAAGGCAGACCCTGCAGAGGGAACTAACATGCTCCTCCATGGTCTCATTCAGAAGCACTCCAAGGTATCAGACAACCCTTTTCCTTTGAAACTTGGAAATGCTGCCTCAATCACTTCCTTGTCAATCCTAGCTTGCACCTGTCTTGTGAGCAGCCATATGCATTCCGTCTGCATTCTTCTCTGGTTTCAGCTTTAGATGATGTGAAGACATTCTGGCCTACACTTTCATCAAAACTGTTTGCATTTCAGATACAACAGCCAGATGGGTGGTACATCAAGCACAGCTGAACATCATCAGCATATAAATGAACCTGGGTTCCAAGAGCAGAGCTGATCTTGGTCAGATGGCCCTATACAGGACCTAAAGGAGTGGCCCATTCTGACTGACTGAGCCCTGCAGAACAGAGGATGTAACTGGTACCCAAACTGGGTTGTTCAAGCCAATAGCCACCATCATGGTTCGACCACCTAGGAAAGAATGGAATCACTCCAGTGACCTGCAGGATGTTGTTGTCCAGTTTATCACTGTGCTCACCTCTGGGAGTGTGAGCAGCATGATGTGTCCAATGTCTACTGCAGCAGAGACATGAGAGATAAGCTGCAGCACAACTTTCTTACAAGTTCAAACGATCTCTCCTGTTCAAAGCATGATTGTACATGTAGCTTTGACAGTAAGTCAAAGGACTCTGTGTATTGCAACAGCTGCAGCACAACTACAGTTTTGAATAACTTAAGAGAGAACCGTATGGTTAAAATGGACCAGCAGTTTCAACGGTCCATTCCAGCCTTCATGATTTATGGCTGAAAATGATTGACACTTCTAATTCTCTCCAGCAGGCATCCCACACCCAAAGAGAACTTGCAGAGCTTCACAGGAATGAAAGCAGTGCATCAATAAATTCTGTAAGGATTATATAAATAATAAATTCTTTCTTTCTTTTTGGAAAGTCGGAATGCGATCGAGCATGCATGTTTTAGAAGACAAAGACAAAAGGATTGATCTTAATTAAATGCTGGTCACCTGTTTAAATCAATTAAAACGTTTTCCAGTTTTAGAGCATTCTGGTGGAGCAGAGCCTTAGATATCTCGGTGGACATCGGAGACTTTATATTGAGTGGCAAAGGTAATCCTCTGACAAAAAGAATGGTTCCAGGAAGCCACAACATCAGTCCAATATGGTTGATAGATCATTCAAGAGCTGCAGCTATCTTATAGAATCACGAGCATACAGGTTTTCCCAGTACTGATGTTCCTTGTTCTGATACAAAGCAGTATATTAATGTATATATTAATAAATATATATATATATATATATATATATATATATATATATATATATATATATATATATATATGTAACCGAATATAATGTGTCAAACTTACCTAGTACATTAGACCATCGAATGATGCCTGGTGCATCATCAGTCACCAGTGGGTAAGACTAGATTTACAAGAGCAGAAATTACATTCACACCAAGACCTTTGATAGTCATTAAATATTTTAACCCTCTGCGTGCAAACCACAGGCACAAATTGTGGAATTGTGACAACAGACAACTTCCCTTGCAGGCCGCAGGTGCAAAATGGCAACATTTCGGATAGCTTAATAAAGCACTCACTGTGTGTAAACAAGTTAACCATTAATTAGGGCAATAAAAAAACAACAATTTTCCGATTAGTTCTTTATACACACCTGGAACTGTGGCAGAGATATTAGACCTGATGATTAATTGGTTAACTGCTTTGTTTGAAAATCGTGTGCTATGACTGTGTTGGCAAACAAAAGAACGCTTGGCATGCAATTTTCAGTAATTCAAAGTCGGATGAAGAATTAATTTGAAGGATTTCGTGCAGCACTGTAAGTAGCTTTCGTATTATTATTATTATTATTATCAATTAAATTTGTAACTTGCACATGGTCACACTGAAATGTGAATCTGAGGCATGGATACTGGATAGTCAGCTGCCAGGAGAAGGTGCAGTTAGGTATCTAAGTGCAAGAAAGCCAGGGAGAAATAATGAGCTTTTAACCACTTTCTGAAGGAAGGAAGTGAATTTGAGCTATGAAGAGAGAGAGAGTGGCAGTTGATTCCATACCTTAGGGGCAGAGGCATGGAATGCACACGAGCCCATAGATACTGTTCTGCATTGTGGCTCGGCTCAGCTAAATGACTTGATGATTGCAGGCAACGAGGAGCGATGTAAGGAGTTAGTAGTGAATGAAGGTAGGGAAGTGTGCTAGTTCTGATGATTTACAGAACTTTTTTAAGCTATAAAGAAAGTGAAACCACAGTTGTCAACAAGAACCGGTTTTTTACCACTTCTGATTAAGGTTCAGTGAAAAATTTTTACTAAGAGTTGCCCAGCTTGCTGATACAACAGCTTTTCAGCATCATTTTCTAAGCTTTACAATAAGAATTGGTGGCTCAGATCATTGCTGAACCTAATTGCTATGTACATTTGTATTTCCCTAACGAGTGCTAAGTTCGCGATACGCTGATTTAAAGAAAGCAGACATTCAAATTTATAACTTTCTTCTGCTCTAGGGAATTGTATGTCTCTGCAACATTTACTGGATGACATAACTTCCTCTACAGACACCTGGTTTGAGATATATCATGCTATGGAAAAAGATAAATTTTGAAGTCTTAACAACTAAATTTGTTCTGCCCATCCTAAACATAACTGTATGCAAAATTCAACTCCTACCTAAATTCAGTGATTATTGGAGCATTGCATAACAACCATATTGTCCTATTGTGATTGTTGAAAGATGCAATGGGGTATTCACAAACATTGGTTTACATACCAAAACCGCAATGACGAAGACATTATGCTGATTCTACAGTTTCAACTGTGAACTAATAACTGAAGAAACACTATATTAGTACATGTAACATTGTTTATATGTATACGACAATATGTACACATCTGGACATTTACTAAAGCACCTTTTATGTAACTAACAAAACAGCTGCCTCTGACATCTAAACTGATGTTTAATGCCATTAAAAGCAGACATGTCATAGTAAGTAAAACAATGCATAGAAAACTAGAAGAGCCACCAATGAACACGCATTTGAGCACAACCAATGGATCGATCGTATCTATAACTGACAGGGATAGCATCATGTTCAGAGTCTCTGGACCAAGGTGCACAGAGAGTGTGGAGTGACAATGGGCTGTAGTGTTCACAACACACCATGTGCATTCACAGCACATGTTTTGCTTCTGCCCAACAGTCTTTTATTGCTGGAAGATGACTCACATCTGGCATTTCGGAAAACTACCGTGTACAAGTAAAACAGGTATGAGTAGCCAGCTGGTTGATACATTGAAGCACCACCAGCGACTAATGGTAGAGGTCACTCCAAAGACCCCAGTCGCTTCTCCTCTGCCAAGAAACGAAAATGACCTGGCTGCAGATGCATGTATACTGTCTTTGGATATCATACTTGACCTACATCAAGAAGATCATCCTTTCACACAGGCCAAGACAACATGAGAAGAAAATACCATCAAACGTACAAAACTGCAGCAGAAACGAGGAATATGTCCAAATATGCAAACTTAGCAATAGTAAACTGCAGTAGGGCCTATGTTAGAAATTCTTCCTTCCAGTTGCCTATCAATTTATAACAAAACCTCGTGAAACTTTCTCTGCTCAAGTTACGCAACCAGTTGAAAAACGAAAACCACTCTTTTATCGTTGTCTATGAAAAGAAAAATATTTCATGGAGAGACAAAATAATCAGAAACTTGTGTTAGTTATCAAACATGATGAAAATCGAGAAAAGACATTCAATTTGCTAACTGGAAGAACACCATTGGCGACACAGCGAGTCTAAACAAACACAGGCAGGACTAGATTTACAACACAGCAGTAAAAAGGCAATTCCAAACAGAAACCTATAAAAATGTATACATTATGTACACACATAGGGGCCTATACAGTTTTGTCCTTGGCTCACTAATGCTAGATTCTCGTATCAATTAAAGACAAAGGAATCCATCACAGTCTTTAGAAATGCTACACAGGCTACAAACATTTCATATGTACACCGACTTTGCTTAGCACAAAGACTGATGCCTTAAGAATTATTAAAATGTAACTATGGATGTTATTAGATTATGATTATGAAAGTTCACTAACTAGCTAGCAATTTAGAATCAGTTGCTAGTTCCTTAAACACATTTTACACAACTTTCTGATGACGGCAGAAATCTTGACCATGGCTCCCACAGAAATGTGTGGACAATGGGGTTAAACATGACAATCAGGACCCGTCATCGTGCTCTAATTTGGACTAAAAAATGTTCAGACGTCCCATGATGGAGCAAGTGCCTCACCTTGCCCCTGTGTGCCCAACTGCCTATGACCCTGACCTAGAAGAAACCTCATTTTTACGGAGTTCAGCAAAAATGTGTTCTCCTCTCTGCTCTACACTAAGAGACTGAAAGCTTTTATGTTTTATTAACTGGGGCATATGGCAACAATTCTGCCATTGTGTATTCTGAGACAAACTCCAGACTACAAGTTCTATACAAGGACTACGTACATGAAAAAATATGAGGCTATGTTACAACTGCAACAAATCACAAGCAAACTGTTCAAAAGAGCAAAGTGTGTTTCAAGCAACTATCTTCGCGTGAGACCATGTTTCAGAACTGCCAAAACCTAAGTTACTACAGTCTCCAACTGCACTTTAACAAATTTCTAAACTGTGCTATAATCATGACAGACAGTGAAAGTTACTGTGATATTTATCAACAGAATCCAACCTTAAAACACATTTATACGCAATTTAGCATAGATTCAAGCTGCTAGCTCTTTCAGCTGTTTTACACTCTGGCTTCATCTTTTTAGGCCTATATATGATTTCCATCATATCAAGTTTTAAACAACGCAGACTGTCACACACTTTCTGCTGTGAGAAACTCTCCTCTTTCAGCTACACATTTATTCTCCTAAAATGTAAGTTTTTCTATAGTGATCATAATATGGACTCGACCCTGTTCATTTTGCAATGAATTGATCAGTGAGATCACTCACAAACCGCTACCCACTACTCATTAAATGGGTGCCACACCATTTTAACTACTCTTACGACTCAACTTAATCCTTCTTTGGAACTTCTGTCTCCATTCAGTTCCGTTACTTGATCTTACTACATGGACATCTGCAAACAAACTTAACACTTTAACAATGAGAGTGTACTAAAAGTGAATGGGAAATCAATGCAGCTCCCCGTTAAACCGATATACATTAAGCCTTCACAAAAATGTTTTTTGTCTACCATAAAACATGCAGCACCTTACATGTTCTCAGCAACACCTGAGTCAGCAGGACACTAAATGCAGCATCCAAAATCACACTGAGACATTTTTACAGTAGAATGCTTTTTACGCAGTTCAGTCCTTAGGAGGACTTTAATCCAATGGCAGCATGAATGACACCAAGTGCTGTATGTAATGTCACGTTTAGCGCATATCAAATCAGCTGGAAAGTTTTAAGCTCTTGTCTCCAGAGCTTTACTCGACTCCCTTCCTTCCTATCGCTTCCAAACTGCATAATCATTGGATGATCAGGTTTCCCTCCCTTCATGATCGTATTTCCCTTTTCTCTTTATCCTCACAGCTTGAACACAGAACACCAATCCCTCATAAATGCATTATATGCAAGTTCCTGAAGAGTTATAACAGTTTGCTTCTATAATTCATACCACAAAATTGCATTACAAAAATTTTCCCAATTTGATTTATGTGACCAAGTTCAACTAAACAGTAACAGATCCCACTTTCACTTAGAATAAAATAAATGCAAAAGAGTGCAACAATCTCCAAATAGCATTTTAATCATCAGTAAAATTATTACATCATTTGCACTAATACAATAAAGGACATTGAACAGCTCATGTTTGTTTTAAAACAAATTGAAGGTTACTGAATACCTTAAAAATCACTGGTAAAATTTTACTTATACAAGTTGCAAAACTGCTGCTATGCTGTGCAAATGATAATTATGCATTATTGTGTTATAAAATCTGTTTTAATAAATTATTTGCTAATTAAGACTTATATATCAGATAGCAGAGTCCTCTCGAAAAGTATGCATAGGTCAGTGTGATTGAACCACAGAGGACAGAGGTGCAAAGTCATCAGCAGCGTCCTTGCTCAAAGACTCTGGAATTTCCCAAGCGTCAAATCTTCATTAGTGGTAGACAGAAAGTTCTGGTAGCCTCAGCCGCAGAAGCACACAGCCCTATGCAGCCAGACTACTACTAGTCAGCATCCCAGCTGTACCACAGTCTAGATGTTTGTCTTCATCTGCATTTGTTTTAAGGCATATGATGCCACAGTCTCCTCACCCAACACACAGGACTGCCAGCTAGCCAGATAGATGGCCCTTAAACAGTACAGGCTGCTCTCCACCGCCAAGCAACTAAAACCATCCACTTGATTTTGACTTCATACTTAATGCTTTCTAAAGCACTCTCAAACTGCAATTTTCCCCTTCTCTGCCAGTCTGTTTATTTGAAGTTGACCTTGTATTCAAAAAATGTTTATCTGTGATGTTCTTGGATTGAATTATGATCCTTAAGGGGTTGAATGGGATTCCATGCCAGAATAAAAGATAACAACTACTGGCCTACCTCTCCCAATGACAGTATGAATCTACTTACTTGACACTGTTCTGCATTTCCAAAGCATGACTGTTCTTCAGAACATGTTAGCATATAGCTTTGGACACCAAAAAATAAGCACATCTGTGATGTTCTGGGTTTGAGTAATCATCCTTTTGGGATTGATTGATTGATTGAGGATTCTCTGCCTGAAGCACAGGATAAGAACCAGACAACCATTCACCGAGGAATTAGGAAACTAATTGATATTGTGTGCAGCAATTGTTAGGAACGCTGCCGGAACATATGGTAGAACAAAAACTAAAAAGTTACAAGAAACCAAGAAAGCACATTCATCTGTAATTCAACAATTATGTGAATGCCATTCATATACTTTGAAACCATAGTGGCACAACAGTCTTACTATTCTCATAATTACAAAAACAAACATAGTTTTAAATAAAATACAGCCCGTAAAAACAAAGTTTTTTACTATATCCATCTAGTATCCTATAATGCGTCTTATGAAGCAGTTACCTCAAGAAATATATAGTCTGCGTTCATTTTACGACATAGCGTCCGTTTAATGAGGCAGCGCGCCCGTTTTTGTTGTGGCCAATGGCAACGCTGGCCAATGGCAACGCTGCGTATGGGAAAAGGGGATTCCCGATTCGAAAAGTTGAGTCCCCGATTCTATAAGCTAGCCTTTTTTGGGGAGCTGAAATTTTTATAGAATGAAGTGTCTGCGAGGGCGAGTCTATCTGCCAAGTTTCAGGACGATTGAATGATTGTAAGTGATCGCATTAGTCGTCGCAAGATTTGACTTTTTAGCCTGTGGCTCAAGCAAGTAAGCAAGCAAGCAAGCAAGCAAGATTTCCGCAAGTTAAACTAGATGGATAAAAATATACATAGCTCTCTTTGTTGTTAAAAGCAATGCAGCAATAATGATTTACATTACCAGCACACTGCTGTGAATTGTATGCATTCTCTAACCATAAAATACACAAAGCCCACACAGTAGTAAACCAAATTAAGACTTTTATGGCAAAGTTAAACACCAGAGGTGCAAAGTTCAAATCTCTGAGGAAAGGAGAGATGAGGAATTACCAACAGATGCAACAACAATGGACAGCAACAGCAGCAGCAGCGGCAACAGCAGCAGCAGCAACAGCAATAGCAGCAGCAGCAGCAGTAAGGCCTTCCAACTGTCAGAAGCAGCAGTCTTCACCAAGCAAGGATTCAAGGCAGCTGTCTGCTGCGCTACTGCTGCCGTTACTGCTGCCCTACATAAACCAAGATAAAGCCCCATTAAACTTGTTTGTCTGAGTACAGAACCACGTCAGTGTGAATGTGTGTGTGCTTGTTTGTGTCTCTACGTGTGTTTATGTGTGTGTGGGGTCTTGGTTGGGTGCATTCGCTGGAAAACCTGCCTCAAATCAGCCCAACGTACTTTCAAAACAAGGAAACTAATAAAACCTACAAACTCCTGAAACCTGTATGATGCCATGCTGAACTGGGACCCAAATAGTCTTGTGAGGATTAGGGTGGCCCTTACTTTCTCAGTTCAAATTTTTATCTCTCAACCTCTCAATGGTTTCATTTAGCAAAACATCTGTGTAAACTTTGAAGCATATCGATCTGCATTTAGAGGTGGCTCGTGGGGACCAAAGTTTACCAAGTACTAACGTAAGAGAACATCGGTCTGGTATGAATGAGTACTGCAACCTCATTACAAACACAAGGACGCCGTAAGTGTTCTATCAGCAGAACTGGGCCATCATGACGATTGTCTTAGAAGCGTCTGTGGCTCTCGGACAATACCCAGAAGCACTTGTACTTTACAGGTCCACCATTCAGCGTCTACGTGGAAGAAACCAAAAGGCAGAAGCTGCTGATATTGTAGAGGAATTCAAACCAAACATAATATAGAATAGAATAGAATATTCTTTATTGTAAGACCAATTGCAAACTGCATTGAAAGTTGCAAACCGCACATGAAAGTTTAAGGGATTGTTTTCTCTATTTCTGGACTAGACAATCCATTGACTCCACTGGGCCAGCAAGCTGATGTTTGATTTGACAGGGTAAGAGACAGTGGATAGGCTGCCCATTCTGGTTTGGACAATAGGGGAGCAGAAACTGTTGTCAATTCCAAAAATACCGGCAGGGACTGGCCTAGCCTAGCCAAACAAAGCTAAGCTTATCTACCTGACCTAGCAAGACTAACTAGGCCGAATTTGATTTCACTCTAACTGACTCTCATAGAACAATTCTGTAACTAGCTGCGTTATGACAGCCAGAGCTTATCAATAAATGAATATACAATACAATAGCTGTGGCCGAAGCTGTGCACAACGTAATACGAGAATGGGGCCGACAAGGCTTGGTCTGGGGCATGTGTTTTGACACAACCAGCTCTAACACTGGCCAACTATCAGCTGCCTGCGTCATCCTTGAGCAGCTACTGGGCAGGCCTCTTCTACACTTCGGCTGTCGACAACATATCACAGAACTTTTTACTGGCTGCCACCTTTGGAGTATGTATGGGGCCTAGCCACTCACCAAAAGTCCTTGTCTTCAAATGGTTTCAAGGACAGTAGTCATCCATTGATAAAGAAAGATATGATGATGCCTTCTCTGGTGATTTCATATCATCTGAGCTCATCGATGTCCAAGATCAAGTCAATGTTTTCCATGAACAGCAGTTGCAGGACCAACAACCTCATAATAATTAAACCGCAAACTACTCCAACTAATTTTTTGAGAAGAGTGCCAAATCCTGTGACAAACTTTCGAACCCCATGGGCCGATGCATCAAGCTCGCTCGGTATCGAAAGCAATTTAGTATCAAGGGGTTTGGCTGTTCAGGTCGCAGTTCAAACTGTCGGCAAGAGAATCTCAGGGACTGTTACATATATGAAAACATTTCTCACAAAAGTTTACATAAACTACTGGTTCCTGGCAACTGCGGCTTCCAAAGCAGCTATGAGTGACCTGCTCTTCCTGCAGCAACTTGATGCTTACCCTAATCGAGATATCATTCCTAAACAAAGACTGTGGTAAATGGAACAGCATGGATGACTTCAAGGCTGCAGAAGCACTTGTCTGCACACTATAGCAGTTACCAAAGATTATGAAGAGCGAGGTGTCACCATGATCCAAGACATAGCACATGTATACAGGATGCTTCAGTGGTTTGGGTGAGCAGTGGGAACCCAGAAGAATAGTAGGGTTCCACTGCATGGTGAGAAGTGAGAACACAAGCAGACTTTCGAGAGCACGCCTGGGGTGCTTTAAGAGTGAAGGACAGTTGCAGTTGCACGTCAAGTTATTGAATAGAGTTTGGAAAACTTTCTCAGTGTGAGAAAAATTAATGCTACTTAAAAAACCATAAAAGTGTACTGCATACTGTAGAGTTTGATTTTAAAACTATTCTGTATTGGTTTGAGACTGTTAAATAAATAAACAGTAGTTTTCATTACAACTTGATTGATGCATGACCTTATAACATTTCTGACTTCTATCATTTATGCTATATATGGCTAAACTTTGTGGTCGTTGAGCCAACTGTAAATATAAACAATTTTTGCTCAAAATTTAAAACGGCTGGTACTGATTTAAAAAAAATTAATTGAGTAATCTCCTAAATTTAACTTCAAATAATCGATTTAATTTGGATTCTGTTACGTAAAGCGTGAAAAACTGTTTAAAATGTAGTAACAGAGTCAGTTACTACTTTCTTGCAACAAAAAACTTAAATCATTCCACATGCTGAAGGTGATAATTATGTCAGCAATGTGTTTGAACCACAGTTAGCGAACTGTTTATTGCAATGAAGACAGTTCATTTTGTTGCCATCCTCGACTTTTCCATCAACATTTACCTTAAATAGAAAATGATCGCTTAATTTTCCACTCAAACGTTTCACATTATCATTGTTTGCCACATTGTTTACTCTGGAAATAGGCTGCTCGATATCATGAAAAAAGTAAACAAAATTAATCAAAGAAGCCAAAGTCAATTGATTAAAATTTTTAACAATTAATCAATCAATTACTTGTTAAAGCCCACAGCCATAAAATTTACATATAATATTTTTCATGAAAAGGAACATCTTGAAAGGTTGAGACTTAACATCTCTTTGCATTTAACTTTTAATAAGGGACACTCTACTGTGTATCCTACCCAAAGTGGTGGAATGGAGCAGTACCATGCAACACTGCCTTGCTGGTCTGGCCTTCTAGGCATGACGTAAATGAAACAATGACCCTGTCTCTCAACATCAAGGTGAAAGTCATTACCCTTTGAGTAAAATTCAAGAATCAGTTGTCATTGGGTTTTATAGGCGAAAAACATGTCAGTCAAAAGCCTTTATAGCAATGACACAACATCGATGTCTTGAATGCTGACTGGAATGACAACAACAATGACGAAGGCAGTGACTCCCAATCCAGACACAGGCTTAGAGTCATTCCGTAGCCTTCGTCTCTCGGTTCATGGAAACGGACTTCCATTCAGCTTTGTCAGGTTCAACAAAAGCAGATCTGTGCACACGCCTCTGAATAGTTTTCTTGAAGGGGCGCTATATAAATGTTTGATATGAATGAATTAATGAATAATTCCTTATCGCTGACAAGGCATTAATTTACTGACGTGCTGACAAGCCAAAACAATGGCCTGCAAAGTCAACTAAACCTAACTTAAAGGAGATGCAAACCAATGGCCACTGTCATTCAAAATGCACAACGATTTTTGTCACAACTGTGGTGGGCGAGTGGGTGGGTGGGTGGTGATGGTGCAGAGGAGGACACACTGGGAGAAGACATGTAAGGACAACAATAGCAACTGGCAAAGACAATGCTGATGAATATGCCGAAAATGGAGATAATGCAAGATGCAACCAGGAGGGAACTGATGCAAGTAATTCAACCAAAATAATTCCACATGAATGCATTCTAAACGACACCCATGCCACTCAATCATCATCGGATTTTTTTATAAAGATTTGTGACACACAATGTCCAGAAAATGGTTCTACTCATAAGTTGACTGACAAATGCAAGTCCATGGTATTCATCAGAAACACTCATCATTGCCAATATCATATTAATGTAAGATCACAATTTTATTTTTTACCAAACGAGAGGCTTGAATCCTGCTTAAATTATGATTTATATATATGTTCTTATGCACGACTCCTAAAAAGTTGCCCTGTCTTTTACTTCAGCCTGAGTTGGATCACTCACAAATATTTTAAAGAAGCTCCTCAGTTACTTAGTGCTCCTAATATATTAAAACATGGTAGTCTTCGGTATAAATCACAAAATAAAAATCCATGGATACACTCAGAAGTTTTTGTCTTCCATCACAAAAGGACCTAAATACTCCAGAATCAAGTGCTGTATAAGAAAACCCAAAATCAAATTACTCGGTGAGGCAAAGCAGAGGCTGTAACCAGGAAGTGAAAAAAACAACATGGGAGCATAGCTATATGAGATGGGATGCATCACATGCTACCAATCAAATTCTAAGCTTAGTTCATAGGCTGAGAAATGCAATGAAAGTGACCTAGCACAAAATAAAACATGCACTCAAACCTTGGAATTGTGTGGTTCAAAGAAGCAATAGCATTCTCAATTCAAGACTGAGTGAGATCATTCTAAACACCAATGCATGTGTATTGCAATCAACACAGCTTTGAGACACAGCTGTAAGATGTGAGCATTAAGCCCAACTGAATCTGAATACCAACTATTATCTGTTGCTCACTTTGCCCAATACCACTAAAAACATGTTACATGTAAGAATCGACATCTTAATAGCACATGAAATCCAAAATTCTAAGTTTTAACATCCTCAAGGACACTTTGAGGACACACAAGCACTACATAGTACATAAATATTACATCTGTGCCTCTGCAGAATTACTCAAATAGGCATTTCCATATTTTCTCATTCTCTGCAGAATGGGCCCCTCTTTTAATTGCTGCATTAATAGTCATCATTAATCTAACAACACTAGACACAGATTTCATAATAAGCACTCTTACATACTCTACACTACTACGCTATGTAACAGATATGCTACATAGCAACTAAGTAAGTAAGTAACAAGTAAGAATATTCTGTATTTGACTACCAGCAAATGCACAGTAGCTTACAGAAGAAATAAATAATGTATAAAAACATTTATACAAAGTCATATCACATTCTCTAAGTTTAAAAATTAACTATGTGCAAATTTGAATAAATTCGGAAATTTGAATAAATTCGCTTAAAATTGTCATGCTATGAAATAAACGCAGTAGAATGCAAAGGTCTCCCATCCAACTTTTCAAAACCCAGTCATTTCAAATTTGCTCATGCAGTCCACCTGCAGTACCGTCATCAGGGTCTACCATTAAAAAACTCAAGTCAACAGGCCAAGAATATTTAACCTAAAATTACTTAAATCCAATTAATTAAACTCTGCTTAAAACTTGTGAAAGCAACCATTTCAGCTTCAAAACTGCTATCATGGTATGAAAATGCGGCAATACTAGACTCAATGGATGAAAGGTTATGTAGGCCTATTATCATTTGATTCTAATGTTAGGCCCCTACTCAGTAATGCTAGTACATAATTCCACAGGGCAGCATCAGCAAGAGATAAGACCACATATGGAAAGGGCTAACACAACAGCACACTCAGAAGAATTGTTAACCTTTCAAACTGATAGCTCCATTTTTGGGCTTAGGAAAATACCATTACGATTAGCAATGTTTGTTCCATAGACTACAATACAAACAAGGTTCCATGATGTTTCCTTTATATTACATTATAAAGTTTGAATGGATATATAAAAAAGAAAAGCAGATAATATCAGCAAATGTTTAAATTGCCTGAGTTTATTTATTAACCTAGATTTTGGAACTTAAGCCTACTGGTTCATGTCTTGTAAATTCAATATCAGCACCAAAGAACTAACCAAAGGAATAATATGATTTCATTTATGAGACTTAAGTTACAATAGAAGTCTTTGCTTCAAACAAAGCAATACTCTAATGTGTCTTCAACCATTGTGGTCACTTTGTTAACTAATAGCTTGAGAATACACTTTCACTTGGCACCAATGAAAAACCCAGCTAAGTTCTCATAGTTGTTAGTTTCAGTGCCACTCCCTCCGTGTAGCCTAATCAGTGAACTGAAAAGTGTGAAATTAATTACCATACACCAAGCCTACATGTATTTCAAACTTCATCGGATTTAATACTGATATATAAGGGGGATTATTTACGTTAAATCTGGTTTCATTATACTTTTTAATGGACAGTGGCATTCCATTGCCATACCCAACTTCTAAAAACTTTGCCGTAAACAAATAAATACCGTCGTGCAATCAATCTCTACTTTTACAAAACTGTAAAGAAATATCCGACGGTGAGACCAGTTTACTACCAAATCGTTTAAAAAGTCCGAACTGATCAGTTAAATAAGTAGACCTGTGATCAACCAACTGGTCCAACTACCTACGCAGTCGTTGAACTTAGCACGGACAACATGAAGTAATCACCTACCATGCAGAGCGCCTCAGTATACTCCGCCAGATCACAATCCAACGATGTACGACGACATTCGACGATAAATTCCGCCTCAACTAACGAATAACTCGTCCTCATCGGCAACTGGACGAGTAGCACGAACTCGTCCGCATAGTTTTCAAAGATAACGCCTGAACGTAAACTTCTTACATTAGTTTGTTACCTTCCGCACGAAACGAACGAACATCAACAAAGATTAGGAGAGGAGGACTAGTGGCTGAGCACAGCGCCTACACTGACCTTCACCCGCCAAGCTTACATTTTTAAGTGACGTCACGACGGGACCTTGACCTCGCAACGACTGAAGCGCACTTGGCGAGATAAGAAATCAAGAACACAATACATTATTTTGCCGTACACAATAACTGAACGCTAACGCCAATTTTTTAAACGACCCTTCTCTTTACAGACACTGAACTTAATGTGAAGGCGTGTAAATTCAATGAACTAGCCGTGTAAATCTTTTTTCATCTAGTGCGATTGACTACTTTTCTTGACCTCGCCTGTGCCATTAATACACAACAAATAATTATCGCATCCGATGAGATAACATTAAACATTTATAAAAAGTGGGCTATTTGCCCTGGTTAAGGGCTTATGTACTGACAGTTTCTGTTAAATTTATGACATTTCTTGGCTGCAGAGAATGTGAATCCTTGCTCTACAATATGCGATTTGCTCATGCGGTGCAAGCCATAACCACAAAGGCGCGGAAAACAAGCGCGCAGCCACCTAGCTGTAGGTATCGTCGTTCACATATGGCGCAGCGGTTAGTATCGATCGATTGGTGATTTTAGAAGAAAGAATCAAACCACGCGCATTACCTAATAATTACTACGATGCGATTATTTCAGCTGATACAACACTAGACAGTCAAACATTCGGAAACTCTTTCTAGCTGAGGGACCTTCGCTATGGCTATGAAGTTATATTCCTATAAGCACCACAGCTATATATAGGGGCAATATGCAATGTCCTGAGGATGACCTTTCCTCAGAAAAGGGTTCATTCCTTTAAGCTTACCGACAATAGTTGTTAGGCCTACTTCTTTTATGTGCCTTTTGCTGCCGGTTCCTTTTCGTCACCATTCTAGGGGTCTACTTGTAGTAACTCTGGCACTGCCCGTCACTTATCTGAGACACTATAATATATATATATATATATATATATATATATATATATACAGAGAGCCAGAGAGAGACAGAGAGACACAGACAGAGAGAGACAGAGAGGAGGGAGGGAGGGAGGGAGAGGGAGAGGGAGAGGGAGAGGGAGAGGGAGAGGGAGAGGAGAGGGAGAGGGAGAGGAGAGGGAGAGGGGAGGGAGAGGGAGGGACGTTCTTATAGGTACTGGGAGTCTGGGACATAGAATCTAACCTAATGACTTCTAGAGCGTCATTAACGCAATGCTGCTAATTGTAATTGTAATTGTTACATTTGTATGTCTGTAAAGCGCCACTCAGAGATTCAGAGGCGCTAATGCACATGCAAGGCATGATAGGCATCAACCGATGGTTGCCTCAATTCGTGAATCCTTAGTGTAAGAGTCGTAGTCTATTAGGACTAATTGGAGAAGCCAGGTCGAAACCCGATAAGTCAGAGAAACCGGAAGTCAGGAAACAGTCAAGGTAAGGATTTGACTGACTCAGATGAGTGTTAAGTTTATGAAGTAATGTAGGCCTAATTGACAGAGCGTTGAAAACTGGGCATTTAAAATCCCAGGCTTTGAAGCAGCCACCGATCGATAACGCCAATTAGAGCCCAACCTAGAGAGTTGTGTTGCGAGGCTCAGCAAGAGTAGGCTCAGTAGGCGTTATCTGTAATCGAGTGCACTATTTGCAGACATCGAGAGGCTTGCAAGGAGTGGAGATAGGTCGGCTGATTTGAGTGCAATGGGGGAAATGACGGAAATATTATGATAGGTCTGCATCTTTCTGCCCTTTAGGCACAGGCATATTGGACAAGACATATCTTTATCACTATCACACATCTTGCTCCCTTTTCGTGTGTTGAACTTTATTCCAGCATCACACGTTTAGGCCTGTTTGTCATGCAACAAAACTTACAGTAGGCCATGTTCTTGTATGATCACAAGTTCTCGACAGACTGCAGTGTTCGCCTCCTAAAATGCAATAAATTCTATTTCGGAAGATCTGATCTCTCTGCAGCCCCTATAGAACTCTGAGAGAGAGATAATTATGGGCGTATTTATAGGAGGTGGGCCTCAGGTGGCTTTACGGGTTCAACCCACGAATAAATGCATTATTGTTATCAAAAACTAAAATTGCAGAAAAATACGACCATTTCAAATGGGACCCCCCCCGAAAACTTAAAACCTCCTCCGATTTTTTCCTGGCTACGCCGCTGCAAGGAGCAGAACGTTAATCTCCTATTAGCCGGTCTTCACGTTTCGGATGTGAACTCTCGTGACCTCGGGCTTGGAACACGACCTATCTGAATTCAGGCAACGTACGTGTGTGTCTTTCAGAGTTTCACACGACGTCTTCTCGCTATCAAGAATCATCAGTTCGTCTGCCGTCTGGCGAACTCACAGCCTTTCATTCGATCGGTTCCATTGCGCTGGTTACGGAATCGGAACGCGAACGTTAAATAAGTCTTATACGGTTGTGACTTTCCAGAAGCGCTATGGCCAGTTATAATTTGGCTCTATAATTACCGGGTATGCACTTATTATAGACATAGGCCTACTCATTTTCCCTATCGGCACCAGCAGAGTAAATTTGTTTGGCGCTAGCTAGGTACCTTTGTTTCGCAGTTACCATACAGACCTTAATTTGTAATCACTACACACTATTAGGTCCCTTAATTAGTCTGTAGTTGCAAGTCCATAGAGTAGTGGTAACATCACTGGCGTGAACATCAGTGGGAAGCGGGATCCCTCACGAAGGTCCACTCAACCTATCATTCGCGAGATGGCGCGTTGGTAAAATAAGATGTAGGACGTGATAAATTACAATAGGTCGTTGGCTGCAGTATAGTTAAAATTCGACTCCTGTAATAATTTGTGATCATCTGTTCATACTGCATTGTAATCATACGGCGTTTGTCGGTTTGAAACAATAAAGAAATTATTTAAGAATATGATTATAAGCGCTATGGCACACAAGCTGCACGGTAGGCCTACAGTAGGCTATAATAGCATGGTACATAGTCATTGTATAGAGTTGATTTTTTTTTATCAAAATATGTAATCTGAGGACTTTATTACATGCAAGGAACGAGCAACGACCTGTTATAATAATATAACGGAACCATGGGCCAATAATATAATACTCGATATGACTGGAAAGTCGTTATTTAAATTGTTTGGACTAGATGGAGCGCAGCGCTCTGGTGAGCAGGAAGGTATAATTGCTTTTTTTTAATTCACAAGTTTACCGTCATCATATGACATCAAAGGCCGTTGACGACAATTCAAAATTATGTACAATACAATTTTAAAAAAACCAAAGAATTAATAGAGTTCAAATGACACCATTTAAAGGCGTCTAAACAGTATTTTACAATGTCACTGATATTCATTGTTTGACATCATAATACAACTCAGCTATTAATATCTATGATACTTGCAGGCAAGCTATAGGCCTACAATGCTTTGCAGAAATATCATAAACAATTTATTTCTATTCTACTTTGAATTTTCAAACATTGCAATCAAATATTATTAAAGAAATACATGCATAGTCACAGATTAAATAAAATACAGCCCGTAAAAACAAAGTTTTTACTATATCCATCTAGTATCCTATAATGCGTCTTACGAAGCAGTTACCTCTACAAATATATAGTCCGCGTTCATTTTACAACATAGCGTCCGTTTAATGATGCAGCGCGCCCGTTTCTGTTGCAGCCAATGGCAACGCTGGCCAATGGCAACGCGGCGTTTCGGAAAAGGGGATTCCCAGATTCGAAAAGTTTAGTCCCCGATTCTATAAGCTAGCCTTTTTTGGGGAGCTGAAATTTTGATAGAATGAAGTGTGTGCGAGGGCGAGTCTGTCTGCCAAGTTTCACGACGATTGAATGATTGTAAGTGATCGAACTAGTCGTCGCAAGATTTGACTTTTTAGCCTGTGGCTCAACCAAGCAATCAAGCAACCTGCAAGTTAAACTAGATGGATAAAAATCACAGTTCTTTATCATATGTTATATGTTATATTCATTGTTTGACATCATAATATAACTAAATATAATTGTAAAATTATTAAATAATTAAATAAAATTAATTAAATGTATTAAATAATTGTATTAATTAATTAATTAAATTAATTAATTAATTTAATTAATTAATTGTATTAATTGTATTAATTAGTTAAATGTATTAAATAATTGTATAATTGCTTATCTTGTTCACATAACAAATGCATTTCCGTTTATTTAATTTATGACGAAAAATCGACGAATACTTATGTTTACGAAAGAAAACATTACCGTAAAGAGTAAAACATCACATTTAATGTCCGGTGTAAAATTGATGCAGGGCGACATCTATGGCTAAAAGCAAACCGGATGTACAATGACTTTCCATCCCTCTCGATATAGACTCCTTGTACCATATGATAACCCGTCGTTGATGATAACAATAAGTGCAATAATTGTGGTGCGATTGAAATAATCGGTGGTTGAAGTTCAAGGCAATGGATCGGTAACACCGGGTCACGTCGATGGTAGTCTCTGCTCGGTGCCTGTGAACCTAGGACAGTCGTTTCTGAGCGACAGTGTTTCAAAGCTTGTCATTAACTACCATTTGTATACACTTGAATTGCGTTTCCCGGGTTAGGTCGGAATCATGAGTTTCTCTAAGTTGCATGAGGCTTCGTCCAAACTGAAGCTTTCCAAAGGTAAAGTCGTCGGAGGTTTTGTAGTAGCTGCGCTGACTGCCTATGGACTGCGACGATTCTACCCCAAAGCCGTGAAAGAACTATTGGGAACAAATACTCCAAAGAAGGAGGTGGCAGTCAAGCCGGAGAAAGGGCGCGATGGCCAACAGAAGAGCGAGAAAAAGTCGATTGCGGTGAACAAAGAATTCTTTGAGCAACTTCGTCAGTTGATCAGAATCGTTATTCCCGGAGTGTGGACGAAAGAGTTTAGTCTTCTTGTTGTCCACACAATGTGCTTGATATCGAGGACATTCTTGTCGGTTTATGTTGCTCAGTTGGATGGACGGATCGTAAAAACAATAGTTCAGAAAGATGCCAAAGGGTTCATTCTGATGCTTGGGTTGTGGCTGGGAATCGCAATTCCAGCCACTTTCATCAACAGTCTGATTCGATTTCTGGAAAGCCAGCTCGGACTGGTGCTCCGCACAAGACTTGTTAAGCACGCGTATGACATGTACTTTCGTGACCAGACTTACTACCGGGTCAGCAACCTCGACGGACGACTCACAAATGTCGACCAATGTCTGACAGAGGACATTACGATGTTCACTTCGTCTCTTGCACATCTGTACTCGCATCTAACTAAACCAATCCTTGATGTCGCTGTCATTTCTTTTACACTTCATCGCTCAGCGTCTAGCAAAGGAGCAAGTTCACGAGCACCCAGCATCCTTGCCGCTTTTGTTGTCGTGCTTACTGCCAAGGTTCTTCGTGCCGTGTCACCTCGTTTTGGGAAGCTGGTTGCAGAAGAGGCTGACAAGAAAGGATACTTGAGGTTCATGCATTCAAGAATCATTACAAATGCAGAGGAAATAGCATTCTATGGTGGACACAAGGTAATTCAAGTGTAATTCTCTAATTTACTCAGTAATGTGTAATGCAGATGATTTTACTGTATGAACGGTTGCATGCGATGTATTACACTTAACTGAGCACTTTTGTGGACACATTTCAAGAGAACCACATCAGCAGCACAATCCTGAAATTGAAGTGAATGTGAAAAAGTAAAATCCACAACAATCCAATAATAGGACACCCTTTTAAGACTCCCAACTTCTATATTATTCATTTATAAATACTTAAAGGAAGGAGCGCTTTGTGGACATCAGGAGAATACTTGGGTAGTCAGAAGATTTATTCATGTGACATTTTCTTTAAAGGGTGTGGCTTATTAATAAGCTGACAATAATGGGCCCAGCTGATGTTGTTTTCTTGTCATCGAAATATCTTCAGGCATCTGAGCCAACTTTTCTCCCTGAATTCATACACCTGGTAATAAGTAAGTAAGTAAGTAAGTATATTCTTTATTCAACCAATTGCATATCCGCACTTTGGTGTACATACATTTATACAGAGTATAACATTCTTATTATAAACGATCTGCGTGAAAGATTGTCAGCTTGTGGAATAAAACGGTCATGACTGGAGTAATGGCTAGAGATGTATGTACTTGGTACTGGTACTTGTAGTCAAGTACAGCTTGGGTACAGTTTTTCAGTACTTGTACTTGTATTTGAGACCAAAGTACTTGTCCTTGAGACCTAAGTATAATTATACTTGTGCTTGCCACTTTACTTGTGTGACCAAAGTTCTTTAAACTGGTAACATACAGCATTTGTGATGCCAGGGGTCAAAACCCGTCACATGTCGGTTTCTGACCTTTTTATTGAGTCATATTCTACAATTAATCTGCTTCAAAATATTTGTTACAGAATGAAATTATCTTTTTTCTAACTGAAGTTATGCACGTTTCATTCTTTCATTGGTATAGAGTGAACAAATCGAATAAAAAGTTTTGGAATATTCGTGTCATCAAAGTCCTCTACAACCATTATTTGATTCTTCAGCAATTTTGCTGTGCAATAAGGGGCTATTTTCTGTGTCGAATAAAACAAACGGCATCAAAATCGGATTACTACTTTGCAAGTTATGGCAAATTCACAGGCAACTGCTGAATTGAAGAATATTCTTCATTTTTTACCCCTCTCGCGTATTTCAGCTTCTAGCTCAGTATCTAGGAAGCGACAAGCGACGGGTTTTGACCCCTGGTGTCATATTTGAACAACTGATAGGCTTTTACAGGCACTCAGATATGTTACCAGGTAGCTTTAGGTCATTAACTTGTACGGTTTGGACATTTTTTTTATAGTTCTTTTGTTTAGACTGGTGTTTAGATGAAGCACCCAGGTGCTAACAGTGTTCGTAATAAAAAATACTACAGTAATATTCCTAGACTCTGAAAGTGGCAACATGTTTCAATCGCTTCGCTTCATGGCAGGGCTATTATACTCTGAGACTTGTTGGAAATTGGCTGAGAACTCATGGCAGGGCTATTATACTCTGAGACTTGTTGGAAATTGGCTGAGAACTGGGTTGAAATGTGTAGACACCAGTTGGATTCCAGGCTGGCATATTATTAAGAGAAGGTCTCGTCGATGTTCAAACTTATCCTGGGAAATTTTCTTGAATAGTAGGAGTTAGCAAACAGGGAGTCCCTTTGGCAGGTTGTTTAAAATATGGACACACAAGTGAACAGTGGCTTCTGTCATGTTTGTTAGGTCTGCATAATCATGCCTCTTACTCCATCTCATATGCATACTTTTATTCTGCTCTAGGGTTCATTATGGTTCATGTGATGCCATCTATGCAGGCCAGAACAGAGGGGGGGTCAGAGGTGGGCCGGTTGGCCTGGGCCTATGATTTTGAGAGGCCTACTCTACCTGATAGAGAGTCAAAATGGATCCTTTTGCATAAAGATTAATGCAGATAAAATAAATGAATAAATCATAGATGAATAAATTAGAACTGTCATGAATATTAAAGTTAATGGGGCCTACATTTCCCATCTGGCCTGGGCCTATTACCAGCTTTGGATGGGCCTGCATCTAGGCCTCTAGATCTGTTCTACATCAATCAGATGTAATTTGTCTAAAGTCCAGCTGCTCCTCTGACTGCAGTTAGTTCAAATTTGTTGTATATATCTAAATACATGGGGCAGAGATGTACCAATTGCACTTGCAAAAATTCATTACTTGCATCCCACTGTCTGGCTTTCTGCACTCAGCTTTTCGTAGCCTTGTGCTATGCATCTAATTGTTCTGCACCTGACCTCAAATGTCTACTCTGCAGTTCAGGTTGACCAGGTTCTTGCTACATCCGGAATTTCCACGACACTGTGTAGTGTGTACAAGTTTTGCGGTGTTCAGCCTATCATTCTAGAATACGTTGGCAGGCCGCTTCAAGGGATTCGTCTGGTCTGTCTTTGCCTCTGTTCCATTAACAGTTGCAAACCTTTCTGTTTGATCATGGTTTTGTGTTGTTAGGTTGGGAGTGCCTTTGAGGAGGTGGTCTTGAAGTGGTTTTACATATTTGATTGTTATGGTGAACTGGACAAATGTTTGATTTTGTGTATCCACCATTGGTCCATTGTTTTGCAGGTACAGACCTGTGTAATCACTGCACGTGTATGTCTGTCTTGGTGGACTGATCTGGATATTGACCTGATTATTATGGCTTGTGTTTCATATGCCATCAGTTGATGCCTTGTGCAGTAGACATAGGCATGATATAAGTTACTATCGGGAATTACGATTACCTGGTTTAACAACACATTATCAGTTTCACTTGGTACTAGGAGCTGCTTCGATTTAGTGACGTTGCAGTAAGTGGAACACTGGACATTTCCACATCTAATCTAACGACTTCTGTAGTGCCATTATTGTAATGTACAACGCATCAATCGATTTTTGCTTCAAGTGAAATTGTACTTGAGAATCTTAACCTGTTGGAGAAGCACAGTCAAATCCAATATTGGTCAGGAAACCAGAGAATTAGGATACAGTGGGTAGGTGAGTTGAAAGAGGTGAGTCTTGAGTTTAGACCTGAAAGACAATGAAGAATGGAAAGAGCGGCACAGCAAATTCTACATCTTCAGAGCAGCTACCAAGAACACCCGAGAGCCAGTACAGTTCTGGTGTGAGGCACAGCACGTATCCATAGGTCGAGTTTGATATTTGCTTCTACAAGGGGTGAGCAAGGTGGAGTAGAGATAGCTTGGATGAGTTAAATGTAGTGTCCTGTGGACAATATGACAGATCTGTTTTAAACTGGATTCTTTTCTCAACTGGGGGCCAGCACAATGAATGCAAGATGGGTGTGAGCTATGAGAAGGTCAAGTGTATGGCTCATGTCATAACTTGCATAGGAGATAGGTTGTTTGAGGTCAGAGATCCTGAAACTATAGTGTGAAGCACAACCTAACGTGTTCATATGTATATTGAATTTGCCAGTAATCTTATCTAGTTTTAGAAGATGAACTTAAAGATAATAATTAAGGAGGTTTCCAAAGTACAATTTGAATCCTGTTAGGCCTACGAGTTCAGGTTATTTTATGGGCTGCAGACTGAGTCATGCAGCAGGAAGTGGCCATATATCAGTACAATATGTGATAAGATTTCAATGACGTGGCCTTGCTCTTATAGGTTATGATATAATTTGACTTAGATTTCTGTGGTGCTGTTCTCTGTCATGATATCGTCTTGCCAGTGCAAAGAGCATTGATGGCTATTGTACTTTTTTTGTCATTCTATAATCTATACCATAGCAGTTATGGACCTTCTTATAAATTTTTCATCTTTTGTTTACTGCTTTTGTGAATTCAGTATCAAAACTTAATCACTGTCCACTCCTTTATGATTTTCGTTTTTAAGATCAGTGGTGTGTGGAGCAACTGCCAAGCAAGGAAGTTCTGGAGGTTATCCTTCCTCTGGAGTTAATTTCAGAATTGGGAAGCAGGACAACAGACGCAAGCCATGACCCAGTAGAGACCTATTTGTTCCAGAAGACTTGATGACTAGAAGAAATTGATGAGGAAATGCCATATGCCTCTCTGGAACATTTACCATCATGTTCTGAGCACTCGTGAGCAGTGTTTCCGTTAGAGTCCAAAAAGAGGACGTATTTATGTCCTGCCCTAGAATTTTTGGACTTAGCTCATTGCTTATGGCTGTCACACCAAAAATCTGGATGTTTTGACCATTTTTTACGGACGTAAAAACGGCCATTTGGGCGTTAACGGAAACACTGCTCGTGAGATTGGCATTTCAGACAGTAATAACAATAATGACCTTGGATTTAGAAAAAATATAATAATAATGGTAATAAAAATAATAAGAATAGATGTGTAATTGTTGACTTGTTTCTGTTGTAGGCAGAAATGAATTTACTGCAGAAGAGCTACACAGCTCTTGCCAAACAGATGAATGTCATCTTTTGGAAGCGTCTCTGGTACATCCAGCTTGAACAATTCCTCATGAAGTATGTGTGGAGTGCATCCGGTCTCATCATGGTCGCCATTCCCATAATCACAACGCATGCCGTGCGACCAGAAACAGGTTGCCATGATTTGTCCAGTTATTAGCTGTGTCTATCAAAATCATTTTGTGTTTCGTCAGGTAAAAGATAAGACATTAGAGTTGGACTATAATGTAGAGTAGAATTTTTAATAAGGCAAAATATAATTTTTGCCTTGCATGCTGAGTCACCAAGTTAAATTCAAGGTAAGGTTTCAGTTTTTGTATCAATAAATATACAGTTTTGTGTTTGTGTAAATGATTTTAGAAGGCTTTTCTGTTAACTGAATTTTGAATGCCTAATATGGCCACTTATAGTCTGTTGGTAAATGTAAATAATTTACAGTTTGTCATAATTTTGGGTATTATCTTGGCAGATGCATTTAAAGTGTTCGAAGAGTGTTATGCATCCAACATCATATTTCATGATCAGTGATGTTTTTATATGTAAAAACCACAGTTGTCAAGATTATACCCCAAAAAATCTTTTTCACACTTTCCAACATACTATTAATGTCCTGCAGGCAAAATAAATTGCATAATATAGGGGTGAATGTATATAACAGTTGAATGTGTATAACAGGTGACTGTGTATTCTGAATGTGTATTTGTTAGGGATGAGCTGATTGGCATTTTTTACCCATTTCCGATTCCGGATAGGTGGCCTGCTATTTTTGCCGATTCCGATTCCGATCCAAATAGTTAATAAAACAGAAATGAAAACAAAATCTTGTATATTCTCGCTAAATGTAATTCCAATGAGAGTTTATGCACTGAACTAATTAAAAGAAATTAACATTTGAAAGTTTGCTACCGCATGGCATAAGAAAAAAGCCTGACTGTCCGCCATTTTGTTGACACGTCGAGTAACAATTTTATTATTTATACGGACTTTCAATTAGTTAAAGATTAAAAATTACAGCAGGAGCACACCAAAACAGGTTACTATTTCTATATTAATGAAAAAATAAATTGCTTTTGGTCAATAATATTACTTTTTTTGGTATTTGGATCGGTAGTCCTGGGATCGCCGATTCAGATTAATGCCGATTACTGCAAAATCCGGCCCGATCCGATTTCCGAACGGATAATCGGCTCATCCCTAGTCTTTGTGTAGTTGTTTGGATGTGTAGTTGAGGTCTTTTGGGTTGCTCTCTTAATATTGCTGTTATCTGGTTGCTGCAGGAAAAAGCTATGATGAGGACGCTGATGGTGGGGTTAGTGAACGCACGCAGGCGTTTACGACGGCCCGTAACTTGTTGGTGTCTGCAGCAGATGCCATTGAAAGAATGATGTCTTCATACAAAGAGGTGGAGTTAGTTCTAGGGTGATGCAGTAAAAATATCACCAGTGTTTTAATTTCAGCAAAAAATAAACAGTTTAATCCGTAGATTTATAAAGTTTCATATCAATCACAATAAAATGCATCGGCTTTAGTGCATTTTGAAAGTAGTTTAGAAAAGCATTATGTTTTAAAAAATATACGAGGCATATAAATAACTCCTGTACAGGTAAGAGAACTGATTTACCTAATTTATGTTCCTGTTTATTACTAGTTTCCAATTAATTTTTTACTCACAATTGTTGACTCTGTTATACAGATATTGTGTGAGATCTACAATTTTAAGAAGGCTTTGCATAGAACTTTCAAAATTGTACAGGTGGCACGTCCATTTTCTTGTCATACAGTGCATAAAATATTCAATGTTATGTTTTAACTTCTGTTAAGGTGATATTTTTTGGAACATTGGATGTCTTTATGTTGTTGCAAATTTCAGATAACGGAGTTGGCTGGCTACACTTCAAGAGTTGCCGAAATGTTTGAAGTTTTCAAAGATATGCAGAAGGGCGAGTATGTCCGAAGCAGGACACATGCACTTAAGCAGGGTCTGAAACACCAGAAAGTTACTGGATCACTGCTTCAGAAGAGAGGTAAGAACTTTCTCTTTATTCGTCAAACATTCTTAACTCTGAAATCATTATGTTGGTGAGTAAGTGCAGACTTTCCTTTCAGTAATTTGCACAGTGGTTACTTTTTATGATGAGGAGTTATATTTCTATCTAAATTGAAAATTTTCTATTCTTTATGACAGTACTGTTGAAGAGATTTTATTATATGACAATAATCTGCAGATTTAGAGTTATAATTAAAAATTATTTCAGAAGTGTTTTGATGATGAAATCTTATTATTGCTTGATTCATTGTTTTATTTGAATTAAGTAAATTGTAAAGTGTACAGAGTCCTTGATTTATTCAATTGTGTGAAAGTGAATAAATTGAACTTGAACCAATTACTTAATTAGTTATTTCGCATCATGTAAAATGATTTTAAAGTGATTGTTTGTTTGCTAATTATTTAGGTACGGTTGTTGATACAGACTACAATATCATTCTTGATGATGTTCCAATCATCACTCCCAATGGTGATGTGGTTGTTTCGAGTCTGACTTTCAAGGTCAGCTGTGTTTCTAATATTTCTTTGCGCTCTGTTGTGCTGTTTAATCCTTTAACGATGAGCTGCATTGAATTCCCAGCCACTTTTGGCACACGCGTCGTTAAAGGGTTACATATGTGTGGCGCGGTGGTGTAGGGGTATATTCGGTGCCTTGTAGCCGGAGGTTTGCAGGTTCAAATACACCTCAAGCCGTCGCGTAGGGACCCTCCGATTCAGTGTCTGCGCTGTAGTCGGTAGCGCCTCTGAGTAGAAATCTTGAAGGGGCGCTATTACAAGTGCTCATACATATATCACGGAATTTGATGCTAGGTTTTACATGTTTTACCTTTTGTTTTGAGGCAGTGACTGAAGAATGGTGCAAATTTTGATTGATTTGATTGTTTGATTTTCATCACTGAGTGCAAATGACAATCCTTGATTTAGTGTTGCTCATCTTAGAATTCAAAAGAAGTCATTTGCAGCTTCCAACACAGACACATTCTGTACCAATATACAGAAGTAGGCTTTGTTGTTTGGCACTGCCATATAAATATATATTATGTTTCTAGTCAACTACGTCATTATCTCTATCGTTCCCAATGGAACTGCTCTTTACTTGCTTCTATACACCATATCCTGTTCTCATTATAGTGTTCCACTGTGCATGTGATCTGTGCTGCCATTTTATACTGTCTTCCTCTTATTTTGCCCTTTTGTGGTCAGTAAGACAGTCATGTACATTTAAGAAAATGCTTTAGGAATGTCAAATTAGATCTTGTGCAAATGACAGTTCTGATTTAATGTCGCATATCTTAACTTTGTGACTGTGATATAGTTTAAATGTCCTAGAGAAAACCTTTAACCCTTTTTAAAACCCTGTTGGGTTATTTTCTGTTGGCTGCAGATGGAGTCTGGTATGCATCTCTTGATAACTGGTCCAAATGGATGTGGAAAAAGCTCCCTCTTCCGTATCCTCAGTGGTCTGTGGCCTGTTCATAAAGGTCGACTCTACAAGCCTCCTCCAAATACCATGTATTACATACCACAGAGGTACGTTTATTCAAATAATTACCAGTTTTATTGAATGAATGTGCTTTTGACATAAGCATAAGATGGTTTGGGTTCTTTGGAGAACTATCTAAGTTGAAAGTGGCTGTTTGAAAAATTCTGTTTGTAAATTCCTGAATTAGTGTCAAGCTGGTTGACTCAACATGCTAAGATTTATGGAGACTCCAGATATTTTCCATAACTGAGAAGAATCCAAAATATTTCCCTTGCAAACTTAGTGGTAATTCACTTGTGTGTTTTTAAGTGACCAAAGCAGACAATGGGAAATAATTTAGCTTCATTGTGTGCTATCTCCCATTTGCATTGTTCTTGCCTTGTGATCCCAAAAATCAAAGGTTTAAGCATACTGAGCAGACGTTGCGTAATGACCTTAGGCTAGTTATTTATGAATGAGTGGCATTAAGTCCCACTTTCAGCTTGGCACTGTCGATAGGACTCTGGCAAGCATGGTTAAATTAAGAGATGATGATTGCAGTTACCGGGTACTGTAATTGTAATTGAACATTTGTACAGTGCTGCTGCTGCAACAGAAACTAATCAGAGACACTCTCTACATTATCCAAAGTGGTGTTAAATCTTATTAAGAGCAAAAATTTCACCAGATAGCAAACGGTGTTCAGATTATCAGAAATGTTTCTAGTAGCAGAGTTACACAGACACGCTGAGCCCATCCAACAAGTTCCCATCAAGAGTTGAGAGATTGCACCGTGTGTTCAGAGTTTCTGAACCTAGCAGTGTCAAAGTCAAAGAACAACAATGGACAGCAGTGACCACGGCATATGATACTGATAGAACCAGTGCTGTCGAATGCAATTACTCGTAGGTTGTAGAAGACAGTCTGGACATTCTTAAGCCCACAAGGTCAATACGTGACAGGCAGCCATTCAATTGATGGTAGAACCCTTTCTGGCAGATGGTTGATGTCATTTCAAAGGTACTAGGTTTATAATGCTTTGATACTGAAGTTACAGTGTGGACACGTTAACGCGCTCCTGGATAACACGCTGGTCTGCTTAATGCAAAGTGCTGTTATGTTCCCAAGGCTATTAACTTAACACGCCATATAGGTTAACAAGTCAGACGCAGTTGAATGAACAGACTGATGGTCAGTTGGACGGTCTGATGAACAGTCAGATGGATGGACGGTTGATTGGAGGGATGGGCAAAAGCATCGTCGATTATCCTCTGATCCAGACCATCCAACACTTCAAACAAGCGTTGCTTCAGATCGTTTACATCATGGATTGCTGTCTGGTTGACTCACTCTTGCATAACGCTCCACACTTTATAGTCGACAGGATTTAGATCTGGACTGTTCGGAGGCCATAATGTTCTAGAAATGAAGTCTGGTGTCTCTCTTGTTAACATTTCGATTGTTTCCCTGGCTCTGTGGGCTGGGGCACTGTCTTGTTGAAAAACAAAACAGCCTTCTGGGGCTAGATTTCTGATAACAGGTAGAAGATGTTGTGACAGCAGAACGTCGCGATTATAGGCTCTGTTAATTTTGACTCCAGGATCAGTGAAGACCATATGGGAACAACCAAGCGTTTGGCTTACTTTTTATTGAACCACCGTGTATATAGTTACTAGCTGGCTCACAGGTCAACAAAGAGGAAATGAGTGCCTCCCATATGTTGACTTTGCTCGGGTTCACAGACTCTTTCCATAGTTTCACAGCACTTTTTGATAGTCACAGGTTAGCATTTGGGTTGTGCAAATTCAATATGTGTAGAGTTCAAAATCATGGCACAGGCAGAAATTACTTTTAAGAAAATGTCAGTTTCATTCTTCAGGTTTTTGGAAAATTTGCTCCTCTGGAATGCAATTAATTCTGAGTAACAGAAAAGGAACTGAAAATGCAATTGGAATTTTAGGCCTTACATGTCGATTGGGACGTTGAGGGACCAAGTCATCTATCCAGACTCATTGGAAGAAATGAATGAGAAAGGATTTGAAGACAAAGATCTTGAAGACATCCTTGGAATTGTACACCTGCAGCACATTGTCAACCGAGAACAAGGTGCTGTACCAATCTTCTTCTGGGTCTTGTTATGGGATTTATTTTATATTAGTAGGTAAGGATTACTCAGACTGATGATTTGTGCTCTTGCCAAAGACGTCACAGACCGTAGCCTGCTCTCTTGTCTGCAGGTGCTTCGATTGTGCCAACACTTTCTTTACACGTATCTCAAGTCTTGAGGTCAACAGGTCTGAATGCATCCAAAATTCTCTGGCTCAAGTGCACATACTTGTGCGAACTCTTCAACCATACTTGGTCAGCTGTAATGGGATCCTGTTGAATTCAGAATAAGATGTAAACTGGCCTGTCTGACATATTACACCCATACAATGAGCACTCCTACCTACTTTCAACCATTATCCTTATGTTGCTACCCGCTATCTGCAATCTTTTTTTGATTGAGCCATGATGTAGCACTGTCACTTGCACTCATGCATTCTATATTACTGCCAGTGTTGCCAGGTACTTTGCGGAAATCCCGCCCAAAGGCTTCCCAAAATCCGCCCAAAAGTAGCCCAATATAAATTATAACATAAACAAAATGAAAATAGATGAAAATGATCAGATTTTATGTAATTATTTACTTCTATTTGAACTTTTGTAACTTGTTTCATCGTAAAGTTCAAAAATTGAATGCATCTGAACGACCCCAAAAGTGACAAAGCAAAACACCCTAGTTCTAAAATCTCGCTCGCCAAGCATCTGAATGTTTTTCCCAGCTTTTGCAATACCGTTTTCCGTACAGCGGACAAGAATGAAAGTAGCCCAAAAAACCGCAACCCGCGGACAGCGAATTTTTCTCGCAACTAAAATTGGAAACTAGCCCAATTGGGCGGGAAAACCGCGGAACTGGCAACACTGATTACTGCCTCCAAGGATTGGAACTGCCTACCAGTGTTCATCTGCCGCTCAAGCTCTAGTTCTTCTTGCAAGAAATATCTGAAAACTTTTCTTCTCGTTGGCTGTCAAACATCCTGATATCACCTGGTGACCGACTAATCATGCCTCAGATTCATACTTCTGTGTGACTTATGCATGCATTGAAATGTTTATAATAATAATAATAATAATAATAAATAATAATAATGGCAATAATATATTGTTGATGTCCACCCTGTATAATTTAAAAAGACTTTTGAGAACTTTTTTTGATAGATTATTCAGCTAGTACTTCTCATTTAGTGCTTAGTGCGCATACAGTACAGTTCATCAATATTTGCTGCAGTACTGTGCTGGCAGCGTAATCGTTAAATCACTGTATGTTTTTATGAATATATGTAGGTTGGGATGCCATAACTGACTGGAAGGATGTTCTTTCTGGTGGCGAGAAGCAAAGAATGGGAATGGCACGCATCTTCTATCACAAGTAACAATTGCCATGACTTACAGATTGCTTATCTGCATTTACATCACTTGACCTCCATCGTCGGCCTCACGAACTGTTATGCTTTTCAGCTACTTATAATTACTTTGCATCAGTTTCAGGCTGAAGACATAGAAAATCTTAAAACTAGCATAAATTCACCCTCACAGTTTTCAGTCTTTTTCTGCTTAAATTAAAGTTCACTGAATTCTGACAGTAACCTCCTACAACATTACTTTCATATTTAAGATATTTTTTTCTTATATATGACTTAACATTGTGCTTCATAATAAATTTGAGAAGTGAGAGGTGATGAGAAGACATTCACAATAAAACTGATAGTTATGCTCTTTCATAGCTGACTTTGGAGTGGTGAGGAAGCAGTATATCTTAACACTTTAACAACGAGCGTGTACTAAAAGCAATTGGGAAACCAATGCAGCTCGTCGTTAAAGCTGGATGCCAACAGTATCTACTAAATAAAGAATCAATGGTCTAGGAGTCAACAAACAGACTGACGTTGCTATTAATATGCATAGCTTTAATATTAATATGGTTGAAAATGATTCACAAGTTATGATATGGTGGTTCTTACTTGCTTGTCAGGCCTCGTTATGCTCTGTTGGATGAGTGCACAAGTGCTGTGTCAATTGACGTTGAAAGTCAAATTTATCAGGCTGCTAAGCATGCTGGGATTACACTACTGACAATTACCCACCGACCGTCTTTGTGGTATGTAACTAACATGGTAACATTTTGTTAAAACGCCTGTAAATTTTGTACACTTCGTAAAGATTTGCAAGATTTATTGTTTAATGCCTTTTTGTTTGAATTTTGGATGGCACGATTACACTACTAAGCTTACTGATCTCATTCAGTGGAACCAAAGATACTAAAATATTATAGAAAGATCCTTAATATGAAAAGATTTTATTTATTGATTTTATTCATTAAGGAAATTTATATAGTGCTGCTCCCAGAAAATGATCAGAGGCGCTTTCTGCACTATCGTAAATGATTTCAAATGTCATCACAAAAACATTAATCAGTTAGCAAACATTGCTCACATAACAAGTTACCAGTCACTGCTACATATATGCTATAAAACAAGTCCGTTAGTTTAGCCAAGGTTGTTTGAGTTTATAAAAAGATAAATAAGAAGAAATATGCATAGTTTGTTGTTTTCTGGAAATCTAAAGTTTTTGCTAAGGAAAATGAACTGTAGAAGGTGTTGAATTGTTTCCTTAAACAGGAAGTTTCACAGTCATGTGCTGCAGTTTGATGGTGAGGGTGGTTGGCGTTTCGAGGAGCTGGACATGGATACAAGGTTGTCGCTTAACGAAGAGAAACAGCGCCTTGAGGCACAGCTGGCCGGAATTCCCAAGATGGAACAGCGCCTCCAGGAGTTGTGCCATATTCTTGGAGAGGATTCTGTGCTGCTCCAGAGGGATGTGGAAGCAGGTGAAGGAGGATCTGAAGAAGATGACTCCATGAACAGCAAAATTATTACCTTGGAGGAAAGTGACTAAACGCCATGGCCTTACCAATCTAGGCAACTTTTCGTTAGTAAGTTAAAAGTACCCTAAAGGTTGTTACAATACTAGCTTTTTCAGTTATATTAGGACAACTTAATATAGTGCTGGTACTATTATTGAAACACTAGGGTACTAAATTATGGTAAACAAAGTACGTTCAGATAATCATTCATTTTCAAATTAATTTGTAGTTAAAATATGACGATGATTGAAGTATTATTAGTCTTAGGATTACAGTTAGTTACAGTAATACAGTCGTTAATGTTATCTTTCTGTTGATTACCAGATGGCATTTGGGATGGTAAAGTTTACATGTCTCTTCTCTTTAAACCGTAAGGTTTGATTCTCCATTGTTTCTGGAACTTTTGTTTCCCTTGTTCTGTATTGCATAAAGACTTTGATTTCTTCCTCAAATTTGAGGCATGAAGAGCCTAAGTGAACCTATCAGATTGCCTTAACAATTAAACGTCAAGTGTTACTAAAAGTTACTGGAAATATAATTCCTCCTCATTGTTAAATGATTAACTAAAGCTTGACATCATTTCCGTTATTTTTCTACTTTTTAGAGAGACTTGGGCTATGCTTAAGTTTCTTATGCATATGAGAGCAGGCTAATCCTTTTGGTAAAATATTTCAACCTGCCTTTATTTGTGATGGATCCAGGATTGCTTCTATGGGACAAGAGTTTTTTTCTGAAATGATAGTACCGGTATATTCAAAGTAATGTCATGCAGTAATGCAGATTCATTAAGCATATACATGAATTGTTTTCTATGAGACTTCATCAGTGCAAAAGCGATTGATAGTTGCTTTATTCTCAACCATTTCTCTTTCGATCTATATTAATGCCATTCCAGACAGGCATTCAATTGTGATGGGGGATTGCAACTAACTTTTAATTATTTTCAATCGGCTAAAAATTCTTTCTTCAGTAGCCGACATAACTGGGAGCGTGAGATAAATTTTTTAAGTAGTGGTAGATTAGGGAGCAGCAACACCTCTGATTTTCAGATCACTGGGAAGAGATGGGCATATTAATTGTTGATAAACATCTCTAAAAGCATACTCAACTACTGCTTCCTCAATGTTTATGTGGTTTTGTAAATTTTGCAGGGATTTTGAGTAATCTTTTTCGATATTTGTGATTGTTCAAGACACTTACAAGTAACTGTACTATGAAAATCAACAAACTGTTCATCCAACTGCACCAGAAGTGCATTCAAAATTGTGAAATTTCCTTTTAAATTGTTATGTCATAAGTGAGAAGAATACACAGAATACATATCACAGTTGTGAAATTATTTGAAAGCAGTGATCTTGATGCTTATTTCAACGTCAGACATCGATAAGTAAATGTTAAGAGCTGTTTCAAAGGTTTTGTTTTAATTCACGTAAAAATGCAGGAACATTCCAGTGTAAACTGTATTGCAATTTCATGTAATCACACTGCGTTCTGACTACGTGTTAATGAATAAACAAAGGTTCTATTCTATTCTATGTATGTAGGTTGAAATATTAAGAACTGTATATGAGAACTGTATTAAAGTAAATTGTGATAGTGTGCATTTGAACAAGGACAACAATTGTTTTTCAAGTTCTCTATTGCGTAAAGACTTTCTAAATCTGTTCAGGAGAAAGTTGACTGACAAATAAATTTTCTCTCTTCATAAAGGACCTCACTGCCTTCTGCTCATACCTAGCTACCAACTTTGCACTAGTTTACACCAGTTTTTGTGCACAATAAAGTGAATTGAATTGAATTGAAATCAAGATTGAAATAATGATTGGTACTGTGTAATGGACTTGAAGAGAAACTTATCAATTGACATAATAACTTGTATTTAAGAAACTAACCATTTATGATACCATAATGTACAACATTATCTAATTATCAGTGTATTTTCTAAAGTGTTGGTGATCATAAAAGTAACTTCAATCTCATTATCAATATCAACAGAGTGATGACTTGACAGAGGTTATGTTGGCAGAGGTTAATTTACTGTCGGTAACTTTGTGCCAAAGTTTTTTAATGAAGTTTGTTCGTGTTGTGTTCCACAGTTTTAAAACCAACTAAACGTAAGACTCATCATGGCTTAGAGATTGGGTACAATGCGGTACATATTTGCAATATAGAATCCGCATAGATGTTGGAAATTCATGCCTGTGTGCATATACCGGTAAATATTGTATTGTTTTTTATTTATTGTAATAATTTGTTCAAATGCTGCGGTTACCTTCAAATTATAGATCCTTGAGTGGAACATTTTTTCATTTCTGAATACTTACAAAGTCACATTCATCATATGAGATGCTTAACACAGATGGAATCTGCTGATAATGTTGAAGTTCTAAATACTTTGTGTGCCACAGACTGTGGCATTAGGCAAAAGGTATGTCTACAACATATGATACCTACTTTGAGTTCTGCTTCACCTAGTTGTACGTGGCTTCTGCATTGTGTTAGACTTTCCGTCAAATTCAGTTGAATTTTTGAGTAAAAAAGCATGACAAATGACAGAATATTTTGTCCCTTTTCTTATACAACCAAAATTGCTAGTAAGTTTTGAATTTCAAGTAAGTTGAGGTTTAGACTGCATGTCTTCTGAACCACCTGTTATGTTGTGTTATATTATGTTAAGTGTAGCATGGAAGTGATTTCGATTCCGTTATGTTCTGCAAAGCATGCTTTGTGCTACGTAAAAGTCGTTGCAGTACTAAGGTGTGGATAGGAATCCATTTGTTGGGTTTGTTGGGCTACATGTGTAATTGTGTATGCCACTGGTGACTCTTCTTGTTTACTATTTTACTGTGTATTGATTTGCTAACTCGTGTAATTCTAGTTCTTAATGACATTTGACATGCAGGCTAGCACAGAAAGCACCTCTGGTTTGCTTTGCTAATAAGTGGTGCTATATAAATGTCTCATTTACAACTACTATGTGTCAACAGCAGTACAGCAGCATGTCTTACATTAGTGATGTTCTCACATAAATGTGTCGATTGATGAAGCGATTTCGTGGTTGTAATGGATTTCTGTTGTTCATAGTTGTGTATACCATATGCAGCTTTTCACAATGAACCAAGTGTAATAGCTTAGTCTAAGCCACACTTTTGACGTTTACCTTCCCGCTGTTTTGCATCCTTCTGATACTTGCCTTGCATGAAGTCGTCATCCCAACTCTGCCCCTCAACTCCAGCCTCAGTTATCCTGTACATGTCCAGTTGAAGCTGAGTATCAATATCGTCTGAAAACTCTCTCGTCTGATTGTATTGTTGGCAAGAGAGAATTCCTTCCACATCTATGTACTAAAAAACTTAGTCTTCCTGGTATGATTGTTGAGGAGAAAGACAGAGAGAAAGAGAGAGACACACACAAGGAAAGAGACGGAGTCAGAGAGATTACTATGATTGTGTTTACTCGTAACTTGTTTTGTTTAACTAATTGACCTGTAACTTAAAGAATTTTGATTTATTTTTTACAGTAATTGGACATGTTCTATTTGTTTGTAAATTTTGAGCTTCTTGTAATGAATCACCTTTTACTAAACCACGTAGTTTGTGTACCAGTACTTGATATTCTGTGGATGTTTAATTTTATATTTGAGCTTTGTTTAATTATTTATTTGATGAAAGAAGACCTTTGTGGTGCAAGATGTAAAATAGCCATTGACCTTTGACCTGTGCCTTTTGATGTCACGTCATTAAATTATTAAAATTTGTTTGCAGACATATTTGTAGCCAGGTGTATGTTACAGTCAAAAAGAAGGGCATACATTTTGGCATTTCAGAACTTTTGCTAGAACTGAAATGTACCTTTTGTTGGACTATTTTTGTTAAATGGCTGTCTTGATACGTGGCTTTCTTTCCTAGTCATATGTACTTGTTTTTGTTTTCAAATCTTTTAGGTAACTTAATTTTAGCAACGTCGAGGGTGCACTGTAACGCGTTAAATTTGACTTGATTTAAGGGAAAAATGCATGAGTGTATTTTCACGTCTCTTTTATAAATTTCTTACAACAGCATGTACAGGAATGCTCTGCTGATATGCTATGAATGTAGTCAATGGAAGAACGAATAATTGCAGAGGACAATGATTTACAACAGTGATTACTTGATATTATGATATTATTTTTATTATACTTATAATTGGTGTTGTTGTTATTATATTTATAGTCAGTTATTTTATGATCATAAGCCGTTATTTCCTATAATATTGCCAGGATGGTTGAGAACCACTGAATTTTCTAGAAGTAGTGTTACAGAAATTGCTTATGGTATTTTTTCACCATATTTCAATAGGAATGAATATCAGAATTTTCAGCTTTATCAAGACATAAATTTGAATCTGGCAAGATGGAGATTGCTTTACCTGTTGGCAAGCAGAAGCTGTTACCATGGGCCCTTGCTGATTGATGTACATGATTAACTCACTGCAGAGTTATGAATGAGGATAAACCACAGAGGAAAAGGAATAATAGCTGAGACAAGTTAATCACTTGTTTATAAAATACATCGCTGTTGAATTCTTCATGTCTTTGAAAGTGCATTCAAACCACACAGGCATAAGAAATGCAATTAGGAAACACAAAGAAATGGAGTGGTCACAGTAAGAGAAAATCCTGAAGTGACTTTGGGGAGAAGATATGAAAAGCAATGTATTATTATTAGGCATATGAGGGTTACAGTGACGATTCTGATGATGACTATGATAAAATGGTATTTTCCAACATTTACTCACACAGTTCAGGATTTATGGCATGCTAATAGCAAAACAGTTTGGCCCAAGCCATTGATCAGTAGCAGTCGTAGCAGCTGTTAAAGCATCATTTCAATGCCATGACATTTAGTGGCATTCAGGAGTCTTCCACTGGAAGAGATGCTGTACAACGTTGCGATTTCAACTGGACATGTTACTGGAATGACGGTCATTCCAGATAGCATTACTAGTCTTGTAAAAATAATAATAATACAATAATTGCGCTTCTGAGTAGCTTCTTGAAGAGGCGCTATATAAATGAATGAATGAATGAATAAAAATTACATAGGAGTGTAGGGGAAGGTCATTTAGATACCCTCACATTAATGGCAGCTTCCCATACACTTCCATGGACAATAAAATCAATCAATAAGAAAGAATTATATTATAAGTCATATTAGTAGACAAAATAAAATGTTCAATTTGATCGGAGTTCAAAATGTCCTTGTGTAATTGGTAGCTGGAGTTAACCATGCGAAATAGCATTAGTAGCATGCTCACAAGTTTCCAAATGCCCGATGCAAAACGTTATGATATACGATTCCTGCAAAGTCTTTGCTGAATTAAAATATCTAAATCAAGAGAAAGAAAGGAATGTCATATGATGTTAAAGGCAAAAAAGATGTATATTACTGACCCGTAAGACATTATGAAATAAAACATGATTTTAGTGTCATTGTTTATCACTTAGTAATTAAAAAAATTGCATTCACAGTTGTTTTCAAGTAAAATATTCAATCGTGTCTCCTAAGGCAATCTGAATTCAAAGTATACCGGGTAATCACTTGAGAATTAGTAAAGATTTCTCCAAACACGAAATATTACACAAAACAGTTGTTTCTACAAATGGATATATGGTACACACAAATACATGGATGCTAACAAAGAATTATGGAAGTACATGTTGACATAATAAACTGGAAAATGTCTTCAACAGGCAGGAATGCACAAGCAATTCCTTGAAGAAAAAATACCGTAATATTTCAAGCAATGCAGTCTGATTTTGTGGCAGATTTCATAGGTCACATTGTGGTCTTTTACCCCACGTTTCATGCTAATGCCCATCTAAAAGAGAGAACCAAGACTTTAGAAGGAACAAAAATCTGTAGCCTATATGGTGTAGCTGCTGTGAGCTTTTGATTTTAAAGCAAAGCGACAGGATGCTGCCTTTGCTGTATCCTTCCTCAGGTTACATTTCTGTGTCCATCATTAATGCTTATATGAGCATTTTCTGTATCTGGCTTTATTCATTTACAATTGTATTACAATATCATATGTACAGTGTTAAACATTGCAACTTTGATCTCTTATGATTACAAAAATTGCACTATAAATCTTGAAACTTTCAATTGTATATTGATATATCTGTACTAAAGACTTCAAAGTTATATATATACTAAATAGCTTTGCCAAACCTCAGACCAATTCATGAATACATAATAGTTGTGATAAGGTCATGTAAAACCTTATTAACTACCATCTATTGATTACAATACACAAAGAGGTTTATGAATCTTCTGACAATCCAGTCAGTCGAGATTCTATTCCCTTCCAAAATGTTACCCAACTAAAAAATAAATTGAGAATTGCACATGATGCACCAGTTACAATGGTGAAAGGTTTTAAATGCCAATATAATATTATTTTTATTCAAATTAAATTTCACACCAATCTGGTGAATATTCATATTTCGATGCAATGGATTTCAAAGCAGCTGCTTTAGTAAGCTACAATAAATGACATCGATAATAGAAACAGAGTAAAAACATCTGAGCTTCTTAAACTGTCACTCTTCTCGTCTCCGGCCTCACTGTCCACCTTCTGACTCTCTGGCAGCTAAAATGTTTTGTCTTAAGGAAGCCAGATCCTCCGCCTTTTGCAGAAATGGATGTTCCATGAGTTCAGACGCTGTGGCACGATCATCTACTTCCACTTCAAGACATGCATCCAGAAAGCTCTCGAGTTCTGGAGACATGCGGTCTTTCTCCTTCACGGTTGGTTTGCCATTAGAAGCAATGAGATACAGTGCTCGAATTGGCGTTTCACTGAGGTACGGTGGTTCTCCATCAATCATTTCGATTATCATGATACCAAGGCTCCATATGTCTACCTTGAAGCTGTACAGCTTTCTGTAAATAAATACATAAGTAAGTAAGTAAATACCTTAGCTGAGCTATATAATCCTATAAAGGCATGTGGGTAAGTTGTTTGTGCACAAGTGCATCTTTCACCAAGCAGTATAATTTGGTACCGGCATAAGCTGGGAACTAAACGGCATGTCCTGCAATGCACTGGCCTCTGTCCAGGACCATGGGATTCGTTCACTGCTGACTCAAGGGTTTAGATAAAGAAAATGAGCACTTCCCTTAAGTCCCACTCAGAGACAAGAGACCTTTACTTACCATGTTTCCTTTCTTCAAAAAAGTGTTTGAACGTTGTGACATTTTTATAGTAGGACAACTGAGTGTTAAAGCATTTAACTTTGGAATAAAACTGCTGAACCTTGTCATGAAATATCTCATGCAATTTCTGCACTGTTGAACCCACTGCCTCCATACCTTGAGATTATCTCAGGTGCCATCCAGTAAGGTGTTCCAACAACGGTTTTGCGAGCATCCGACGTCTGTGCACAGAAGCCAAAGTCAATCAGTTTCACGTCTCCATTCAAGCCAAGCAACACGTTGTCACTCTTTATGTCTCGGTGGATCACTTTCTTACTGTGAAGGAATTGCAGAGCTTCTACACACTTCTTGGTTATACCAGCAATCTGGCTTTCTGCAAGGATCGTCTCTGAAACCACGGTGGTGAGTACACCACCGTCAAGATACTCCATGACGACCCAAAGTTCTCCGCCGACGAGGTAGCTCTCGATGTAGTTGATGATGTTCGGGTGGTTGAGTCCCCGCATGACCTCGATTTCGGTCAGAAGCAGCTCCTTCTTCGGCTGAACGGAAAGTTCCATTCTCTTGATTGCAACCGTTCTGCCTGTTGCCAGTTCAGTTTCTTTGCAGACTGTTCCAGTAGCTCTGAAAGCACATGTACGATAATGTTTTACAGGTCTTGTTAAATCAGTTCATTTTATCTAAATGCATCACTGTCTTTGGGTTTTATCGTTCAACAAAGTCACGAAAAATGTTCTGTGACTTAGTGCTCTTTGATCTTTGAAATATCCTTTGTTTTTAGAAACAAGACACAAAAGACATTCAAAGAAATTATTCAAAACCACCAATTACTCTAACTTACACAACAATACATTACAGAAATCTTGCAAGACAAAATGAGAAAAATAGTTCTAACAGGTCATCAAAAACTCTTCTTCTGCTTAACTACTGCACATGTTCAAATTAATTACTATTTAATGTGTTAACATTTAATCTTTCTATCATTAGAAAACGGAAGCCCTAAGATCACGCCTCTTACACGAGCCAATTTCCAATCAAGAAACAGTTTAGACTGACAAATAATTGTTTTGCTTACCCGGAAGCAAATCCTTTACCATTGAGGGTGTACTTCTTGCCCGGATCGTCTTTTGTTACAATTTTATCTGATCAAAAATCAGTATCCAATGTCATTAACGTACAAAGAATTTATCTGGCAGTTAGGTATTCCATCAATAAAGAATCCTTTTCTAAACAGAGTTTCTGCTATACAAGGTTAACACAATAGAATGAAAATACAAAATGACAGTAGACTGAATACAGAATGATCCAGGCCATGTTCTACATGACCTACTGCCCCCAATTAAAACTGTAGTCCATGTGCTACGTCCACATAAACATGACAGAATTCTACCTGGTGCAGACAGTCTGGCATGCAAAACATTTATTATTAGGATGATTTACTCGTGATTATATACTTCACAATGTATACCAAAATACAGTTAGCAATTGGTTCAATAAAGGATATGCTTACTTACTTACTTACTTTTACATAGGCCTTAATTAGCCTTCTAAATCTGCCTATTATTTTTATCCATGAACAAGGAAACAAAAAAGTAAAGGGAAAGGGTAAGTACTGTCAGAAGCCTTAGCATCCTCAATTAAACAGATAAGCCTTTGCTAAATTGCTCTTTTTCCTCTATGTAGAAGAATCCATTCTGCAGGCTACTGGTGATGGTGTTCAAACAAAATGTCTTCATTGAAATTTATCTCCAGCTATTCATGTGCTTGTACCTCATTCTAAACTTCTTGGAGCTATAACTAACATAATTATGACACACTTAAGATGGCCTCAGAGTGGACTGCAGCTTTGGGTCAACTGATAATAAGAAGTGGATCTCTAGGATTTCTTAGCTGGATGCAAAATAAGCACAGACAGGCCTCTTGATGAGCTCAGCAAGCAAACACTTTATTGATAGGGAGCAACACTTAATTACGGTAGAAATTACATTCATACATGCAAGCAAGTATATAGATACATGCGCATAACGTCTTTGTGCGTGCCAACAAAGACACTTGATCAAAGAAACTTTAACCAGGATGTAGCCATTATTTGATACTTTGCAGAGATAGTGATTGCTCGTGGTTATGGTGTACCGTTGGTGATGTACGTGTTTAGGCATACATCTAAGGCAATTTCTAAGCATTCCAATGTAAGGCAATGAGGCCTAAGCCTTTTCTCTACAATAGTTTAGGCAGAGAGTTTGTTATGGGTTGAGCCATCTCAATTTTTTTTAATTAACTTAATAAACACATTGATTTTCTCGACAAATTTTGTAATCTAAAGTAAAAGTAAGTAGCTCCTATGATGCAAAGAGGTTATCAGCCCAATAACCTCTGGCCAATAACCCCTAAGGAAAATAACCCCAGTCAAACCCACTGGCCATAAATAACCCCCAATATTCATCTTTAAATAAGTGTGTATATGTATAAACTACTCAAAAGCATCAAGTTATGAATATAGTAGTAGAATTAATGAGCTAAAACCAAAAGCAATACAGTATTGGTGGAATTTTATCACATTCATTAAAAATTATGAAATTGAGTCTACTCTCTATACCTGATACAGGTCAATTTTCAGCAAGCACCTCCACAATTAAGTCCCATTTGACATCAATTCCGGTTTATCTAGAATCATTTCCTGTTCTTTGGCTCTTAAGCCAGCGATGGACAAATGCCAGAACTTGCCATTTACTTGTCAGCTTATGGCAGAGCCAAATTATACTCCTCGGTGACAGAAGCAAGTTGCATGACAACTTATCCATGTTCTTTACTTAAAGTCATCAGAAGGTTTGAATCCACAATCATTTAATACCAGATCAAGTGCACTAATGTAATATTATACCACCATGTGGCACTATTTTATAATGTTTACAAGTCAAATCCATTACCTTACAGCAGGCAGGAAACAGTACCGTAAGAAGGGAATGAAGTCTACTTGTCCTGACGAGTAAGTGAGATAAGTTTACACCAAGGGCAGTGGTGCCAAAACAAAGATAAACAGTGGGACAGAAATGCATATACAGCACAGTCTACAGGCAAACACACAGCACAGCTGGTAAGTATGCATAAAATACTGACCAATGCCTGCAAGAATTTCCTCATCTGTCATTGCCTTCTTTGGCGTTGATTTTGTTCGAAGAGCAGGTTTGGGTGGCTGCACAGCTGGACCGCTTTCTGAACTCTCACTGCTGAGCTTTGACTCTTCAAACACACCGCTGTCCATTTTGCTTCGCTGTACTTCATCTTTCTAAAACCATTTACCAGTCACATTAACTAAGCAAGACAATGACTCCCTATTGAATTTACCTTTATTGGTCCATTCTGTGTTTATTCAGGATTTTCATTGAAAACCCTCAAAGAAGTTTTCCTACCTCATTCTTTACATGCTGACAGAAGGTGACATAATTACGTTGGGGACTGGTGGGCCACCCACAAAGCAGCAATCAGATAGAGTGATAGAATCAGATAGAGTGACAGAATGAGATACAGTGACAGAATGAGATAGAGTGATAGAATCAGATAGAGTGACAGAATGAGATAGAGTGATAGAATGAGACAGGGTGAAGCAGACAGACAGAGACAGAGAGCCGTGTATGACAAGATTGTTATTGTATAACTGAATAAGGTTTTGTCAGTCAGCACTGAAAAAATGCAGCTCTGGACAGACCACTACTCTGTAATGGGTTGCGGTGTGTGAACCTAGAGATTCAATATTAAACGAATATATATACATATACTACTGCTCACACCTAGTCATTCTTAGGCCTTTCTGTCAATAAACAAACCATAAATTCCTTGCATTACTTAAGATGCTCATAAGAAATATAAAGAACAGCAGAAGTTGCCTTAGCAGAACACAGGTGAGTAGCAAAAAGCAAAAGTGAAAGTCAAATGCTGAAGATGAAGCCTGTAGTCAAGATTCGAGTCGACAGTCAATAACCAAACAGACAACATGCTAATATCAAGCAGGAAGTTGATTAAACTCCTTCAGCCTGATACAACCATCCTTTTACATCTGTACGTAGCAAACATGTATACAGTTGTTACATTTTCAATGTGATAATGAAGGGGAGGACCAATTTCCCTGAATTGTGTACAGAATTACCAGAGTCAAGAATGGCGGAAGAAGCTTCTGCAGACAAGCGGGTCACATCCAAGACGCAAAATATTTTCATGATTTTTCATTTTATTCTAAGTGCAGCTATAATGTAAAAGGCTTGATTGGTACTTTAATACTCTGCCATGGGATCACCTGTTGGGCAGTAGGCAAGGTGCAGATACTATCACACTATCAGTAGTAAAACAAAAAAAGATGGCAGAACTGATTGTGCATCATGCAGAAAACATCATGCAGAAATTGAATGACATAATGGCACATGAAAGTCATAAAAACGATCACGTTGCAATGATGACAACATATGTAGGATGTACAACACGCAGATGGTAAAACAAGTGGAGGCATGCAATCAACACCAATCAAAAATGAGTCCACAGACTTAATGAAAGAAGGAAAAGAAGAGAATTTTAATATACCTGAGTAAGAAATATAAGAAAACATATAAGAGGCTCAGAAGTTTAGACTTCAAGAGAAGCATTTTGAGGGATGAGTGCTAAGTTTTATGCCACTGCTGATGCCTTTAACTATCATATTATGGTAAGGTTCCAATGTAATGTTGAAACTTCGGTGGCATATTAAATTGTGAAAATAACATGACAAAGTCTCCAATTTAATAACAGAAACTCATCTAGTCAAAGGTCGTGGAGGCAGTCAGACCAATTAAAGTTGAGCAATCGTTATAACCTTATTAACTTGTGGAGTATTATCGTGTACTGGTAAATCCTTGAGCTGGTCATTTCTTGGCAAATATCCTGGACTTTCAGCCTCTGTTGAGTCAGAGATGGTGGATGACCTTGACAGACTGGAATTGGAATCTCCGCAGACACCGGAGTCACCTAGAAATTTCTGATCTCTTTTCTTCAGGTTGCTCTCATAAACTTCAAGTGCACAGAGAACAGCATTCGGGTTGTCCTGCCGTTCCTGCTCTCTGCAAAAACAGACAAAAAATAATAATAATAATGCAATGATCTGTCAGATCTTGCTGAGTGTTAGCCATTCCAGAACATTGCTATTCTTTAGAAAATATTTACACCCTGAGGGATCATTTCAACTCAGGAAAAAAATAATGTGAGTAATTACTAATGTTATTTTTGTCGCCAGCAATGTTAACTTAAAAAATTGTTTACAGTTTGTAATATATAAGCCAAATGGGATAGAAGAAAAATTAAAGTTACAAAGTTTCTACAACACAGCAATCTACATTGCATTCATGCTTCAAACACAAGCGATGTTTTCTTATTCTGGTCTTTGATATTCAAGCCTTTACTCTTCATATATTGTTGCCGCATATGATATTCTACCTTGCATACCTTTGCTGGTTTGCCTAGAGCTATATAAATCACACAGAGCTGCATTAATAAAGGAATTTTGGACAATGATTTACTGACTCATCAAGAATCAGACAGATGCATTCCATCACTACACACTAAAGGCCTCCAGTGCAAAGGACAGACAGTTAACATATAGTAAACTGAAATGGGTTGCATTAAGGTACACATCTTCAGCTGACGCTCTGTTTGTATACCGTGATGATAATGAGTTCTCCGCCAAAAGGCAGGACTGTTGGCTTTTTATGCCACCCAGGGATGAGATGAGCGAGGTAGCTTCCTGTTGCCTTCCTCCCACACAATTGTGGGTGAGCAACCTGTCCAGGGTAGCTATGCAGTGGCTTGGGGTAGATTCTAACCTGCGACCCTCCGCTTACAAGGCACAGAACATACCGCTACACCATCCCTCATGCATACCAGTATAACATACTTATTAAGTGGAGATCTTTAATCACATGCCAATCAAACCCCAAATACGTCTCTCATTCAATCTCAAGAAAACTAATCATCATCATTGTCGATTTATTGGTTATGCTAAATGCAACGGAGTGATTCAAGAAAACTTTCTACATTACTTGGTAAAAACCGTTTCTTATCAATCAGGTAGTAGTCAGCTAAACACAGCGTAGCTATCTAACAACACTCAGGTTGTTAATCACTGTTCATGCCATGATAATTAATAGGCCAATTTAAACATTTGCTCTCAGTTTTCCTGAAGAGGTGCTATATAAATGAGTACTACATAGTACAAATTACAGATTTATTTAAGCTTAGCCACCTGGTTCAGATAAAGAATCAAAATGTCATATCACAGGCCGTATTATGTCCATCAATGTGTTACTGTTCTCCTTAAGCATGATCATGAATGAACACACTTCTTGAGCAGTCAATAAAACCCAGCAGTGCTATTTTATACAGCTCAGTATACATAAACTATGTCAACTTAGACACAGTAAAACCGACTTCTGCTTTTGCAAATAAGGAAGAAACACCAGTGGTTATATATTCACACCTTTATCACGCATCACTAAATTCCTGTCTTGTATGAAAGGAAATTGTATCTTACCATCTTTTACTTTACTTTATATATATCATTGCCACCTACTGTTTGATGATTTTGAATCTACGTTTTACTGTAGGCATAGGATAGTCTATAGAGGGCTTCAAATCCCTTGTCAGGACAGACAAATATGTCGAGAGTTCTAGTGTCCCTAGCAAACTCAGTTATAAAATATTGACACTGTCTTGGTGAATACTATAATGAATTAAGTGTCTACACTGGTTGAAAATCAGATGGTGAGGCAGAGCAAAGGGTATTTACCCTTACAGGCTGAGGCTAAGGAAGTCACTAACACTTCCCATGTACATGTAAGTCACCTCAAGACATATAATATATTGCACCTTTTATGCATACTGTGCAAAAGCACTGTGCACGGCTATCTCTTCTGTTTAGTTGATAAGACTCTTCTTCTGCTTCTTCCTCTTCTTCTTCTTCTTTTCAGCACAGGTACAAGACAATTTAATTACAATTTAACTACATAACAAAAAAAGAAGACAAAGTCTAAGTAACGTACGTTATGTTTGAACCTCTGAGCAGCATATCCCACGCTGGAGGCAGCCCAACAAATTGTCCATCTTCAAAACCAACATGCAGGTTCCTCTGAAACCCAGTTGGGCTTCCAATTTCCCGAATTTCACCATCTTCTTGAAACGGTGTCACCGTATAAGCTGAGCTTCTGCGAACAAATATCTTTTTAAAACGGTCTGTAAGAGAGTTCCGTTTTTTGAGTCCCTTTCCACTTGCTGACGGTTCCATCTCCTGAACATCGACCTACATAAAAGATGAATATACAGCAACCTCACAAAAACAAAATTTAATAAACCATCAATTTTGTTCATCAATGAAAAATGCTTCTGTATGGATTAGCAGTTAACAGACATCTCACCTAAACAAATAATTCTTAGACTCCACTAATAGGGTGACTTCATATAAAACACAATGAATTTTCTTTACTTCAGTAAAACAAATAACAGCAAAATTATTTGCCATTGACATAATTGATATAGATATTTATTCCTTGAACACCATCACCATATTATTTCAGTTAACTTAAATCAGAAGACAAACCAATATTCACAGTGAGTGATGTGAAGTTCAAACACTCAACGAAAGAGAACACACATATTAGAATAGACATAGCAGATTGAACAGATCCCAACTTAAATAGATGATCAGAATAGCATATCATCCCTAATGGCTCTACCAAATTTTATCAGGTAAACAAGATAAGTTGCCAAATTACCAACCCATGTTTTAATGCATATATTCATACATCACATACACTTCACTGTAATATGTTTGAATTGAAAGCTACTTCTGTTCCAGTGACAGAGCAGTCACAAGTCCCATAAGGAACCATTGTAAATTAAATAAAAGATTTATATATATATATATATAAAATATATATAGGTTAAGGGAAAAGGATTTGGGTATATCTTTGGTGTGTATATAATATATATATATACACATATATATATAATATAATATGTATATGGTCAGGTCAGTATATATAATATATATATATATATATATACATATATATATGATCAGAATAGCGTATCATCCAAAATTGTTTTTGCAAAATGTTACTTTGTCAATGTTTGGAGCAATAAATTGATGGTTATGGTTATATATAATATAATATATATATATACACTGACCTGACCTTATAGGAGGAAGTCAGAAACAGCTGGCCCTTAAAGAGCAGGATACAGGATCTAATAATTATTTGACAGAACACAAAGAATGACAGACAATGAGGCATACTATTGACAGAGTGAGGGCTGGCATGGTGACAGGAAGTCAAGTCATGTCTTAACCTCCATTATACGGGTTCAAATCCCAGGTTCCATCTGAAATTAACATAATAATAATAATAATAATAATAATAATAATCTTTTCTTTATTAAGAGCCTGACAAACGCACTGCACTGTACATTTACATGTTATGCAATTTAAATCTTAACTACTAACAGAACAGACAGCCTGCAACACAACGGCGCTAATAGCAGCCTACAAAGCATATCCGCCCTACGGGGCTCGAACTCGGTACCTCTCGCTCTCTACGCCAGATGTTATCCAATGCGCTATCGGGCCCCCTCACATAGATGCCGTTGTAGGCATATAGCACACTATAATTTTCTGCAAGCCAACATTACAATACATGTACAACAATACAGCACAACTCAATTTGAAATTATTGTCCTACCAAAGTTCAGAGGTGCACACTCGATCATACAAAAGAACAGGATCTGCACGTGCTTTGTACACGAGGATAGCAAACTTGAAGCAGATCCGCTTACATACAGGCAGTGTGAGTCTCCTTACAGGGCCTTCGACATGGCAAGGCACAATATTTAGCCTTTTCTGAGTAACTGGGCTAACTTCCAATTCCGGACTTACATTTAAACACTAGCAAGTTCTGTGAAATTATTCATAACCCGTACCCATTACTGTGATAATTGCATTAGTGTATATTGTACCAAGTTCTGTGGTATTATCTCATCTTACAAGAGTATCAATGGCAGTTTTGTGCAGGGGTCGGGACTCGGGCCCCCTAATTTTCTGAATACAATTTCTGGCCTAAAGGCTCTCCATGTGGAAAACCAATTATTGAAGTATGCTGATAACTGTTATTTGGAGGTACCTGCATTAGGCATTTTTACTACCGAATGCGAACTTGCTCATATTGCTCAATGGTCTAAAAGTGGCAAGTTACATTTAAATACTAGCAAGTTCTGCGAAATTATTCATAACCCATCCCCATTACTGAACTGTTACAATCCTCCAAATTGCTGGGATTGACCGGGTTACCGATCTCAAGATCCTTGGTGATCACTCTCTGAATGAATCTGGTTCTCCCTTCATAGTAATAATATGCTGCAGATCTAAGTGCAGTCCTTTTTTGCACTGCATGTCCTGGTGGCACATGGGCTTACTGGTAGGCCTAATCGTCTATATAACATAGTGCACTCTACCACTGTTGCGCGAATGGTGTACTCCTCTCCTGTTTGGTGGGCATTTGTTAATTTGGGCGAGCGAGATCGGCTACACTCTTTGAGAAAAAAAACTTGTAAAGCATGACTTTTTGCCCTGCCTCTACAATACATTCGAAGAGATATGCGCCAAAGCTGACTGCGCTATTTACGCCACTATATTGGCTGACCCTCGGCATGTCCTTCATGGTTTACTCCCTCCAGTTCATGAATCACAATATTCTACGGCTGCATCCTCACAACTGTGAAATTCCACATTCCGACCTCCTCACTAGAAATGGATTTATTACCAGGACGCTTTACACTTATTAACATGTGTTATAACTTTACTATTAATTATCATTACTGTACATTATCATTACATCTATGTGCTATTTTACATTCTATTTCAATGCCCCATTGTGCGTTTGCTAATGGAGTATTAAAGGCTATAGTTACTTACTTACTTACTTACTTACTTACTTACTTATTTCATCAACAAGTAGAGAGGACAGCTTAACAGGTTGGACAACTTCACCGTTTGTCTTTGTGTAGCTATCAAACCGATTCAAAACTCACAGTGAATGGAAATTCACCTGACTGAGTTGATAACAAGTTAACAACGACTGATCATTGTTCATCGGTGCGTGACATTACGACTAATATTATTATCTCACCCGTGTAGGCCTAGCCCACAGTCAAGTTATTGCACTTTTGATTAAGACACGCGCGTTGGTAGCCTATTCTACAGTTCACCTGATCGCGGTATGAATGAGTGACTTACTTAAAAGTCTACTAACCTTTCCTGAACAAGTTTAACACTTCATTCCCAGTCTACAATAATAAGAAACTTCTAAACTCTAAACCAGGAAGCCTATCACAGAAAACATCTGAAGTCCTCCCTCTTGCTTGGCCTACTTAACAGCCGCTTCAGAGTCGCATAATACTTGTGCCGCCGTGAAAAACTATCCTCTGAGCATGAATAAGTGAACAGAGGCTTACTGGACTTTAATACAGCGAGCATTAATTTTTCATTTAGGATTCTGTGCCACTGTTTGACTTCATCGAGGTTAGTATCGGGTGTGACATGGACTCTCCGCCGCGAGCCTACAGTTCGGAAGCACCTTAAAGTTAAAGGTCTGACTGAAACGTGCGTTAAGAAAGACGTTGCTTAATCTTGTCTGCACACCTCAATAAGCCGGTTGTAAAACGAAGCAATCTATAGTTAAACCCAGCAGGTCGGTCTCCGGTTTGGGCCTTTTGTCACGTGCAATATCCGAAGCATCAGCAGTAAACACATCGCGATAGCCTACACCATCTCCAACGGGACCAACCGTATGATCTGGATGTCTTAATTAATCTTCGTGATTGAGACATGACATAAATCACCCCCAGACGCCGCCTTACGAAGAACGGGACCTATAATAGGCTATAGGCTCCAGGGCTGTTAAAGGCTTGGTTTTTTGGTTTTTGGTTTTTTTGGTTTAAAAAAAACCAAAAATCTGAAAATTTTGGTTTTTTGTTTTTTACAAATTTCAAAATTATAAATGCCAAAAATGTCGTCTCTTCAAGTCTCTTGGAAATTGTTGTATGGTCTTTGTTAACTTCGTTTTATGACATTCTACGGTTCTACTGTTCTAGTTAATTTCGTTTATATGCATCTGATTAATTTGAACGGTATTATGCCACTTCTATGAGTGTTATGATCCGAAATAGGAAAATCTCGAAAACAAAAAAAAAAAAACCAAAAAAAACCAAATAAAACCAAAAAACCAAAAAACCAACTTTTCATTTTGAAAAAAGTTTGGTTTTTTGCACCTCTGGCTATAGCCCATAATATAGAGTTATAGCCCTTAAGCATAGGCCTAGGCCATAAGGTTAGGCCCTATTAGTCTATTATAATCGTATAGCTAGCCTATAATAATATATGCGCCATGTTATAAGCTTAGTTCCGACCTGCTCAAAACCTCACTCAGGGTCAGTGCCGCAGTGGGATTGCTGCATGCAGGCTATAGGCCTAGGTGTAAATGTAGGCCTACACGCCTTTCTATTATTCTATAGCGACCGTGTGGCCTCGACCCTGCTCATTTCATAGGGTGAGATTCGTCACCACCGCTGTCCGTTTGAATGGGTGCTTCGTATAGGCCTAGGCTACGCCATATTAGACGGTCCCCGTAGGCTATATACGGACCGTGCTATCTCGAGATTTAAGTCTCTGAAATAATCCGCCATTGGTATCCGAACGGGCATCCGTTCCCACAGTGGTGAGTGGTGCATGGGACGCACGCTCTGACCTAGGCTATGTAGCTTACTGCTCTGTTCAACCGGGAAAAGTCCCGCGCGAAGAACGTGGAACTTGATATGCGACCTTTAGGACCTTTGAGGTCTTAACCGAGTTCCTTCGGAACAGCCAGGGCTGTTAAAGGCTTGGTTTTTGGTTTTTGTTTTTTGGTTTTCTTAAAAACAAAAAAAACAAAAAACGCAAATTTTGGTTTTTTGGTTTTACAAATTTCAAAATTATAAATGCCAAAAATTTCGTCTCTTCAACTCTCTTGGCAATTGTTTTATGGTCTTTGTTAACTTCGTTTTATGACATTCTACGGTTCTACTGTTCTAGTTAATTTCATTTATATGCCTCTGATTAATTTGAACGGTATTATGCCATTTTTATGAGTTTTACGATCCGAAATAGGAAAATCTCAAAAACTAAAAACCAAATAACCAAAAACCAAATAAAACCAAAAACCAAAAACCAACTTTTCATTTTGAAAAAAGTTTGGTTTTTTGCACCCCTGGGAACAGCACACACAGGCTCTGATTAGACTTAGGGGTCCTACTGTGGCCGCCATTGACCGCCGTCACTGACCAGGTGTTAAGGATTTCTCTGACATAGGAGAAACACGAGTAACCCAATTAACATGGCTCGTGAATTGATTTAGGCATGGAGGCCTGTAAATAGCGTCCTTGATTTTTAGGCGAATAACAACTGATGACGTATATTATAATAAACAAAGCCGTCTTGCGATGACGTCATCTTCTTGCGATGACGTCAACTGCAAGAACGGCAATTGCCGTTTCAAACAGAAAATCAACAAAAATGTCAACAAGAAAAGTTGAAATTCTAAGTTTCGTCGAAATAACTGCATCTTTGAAGACGCAGACCAGCCAACAATCGAATGATCAAGAAGAATGGCTTTTCAAACAGAAAATAGTTAAAACAGACAGAAAGATATCTGGACCATTGTTTGCAGGCGACATTCAGTCAAGGTAAGCATCACATAAACAATGTTATAACAGTCACTGTGCTTAACCTCTGTGGCCTATGTATGAATCAATCTGATTACGGTTTAGTTTTTGTGCGCCATCGGCTGATGTCTCGTGTGTTAGACATTGGTGTGATACAGTTACTAATTAGCCTACAATTACTAAATTGATTCCAATGTCTTCAAATCTTGGAAGAAATATACATTCTTAGCAGGGCCGGATTTATGGTGGTGGGGCCCATGGGCGCCCAGGATGGTGGCATTGGTGGGGCCCTTGTCTGCAACGGATTTTTTGCGTTTGTTGATGCGCAGTATCGGACAGGAGGGACAACCCCATGACAACAGTTATAACATATCATACTGACTCATACAAGCAAAGGTGCTAACGGCCAGTGTTTTAGTTGTCAAAAAATAACTGGGGGGGTCGAAAATTTGCAGGTTACCAAAGTACAGGATCACAGGTCTAAATTAAATTTTAATGTTGTTAATATGCAACAACTGACGACTCATGAGATATCTTAGTTTCTTCTTTAAATTTATCTAGGCGACACAACAAATGAATTAGATCATAGGGGCGTAGCCAGGAAAAATTTCAGAGGCGTTTTAAGTTTTCGAGGTTTTCATTGGAAATGGTCATTTTTTTCTACATTTTTAGTTTATAATAAAATAATGCATTTATTTCGGGGGTGGGGTTTAAACCTGTAAAACCACCCCTAAATACGCCCATGCATGATCACATAGACCAAACACCAAGTTTTTGGAAAGTACCGGGTAATTCAATAACATAAAACATAATGCATAGAATTCCTACACTATACACTATAGCCGGTAGTTTACAAAAATAATTTTGAACTTTGTTTTGTAACTTCTTTTTTCTTTGGTAACCCAGTGGCTTTGTCCAAAGCACCATGTCTGCCAGCTTTAAGCCAAGAAATAACATATTGTTATACATTCCATGCAGTAAGAGGTGGACCATTGATGCTAATCATCAACTGATCATTCACCAGAAGCCTGTTTCTTCCACTAGTGTGACATAGATTCATCTGACTCAGTGACTGAATCCTCTTTCACACTCAGCAGATGAAACAGGTAGAACTTCCAACAAAGTAATAAGTGTCTGTAATTTTTGCCCAAGCAATAAACCATCACTCTTTTTAAGCATAGAATCAGCTGCGTCAGAATTACTCATTCCAAACTCTTTGCACAATAATGCAATATATTATGTCTGTCTTCAAACAATGCCCTTTGCAGAGGGTCCTTTGGCCATGCAGTTTTATTTAAGGAATTAGCAGCCTCTAGAAAATCAGTGGATGGAAATCTCTGCTCCAAAATGTCATACAAAGATCGGAAAACTGGTTTCTTAAGCTCTTAAATATCTCCTCATCATTAACTCCCTCAATAGTGTAACACTTTTATAACGTCTTTCACTGTCGAAACTGGCAAAAAAATTCCCCAAGGTTCTGCCTGCATGCTTTACCATCGTTAGAAAGTTTTGATATGCTGTGACTGGTTTCGACTGTTTCGCTGGGTTTATCGGAATGTAGAGGGACTCGAGGCATTTTTAATTCTATCTCGCGTTCATCGTCACCATTCTCACTGATCTTCCGCTTTAGTCTCTCAAATCCAAACGCTAACAACCTCATTTTCTAAAATTGTTCTTGGCGAGAAACTGGAATCGAACAACGAATATTTAGTTGGTTTGAGCACTACATAGCCTCGACCATGTGCTCGAACTATAGCATTTACTTAGAGGAAAAAGAAATAAACGTGTTACAGAAATTGGCTTTCACCTTAATTCTGTAGACTGGTTCTCCGCACTCAGTCACAAACCATATAAGTAAATAAGTAACTAATTTACTTAAAAGTAAAGGAACTGGGCTATATATTCTTTTGTACTTGATGACAGAGATACAGCCGGGGGGGTCAAGACCTGACCCCCCAGCATCTTTTCAGTTACTTAGCTGAGGGGGTTAGAAAAAGAACTGGGGGGGGGTTGAACCCCCCAACCCCTCCGACAACTAAAACACTGCTAACGGCTTGTTGACCTATTTTTAGCAAATTTAAAAAAATAAACAAAAATAAATTGGGAAGATCATTTTGCTGATAAATAAAGTGTCATCTGTTATATTAATAGGTATTAAATAATTTCTCAAATACAAAACAAAAAGATAATTTTAAAGCTTCTTATCCAGTTTGTAGTAGAAGTCATACATAGCCTAATAGGCCTACAGAACAAGTAAGAAAGAAAGTAAAAATAGTGATAAGCGGAACCTCCAAACTAAAATGAGATAGTTTGAGTCAGTTCATTAGTTCAGTTAGGCCTACAGTTATGTCTAAATTTGAATAGGCCCAATAGAGACTTTTCGGACTTTTCTATTGTTAGTCAGCAATAAACTATGTAGGCCTATGTATGACATTGTGTGTGTATGTATGTATGTATATATGCATGCATGTATTTAAAATCCAATTGGCATAGAATACCACTCTCTATGCTCAACACTGCAAGACGGCTAAGTCTCTCATGTGTCATACTTGGGCGAAGCCTGTTCTTAATAATAATAATAATAATAATAATAATAATAATAATAATAATAATAATAATAATAAAAATAATAATAAGACGATTTCTATAGCGCCGTAGCACAGCCGAGGCCGAAGGAAAGGGCGCTGTACATGAGTTCAACAAATCAATCACAGTCATATGATTGTTTAAACAGATAGGTCTTGAGTTTTGATTTAAATGTCTTCAGAGATGGCGCATTCTTTACATGGTCTGGAAGACTGTTCCATGCAGTAGGTCCTGCGACAGAGAAGGAACATTCGCCGAACCTCGTAGAAGACCGTGGGATCGAATGGTGTCCGGCCGTATATGACACGTGCGGCAGAGTTAAGCACGGATTGTATCCGGCTTAGCTGACAAGTCGGCAGACCCGCCAGTAGGCTGTTGCAGTAGTCAACCCTGGAGACAATGAAGCTGTTGACCAATATGACGGCGGTTGAGGTTGGAATGAATCTGCGGATGGTTTTAATTCGACGCAGTTGGTAGAAACAACCTCGAACGAGTTGACTCACATGGGCCGTCATGGTCATACAGCTGTCAAAGTGGACACCAAGGTTGCGGATGGTGTCAGCTGGGTTGACTTCAGCATCGCCAAGGGCGAAGGTACTGCCATCAAGTAGATGTTGACGCCTGAGGGTTGTGCACCATATAAACTCGGTCTTGGATGGATTGAGTTTGAGCCGGTTGGATGTCATCCACTCTGATATGCGCTCGATACACAGCAGCACTCTCTGTTTCAGCTCGGCGGTTTGTGATTTCATCTTAGAAATTGAGCGTTCAGCTCTACAGTTGGTGACCACGAGCTTCTTCTTCACGGCGACTGGTAGTCTGGTACCGTCTATACGGCGACTGGTACCGTCTACTACCGTCTAGGTATCTACCGGAATCATACCAAAGTTTCGAGCAACTTTGCCAGAAAGCAGACTCCAATCTCTTTTCCATCATCAGCAACCCTGAAGGCCTGAACATGTATTACATCAGCTAGGCCTACTGACTCCCGTGAAACTGTTTTATACTCCCTATGCCCCAGAACCCACAACAGAATCATACCTAAGGCAAACTCTCTATCTCGTAAAACATTTGTCACACGGATGCTTTATAGGCCTACTTAATTAAATTTTTTCTAGTTGATGAACTATGTAGGCCTACACCAAAATGCGGTTAGCAGTTGGTTTTTCAATAAACAATATACTTAGCCTACTTACTTACTTAAGTACATTCTTAGCATAATTTCCACATTTGGAAATGAACTTTCAGCACCTTTGTCAAGTAATTACTTGGTACATGAACTGCTTCTGACTTATGCTGAGGCCTGCGCTACCTGTCTCGTCTTTAAACATTTTGACAAAATAAGAAAACTGCATGAGCTCATTGTCAAGGCTTTTCCATCGAGGTCATCGCCATGTTGCAACAAGGCTTTTCGCTGAGTTGTGTATTTCTTCGTCACTACATGATTCAAGCCTAGATGGAAAACCAAACCTTGAGCAGAGTAGTTCGTATGATGCTGGCCTTTTTGTCAACTCGGTTGTGAACTGATCGATGATAGGTAGAAAATTGTCAATCCGAAACTTTAGCACCTCGAGTGTTGTGACTGTGACACCTTGGTGACTTTACTGTCACAGTGCTGAAGACTGGTGGAACCATTCTTTGCCCAGTAATTGATGACTTCCTGTGTTAGATGTTCAGGTCATAACCCAATATCCTCCAGTCAACTATATCACCTGCTGGAAGGTTTTCGACTTTCGTATTGTTGACACAATCAGGTTTATTATCTACGCATTCTACAGTAACAGAATTTCTGCCTCAGACGGTCAGACCCGGTAGAGAGGGAATGTTGTTGAACTGGCGGTTGTTCGACAACAACTACAGCATCATCAGTAACACCAGGCTTAGATGAGCCTGCGTTTTGACCATCATCCACTGTGGCAGCAGATGTACATGTACTTCAAGCTGTTGCTTGAAGGAAAGCAGTAAGGTGTCTTTGCAAGTACCTTCTCATTTTGAGATTCTTTTTCTTTGCTTAACTTGCGTTTTTGAGAGCCACTAGGCCGATTAGTGCCCTTATGCCGATCTCCAATTCGGTTCATGTCTGTCGGTTGAAATTACACAGACTCTTCAAGTTGTGTTAAGTAATACTGATTTGCAAACTTAGACTGTGTTGCATGACCTGATACAATGCACACATAAAGGTAGAATCCTATAGGACTGCGTGTCTCAAAGCCACTACCAGCACAGATATGACAGCATACAGCTGTTCACTGCTACAGATGTGCACTTTGCGTCATTCGAGGTCAAAAGAACCAACGGAACGCTGTAGCTGAGACAGAATACTCACGGTCTGCAGGACATTTCCCCGCAACAGGATACCCATGGCGGGGTGGAACTCAGGACGCTGGCTTGTGCACAGGTTCTCGATCCGTTCGCTGTCTGCTACACGCGGACCGAGCCCTTGGAAATATCTCTTATACTTTGGACGACCTGGGCTTGAGTTAAAAGTAAGATAATCTGTCAACAACCGAAGATGTCACGCTTAGAGCGCTACTCGTGCACAATATTAACGGGATATTTCAATATTATCATTTAGAACAGTGGTCTTATTCAGAAGCCGACCACTCACTGATTCAGATCCAGTCAGATAGCACATGCAGTGAAAAGACACAAAAATAAAATTGCGACTGGTGGGGGTCCCTAAGAGGTGGGGCCTCTGGGCTGGCGCCCGTGTAGCCCATGCCTAAATCCGGCCCTGAATCTTGGTAATGTTGCACCATATTATCTTGTTGGTCATTTTCTTATTTTTTGAAATAATGGTTTTTCTTTCTCTTTAGTTTAAAAGTTTATCTTGCCTAAGTTCCAACTCAGCAATAATGAGTACACTGACCGTACACTATCTGTGGGAAGATCAGACGGCTAGGGAGAGGACTGGCCGTCGGACCTCATATGCCGAGGCTAAGAAAAATGAATGAAGTCGCTATATATATATATATATCACTCGCTAACACTCCTTCATATCCACAGCTATCTCTCAAGGTATCTCAAGGGACTGTTCTTCTTCGTATCCTCCTCCCTCATTCTCTCTTACTCCTTCCTCTTCTCTTCTCCTTCCTATCCTCCTCCTTCTTCTCCTAGTGCTCCTTCTCCCTCTCCTCCTTCTCTTATCCACCACCTCCTCCTTCTCCTCCTTCTCCTCCAACTCCTCCTCTTCTTCCCCTCCACTCCTACTACTTCTTTTTCTTCTCCTCTTCGTTTTTTCTTTTTCTTCTTCTAATTTAAACATTCTGCATGCATCTTTGTCAGATCTGTCATCTAAGAAACGTTGATGTTCGTCAACGTCGGGTTGTTCGGTCTCTCGGATCATCTGACTGATTTCTCTGGAAGGGCCAAGGAAGAGGGTAGGACATGATGGCGTATAGTCAGCCAAGAAGTACTTGTATGTATGTATGCATGTACGTATGTATGAATGAATGAATGTACGCGCGTATGTATGTAAAGTAAGTAAGTACGTATGTATGTAATAATGTAAGTCTGCACGTATGTATGCAAGTAGGCCTCATGTATGTATGTATGTAAGTATCAATCAATCAATCAATATTCGTTTTATTCAATAAATCCAGTTGTCATGAACGCAACTGGTTAATTGCGTAAGTAAAGCAAGTAAGTGTAATTATGTAAGTAAGTACGTATATTATGTATAATGTATGTATGCATATATGTATGTATGTAGGCCTATGTGTGCATGTAAGTATGTATGTCTGTTTACTTGTTTGCATCAGCCACTTAATATAGCGTCTTTTAGTCTGGTATACCTCACAGAGGCGCTGCACGCATGCATATCTAACTCATCTAGATATTGAAGTGCAGTTTAAGCCATTTTTTTAATATTTCTTGAATAAAGATATATATATATATATATTCAGCAGCATGCGTAAAGCTGAAGACTGTTCCAAAAGGAAGAACCGAGTCATGATGAGATACAATGCGTGGCACCTACATATCTCCACAGGTAGTTGAGCGCAGCGATCGCTGACCTGGTTGACTTGAGACCGGAACATAAAGCTTGCTAGTGTAGGCCTATGTCAGCGCGGTGCCGACCAACAGGGCCGCCCCAGAAGGAAACTTGTATTTTATTCCTTCCTTTCATGATACTATTTATCTGTCGTAACGTGTAATAATAACCTTCGTTGTTTTACTCTGTTTCTACAGGTTGATGGGTTCCGCGACAACTCGTCGAACGACATTTCGTATAACGACACTTCGTCTACGACAATTCGTCTAACGACATTTCGTCTACAAGTGTATCTGTATCCATTACGGCTAATCAACAGAGGCCGCTTTCGTATAGTTTCGCTAAAGCGTGCTATATATTCTCAGGAATCCAGCTTCTAATTACTGACAAGATTATTTTCATCAATCCAGCTTCTATTGAATGGAAACCTATTTTCACCCATGCATCCAGGTTGATTTCCAACTTCTATTTATGGGAAAAATTATTTCGATCAATCCAGCTTCTATTTCAACACAGGAACGTTTTCATCAATCCCACTTCTATTTCGTAAAACATTTTTTTCATCAATCCAGCTTCCATTTTAAAGTGACAACATCAAATAACTTAGTAGACGAAATGTCGTTCGACGAAATGTCGCTCGACGAAGTGTCGTAGACGAAATGTCGTTCGACGAGTTGTCGTGACACCAGGTTGATGTCGGTGAGTTTGCTGCCATGGCGTCGAGTTTTCTGCTTGAGGGGAGATGGGATGGATTGAGATGCATGTTACGGTTGCACTATGACTCTGTGTTGTGGTGTTTGTATTATTCTTGACCTGCTGAGCCTCTGGCGTGGCGTAAAACCCCGTAAGCTCCTAGTAAAGCAGGAGGGTCTCTGGCGTGGCGTAAAACCCCGTTTTGTTGTCCTCGAATGAGCCGAGGAATAGGCCTGAAGGCGGATGATAGAAGACTAGATTAGAAGGAAGGGACTCGGAGTCAAGTCACAGGGAGTCAACGAAAACAGGCCATGGAAAAGTGGAAAAGTTCAACATGAACGTGAGGGAGCACTCTTAAGCTTCCGTAGAGAAGGTCTCGGGTCATTCACAGACCTACACGGGCGATGAATGCCTCAAGTTCATCCTGTGCAATGCCCCAACGTCAGAGGACATTTTCCGCAAGGCCGAAAGTGAGACAAACTCTTAACCGCCAGGGCTCCAGACGCAGACTACTACTGAACTTGATGCTGTATTCATAGGCGCCGACTCCTTGGGAACCTTGGGTGCCAATGCACCCAGAGCGAAAGTTCAGTGGGTGCCTGGCACCCAGAAGAATTTAGACTTTAAATTCACATTTTTTACATTATGTTACAGTAATCTCACAATTTGTGTAGCAGTACAACACAAATACCCAACATTGCATGATATCACAATAGTGAGTTTCAAATACTTTTTCTAACCACGTAACCCTTGATTTCTTTTCCCAAACTGCACTAAAAGTTACCTCTGGCAATGTAGAATATATAAAATGTTCCCGGGGACTGGGATAAGACCAAGGCAGTGGCACCCAGAGACAAAACCAAAAGTCGGCACCAATGGCTGTATTGCAGACTGAAATACTAGTAGACTAACTGGCGCAATAATCATTTAATTTCTCATGAATAAAACATGCTTTACAATGTTTCGGGTGTTTCTTCAAGTTTCCGAAGAAACTTTACAGTTATTTGGTATACTGGTGCAACATCAGTCACTTCAGTCATTTACGGACCTAATACAATATCAAATCACTTGGCCGAACCCGCTCTTCTTCCGCCCTTCCGTCGTCACCTCATCATAAATATTTGCAAATTGCTTCACAGCCATAGCGGTTCCGCCTCTCTAGAACAAACTCCCTACAGAATTACGACAAAATGTCTGATCCATCCTATGAACTCACCAATTGCAACACCTCACCTCTTGCTATCTCTCCACAAGTCTTTCACTTTAGGCCTAAAACCGGGAACACTGCTCTTTCACTAATCATATCCAGATACCTCTTATAGGGCCTATCCCTTGCCGTTTATAAACATCATCCACTCGACTGTCCCTTGAACCTTGTACGTCCTGCAGCCAATTTTTTAACCCTATCTGCCTAGTCCCCGGCGCCGCCGCCATCCGCCGCCGCCAACCCCTAAACTCTCAAGTCGCAACCAGTCGCTAAGCTATCGACTGCTAACGACTTTGTTCATGTAATATTATAATATTATAATATCATAATATATGATGTTATGGTATTATGAAATAATATTAAGCTTACATGAACCTATCAGCAGCACAAGAGCAAAACTTGCCTACAAGGTCAAGGAGAAACAGACCTAACAGTATAACAATCACTACCAATCATTCGATATCAGATCACCAGTGATTTACTTGCTGCCTACCTACTTACTATGCAATTATACAATAATACAACTGCATTTGATATCGCCCTTTTTCCAAAGGTGGCCCAATGCTCAGAAGTGCACATCCTCGGCGGCGCAGATGCAATTATATTGCAGAGCAATTGTGCGCGAAAGACTTGCTCACGGTGCCTACATAGTAACCGCCCCGGACGAGGATCGAACCCGTAGTCTCAGCGTTACAGTTCAACCGCTCTAAACAGTCTGTCACCGTGCCACACAGTCTGCCACCGCGCCAATGTTTAAACAGCTGCATAAATACAGATTAAGTCAGGAAAATTGAGTCTCCATTATGATGTAGATTTAATAAGATACATATTAGACATTTACCCGACAGTTAAAATTTTATATGCGATAGGTAAAGGCTACAATTACGCGATTAATACACTGACCCGACTCAGGGTGAGAATTGCCGGGGATTGGGGGGGGGGAACCCCCTAGTCTTTCTTAGGCTCCCATAGTAAAGTCTACATTTCACACCCAAACTGCACATAATTCAACGTCTAACCCCCCAAGTTATTTAAAAAAATTCCCATGCTGCCTGGACTAACACTTAGGATAGCACTGGACTTGACGATTGAGTGACCGAGAACTCTCAGAGGACAGTGAAGATCGTTAATTCGTGCCCATCGCCGCCAGACAAATTCACAAATAAACCAGACCGCAGTATTGCATGGGTACGCTTTATCTATTCTGTGGTAGAATCATGCAATCATTATCACATGCATGTTTGTCTCAATCGGATTCTTCAAAGAGCAAAAGCATGAACAATATATATATACAATGAATGTAAACTCCGCGACATGACGAGGCAGCCTTAGTGAATGGGCGTGGTGCATGGTGGTCGTGCATGGGATGACGCAGGAATAGAACCAGAATAGGATAGTTTGAAGAGTTCGGTTTCAGTCGTGAGTGATATCTGCAGGAAATAGGACACGCCAAGGAGACGTGAGATAGACAAAAGAGGATGTTATTTCTGCTAAGTGCAAGTTTTGTCATGAGAAAAAACTATGGCAAATTTGATGATCAAAGGCGACTGTATGGACTTCGATCTGGAAATGCAGCAAAGCTGTTATCGACAAACTGTATGAGCCCAGCGCTAAGAACATCGAGTGTGCATACATCTATAACGAACCTGTTGAACGTGTGTTTAGTTATGGCGGCTTAATAAAACCGCATAAATCGGAGTGAGTGACAATATTATGCTCACATCGCTAATATTTCGCAAGAGTAATTCTAAATTTGTGTGTGTGTGTGTGTGTATATATATATATATATATATATATATATAGTATATAATATTATGTGGGGCGCGGTGGTGTAGGGGTATGTTCGGTACCTTGCAGCCGGAGGGTTGCGGGTTCGAATCCACCTCAAGCCGCCGCGTAGGGACCATGCATGGGCAAGTCCTTCACTCGCTTCGGCGTGAAACTCCGATTCAGTGTCCGCGCTGTAGTTCGGGAGCGCCTCTGAGTAGAAATCTTGAAGGGGCGCTATGACAAGTATTCATAGGCCTACATACATACATACATACATATATGTATGCATGCAGGACAAGAATTCTCGAAGAGGTGAGACTTCAATTTAGAATGGAAATCTTGTGGGATAAGTAGAGGCGCCTGATCGAGGCAAATAATTATGACGGTGGGTGAATGGCGTTACTGGCGGAATTGGTGGAGGAACTGAGCATTTGGAATTTGTGGACTTCAGGGAGAAGTTGATGTGTTTATATGAACCTTCATAGGTTTATAAAGATCTATATAATTCTATGGACCTTTAGACGAACCGATGCTGTTACGCGTCCTAGGTTTCGAGCTGAAGCGATTGTGGAAGAATGCCAATCGACACAAACGATATTTCGACGTCTAATTCGTTCAGCTAGAAATTAAACTGAATTATTTAAGAGCCTTCGTCTTTGCATGCAAAGTCTAGTTCAGTAGAAATAGATGGGCCTAGCTATAAAGCCTCATTCAGGTCGGTTCGTCTAAAATCTAGATAGGAGTATCGACCTATAGCTGTAGGCTCTATAGCTTTGCTATGTATTGAATTGTATTGTATTGTACCTATCAATTTGCATAGCGCCTCTCGCAGTGCACACCAATCAGAGGCGCTCCCAGTGCGAAAGACCCAGAGAAAAGAAAGAAGTCTTGAGACAACGAAAAGAGGCACTTGGCCCACCAGTTAATAAACAGGAACGAGTTAGGTTTATATAGGCGAATAACGTATCTCCAAATTTCTTTATAGAATTCTTATTTTTATTAATGCCACAGATGGGCTTTTTATCGAAAATTTCTAAGTTTGCAGATATGCTACAAAACAATGTAAAGCAATGGATAATGATGAAGAAGTTGATCGATCGAGATACGGCAAAGAGATCTATAGGCTAAGGATCGAGAATGTTCAGATAGTGAAAGGTTTGTCAGATAGCCTATTTAGGAGGTTTACGGGTTCAAATCCCCGCCCGAAATAAATAATTTCGGGAAAACATTTAACTTTTGAAAGATGACCCCTTACTCTGCGACCATGTCCAATGGAACCTCCGAAATGGAGGCCCCTCAAATTGTTTCCTGGCTATACACTTGAAAGAAACAAAGAGTTTTCATATGAAGTGGGAGTAAGGCACTGAAAATGAGTGGAAAAGAAAGAGACTTGGGAGTGACTTGTGGGACGGTTTGGATAATCGTATACTGTATAGGCCTATAGTGGACACTGGAAAAGAAGTAGTGCAGTGGGAGAGATTGCTAAGAGGAAGCTTGACATATAAACGATTGGGCTATTTAAAAAGCGTTTCAGGTTAACTTGTAGCGGTTCCAACACAGAGTAAACGCTTTCCGAACCATTTAAAACTCTTGTTTAATATATTAAATTATAAATTGTATTATGCCAAAAAAGTATAGGTCCACTACGCCAAGCTGCCATGGGCTTAATCTTATCTTAGGAAGATGTGTATCTCGTCGGTCTCATCCATTCCAGGCCGTAGATTGCTTCGCTCTGCTGCACAGACTGACCTATTCCTTATTCCGACCCAGAACATCCAAAGAGTACAGCACAGAAGCTCTGCTGGTCCGTCGAACTTTCTTTGTCTCTCTCTATTCCGTAAGCGCTTGAGTAGGCTACCATTATCTTCGATCAATGTTTTTCGTCGCTATGTGTCGTGGGCGTCTCTGGTTAGACTCTCTTGAAAAGGTGTTACACACACACACACACACACACACACACACACACACACACACACACACACACACACACACACACACACACACACACAATATACTTTTGTTGTCGATATGTGCGTGTAAATCTGTAAGTCTATATACTTTCCTTTTGGAACAAAGTATGATAGTATCAAATATTTATTCAACGATCACGCATATTTTGGATGGCACTGCAGGCTCTCTAGTTTATTGATTGATGTCTCCGTCTTTTTGATATTTCAGCAGCGTTTGATACCATTGATCACAACAGCTCACTATTAACCTGATTCACTTTAACTGGCAGTGTGGCACTTCCAAGACTTATCCTAATAGGCCTTCAGATACAGGCCTATAATCAAACAAAATAATTATAATATGTCGGGGCATACTAATGTTACTAATTATTATTATAGACCTACATGAATAAAATATGGCATACTAAACAAATTAAAACAACTATTTGTAAGGCCTACAAAACTAGACCTCAACCATGCAGTGGAATGAAAAGGCGTGTTTTTCTCTCTCTCCAAAATCTGCATATTGCCATGGAGTAGCGTCGACCAGTTGTTTATAAGACTGTAATAGTAGGCGTATACATGCTAGGCTATATGCAATATAGGCCTAACAACACGCAACCTGTAGGCTAATATTTGATTATTACGCAAGCAGCGTTTGTAATATGTTTAAAGGAAACTTCTATATGACATTAGCCTACACAATGCAGATATCCAAGAAATCTTCGCTTGCACATTTATAATAAGCACAGTGCATGATATAGGCTAGTCTACATATATCGCCCATGTACATGGAGCTTGCATGTTTGTCGAGTAGGCCTACGTATACAATAGACCCTCTGCTCTTCCTTATGGATATATGTAGGCCTATATATAATATATAATATATATGCATGTATATATATATGCATGCATGATTTATGAGTGCGTGTGCATGGTATGGTGAATGAAGGCATATTGCTATGGTGGCGTTGCTGTGTTGTGATCCATGGATAATAATCCATTCGGGCGATGCATGCAGCGCTTGTTGTTTCAGTGAGTAGTCGTTTACATAGGAACGTCGTCGTGCACTGAACTGATCGGTTGAAAGCTCCCTCTGCGGACTAAGACAAGTACCACAACAGCGTGTCATCTGCTGTCATTACATAGAGTGTATACACGTTATTGGAGGAAACGTGGGTCTTCGTTTGTTTGAAGGCATCAGCCGCTATAATTCGAGAACAAATGATGGCAAAGTTAAGCCCAATATCAGCAGCAGCAGTAGTTAAGCAGAATGGGAAGAAGGGCGCCGTTTCGCCTACATTAGCTTCAAGCGAAAATTCCGAAATCGGGTCATTGACGTCACTTCATACGTTTTTAGTCGAAAGCAAAGTCAACGAAAAAGACGGCGACAAAGTTCCTACAGAAAAGGTAAAGATCATGAAGTCGTCTCTTGAACTCTCTTCTAGTAAGCTACGATATAAGTTAGTCAATTGCATTCGTGTATACATAATTATTTCTACCTAATTTGGATGTGACGACACAGCCGAGATTTACCACCAGTATATCTGGCCGATTTACACATCGGCCAGAATAGGCTTTCAGATATAGATACGTTTATTCACCACGAAGGTAGAAAGCACAAGAACAAAGAAAAATTAAGTACAGAACTACAGACAGATGTAAAACTAGCATACATGAAATGATCAATTCTGTGGCCTAACGTAGATATCGTATCGTAACGTATCGTAATCTCCAAACTTCTAAAGCGCCACTCGAAAGCCAAACGCAGGGCACCAGCTTATTCACGAGCGCTACGTCTAGTCAGAGGGGTTGTCCAAAAGAGTAGTCCGAGGGAGGTCCGAGTCCGGTTTCCAGAGGATCAGAGAGATATGCCAATATCATACTGATCACAAAGTGGTAGAAGTTCAATATTGTAGCTATATCCTTTGCCACAAACACTGAGAACACTGTCATTACGACTTCCATACAACAATCGACCAAAAAAGTTTATTTTACGACATGAGTTCCCTCGTCCTTACGAAGTATAGCCTACCCCTCAAGCTATGGAGCGAATAAATGCATAATTATAGGCCTACTATAGATGGTGAAGCTTTTGATCCACCATAATTAATCATGTTGTTGGTAAAAATGAGGTCCTAACTATTCAAGCCTGAGTCTAAACTCTCGTCAGGATTGGCTTAAAATGTAGGCCTAAGGATCTTTCACACGTCTAACGCTGTCTGAAAAGTTCTTAAACATTCATACATTCATGTACTTACTCATTCATCGATACAATACGATAAACTATTGAGATAGAAATGTCGAATTTGGAATCTATTCAATAAAGAATGTTGTCGATGGCTTTAAGGGTAGGCCAGGACTAGGCCTATCTGCTACTGATAGTGAAAGATGCATAATTATGAGATTCGAATAGTTTGTCCTATTGATACAGGCAGCAATTTTGATAAATATGAGCCTTCAATATATTTTGACGTAGGGCCTAATGAATTATGTGGATCTGCTTGTACGAACATCCAGTGTACGAGAGTGAATAAATATTTGTGAGCATATGGCCCGAACTTGGTCATAAAATAACATAAGTAAGTAAAAAGTAAGTAAGTAAGTATATCCTTTATTGAAAAACCAACTGCTAACCGCATTTTGGTGTACAAAGATCATCAAATATAAAAATTAAGTATAAAGCATCCGTGTGACAAATGTTTTACGAGATAGAGAGTTTGCCTTAGGTATTATTCTATTGTGGGTTCTGGGGCGTAGCGAGTATGAAACAGTTTTCACGGGAGGCAGTAGTTGATGTAATACATGTGCAGGGTTGCTGATGATGGTAGAAAAGAGGTTAGAGTCTGCTTTTCTGCAAAGTTGCTCGAAACTTTGGTAGGATTCCGGTAGATAACGAGACCGGACCAGTCGCCGTATAGTTGCCTGAAGACGAGAGCGTCCCTCTACCCCCACAAAGCCCCACCACGCCGGGGCCGCATAGAGCATCCGCGACACTGTGGTAGCATTAAATTTTGTTACATCACACAGAGATTGGCCCTTTAACCCATGTGCTGTTAGAACGCGGAGGGCATACATTGACTGCCTAGCCTTAATGACAATGTTGTTAACATGCGTGTCGAAGTTGAATTGTTCTGACAAAGTGACACCTAGGATCTTCATGTGCTTTACCCTGGCGAGGCCCGGTGTAACTTTTGGAAGATCAACACCCAACCCTCTCATTGGTCGACGAACTATCATCTCTTGGATCTTAGAATGATTCAGTTTTAAATTGCAAGAATCAGCCCATGTGGTGACATGATCGATTTCGGACGTGATCAATTCGCTATTTGTTGATGGAATAAGGAGGTAGCTGTCATCCGCGTACTTCATAATTTTGTTTGTAGAGTGTCTTGTTTTTAGTTTGGATATTGCCACTATAAAGTCAACAGGACCCAGCCCAGATCCTTGTACAATACTGGCGTTGATTTCGATAGCGCTCGAGGTGACGCCCATAAATTTAGTTCTGTGCTGTCGCTTGTAGAGAAAGGCGATGATCCAGTTATATATGTTATCTGGAATTGGCAGTTCAGCTAGCTGCTCAGCCAAGTAAGAATGTTGCACCGTATCAAACGCCTTTGAAAAAACATGATGGAATCTCGTCTTATACCCAAACAGCATGCATATTTACTCAGCCTATAATGTAGCCTACGCTCAACAAGGTGAACGGGTGGATCGATCAGATAATTAAGAATATGTTCGCTGCCATTGTCTACCAACAATAAGCTCAAGAACCATGGCGAGTTCATCGTATGGTGTACGCTAGCTTCACACAGGAAGCCAGTTAATGAGTGCCATTCATGTCGCGGCTATTATGTTTGCGGTTCTCTATAGGCTCATGTCAGCAGAGAAAGGGCAAGCGGGTAGGTCTTTGGATAATTATTGATTTACGTAGGCTGTCCTCAGATCATCTCGTTATAATGTCAACTCGATGAAGACAAACAGACAAACCCGTTTGGGCATGTCATAATATATACAGGGTGGGCCAAAAGAAAGTAACCCCCTAACGTTGTTTGTTAATATTTCGACCAAAAGTAAGAATTTTCAAATCAAGTTTTACAGGCTTAAAGTTATTTCATATCTACGTACAATGGCCAAACTTCACCAAACAATTTCAAACAGAACAAAAGTTATATCACTTTTAGTGAGTCCACCCATTGTTTTTTGATGGTCCAAAAACATGCAATGCAACAAAAAGTGTCAAAAAGCGATTTTATTAAGTCACATCTCAAATAATTGTTATCAAACGAACTTGCTTTACGCGAAATAGAGTAATATATCCTATAGGTTAGACTAAATGCTAGTAGAAATAGCTCGCATATACATGTATGCATACAGCCATACACATGTAGGCCTATATATGCATATAAGATCGGCCAACAATAAAATAATATTACAATATTGCATATGCAGAGAATCATAGGCTTGCAAATTTCGAAATGGTCGAATATTTATAACCATAAAATATAGGAGCGTGGATATATGATTGCGACATGTTTCCGATGTGAAACCACGAAGCATTGAATTCTCATGTGTGCAGTTGGTCTCGGGATATCCGTCTGCCAAATCATCCAATGTATTATGTTTCAGTATACGACATGCGTTCTTCGTATATGTATGTATTTTGTATAGGGCCCCACACGCATGTATAGTGTGGCGTAATTCCCCTTTGTGTTGTTTCGGTAAGTTTCAACATTTATCTGTGACAATTTGTATTGGTTACGCTAGAGAAATCATCAGGATTAGTTTTGACATTTTGATGCATTTATTTGCATGTACATTGATGATAGGCCTACCGTAGAAATTGAGCCGGATAAGTTTTGACATTGTTATGCATTCGTTTACATTGATGACGCTACTTAATTTGATCCGGCTATGTTTGACGTTTAGATAAGGTAATTTACGTAAGCCGACTATCGAATTTTGATCCAGTAAAACATTTCTCCATGTAAGCCAAGTTGGCTAAGACTTAGTCGATAAGATAGATGACATGCATAGGGTTTGGAATAAGAATTGCTCCGCATAAGGGTTTTGTGGATGAGTTCGTCACCGATAATTTTTATTTTGCAGCAGATCGAGCGGATCTTATCCAACTTTAGCACGGGAAAACTGAGTGGTGCAGAAATTTAGGGTATTGCTACATTGGTTAAAGTCCCTATATATATATATATATATATATATATATATATATATATATATATATATATATATATATATATATATATATAGCGCAGGGACGTCATTTCAGTTTTTCAGAGGGAGAGAAACAATTTCAGGGGCAAAACTTTGGCAGCTTGTTAAGTTTTTGTATTTAGTCTACATGCGCAAAACTGTGGTTTAATGACCTAGCATCTTTTCTTCTTTTTCGTATTTAGGCCTATTTCTTACTATGTTTGATTTTCTGGTGTCCTAGACTCCTAATGACGTATTAAGGTAGGCCTATATTATTTTATTAAATGCACCCACATACATAATAAATAGATTTTCCCATCAAATTCAGGGGCATTTCCCCCGTTGTGGGATTTTTCACTCTCTTCAGGGTACGGTATGAAAAACTTATAAGGGAGACGAATGATCAGAGAAGAGAGACACTATTATATACGGAACAATACGGCTGGAGACACACACACTAGGTCTACTGGGAAGAGACGCACTTTACTGAGGCAGGGAGAAATGTTGACTCAATCTGCCGTTGACGGTCGGTTGAGGCGTATTTCAGAACTGTTGGGTACCGTAGCTCTAAGATCGAAGTGTTTAGGTATAGTCAGTTAGGAAGGCGGTTGGACGATTAGGTTGCACACGGACAATTAGGCTTTAGCCTACCATTGTTCATAGTTGTTGAGAGTGTTCGAACTGATGTTTCGTTTGGAGAACTTGTGAACGAAGAGACGATTTCAAGAAGTTGTGGAGTTGCATGTTGATTTATCCAAGACTTCCGACTAAAATCGGGAGCCGAACCCACTCGACCAGTAATGCAGCGGGTGTCGAACCCTCGCCCCCTGAAGTAGAACTGTGATCGATCGACAATCCGGGATTTGACGACAACCTCTTCTCGCGACTCAAGGAAAGAGGAAGTGCGAAACGCGACAATTAGGCTTATATAGGCGCAATTATAGATAATTATATATAATATGTATAATTGTGCCTATTGTTGCGTTTCGCACTTCTCTTTCTTTGCATGCAGTGGCGGCACTACAGCAGGGCAAACCAGGACAAATGCCCTGGCAAAACGCCTTTGCTCTGGTCGTTGCCCTGCCACAAGGCTGCAGTGCCAGAACGTCTGCCGAGAATTTAAATCGCCCTTGCACTGGTTACTTGTATGACCGCTCTGGCTATGACCTGCGCAGGGTTAAAAAAAATTCTGGCATCGCCTCTGCAAGAAAAGGTTATCGTCAAATCTCGCAGTTTAGTGTCGATCGATATGACGTTGTATACACTTCGCTTCTGATTAATCTCTCGTGAAGAGGAGCAATATAAATCTGTTATTATAATTACTAGTACACTTTCCATGCATGGTAGGACCCGCTGGCGAGGGAGAAGCCTGGAAGCATGCCCTCATACAAATCGTGCGTGTGTGAGTGTGTGTGTGTGTGTGTGTTTGGTTTATCAATTAAGCTTAAGTTAGAATGCCTATGGGCCTTTATTGTATTGTATTGTATTTGAACACTTGTTATAGCGCCCCAACCAGATTTCCCATTCAGAGGCGCTCCCGACTACTGCGCGAACGCTGAATCGGAGTTTCACGCCGAAGCGCATGAGCAATTGCGAGTGAAGGACTTGCCCAGGGTCCCTACGCGGCAACTTTGAGGTGGATCCGAACCCACAACCCTCCAGCTGCAAGGCACCGAACATACCCCTACACCACCGCGCCCCCAGTATATTGTGTTCAGAGGCGCGTTTACCAGTAGGCGCACTAGGCGCGCGCCTAGGGCCCCCAAATCTTGGAGGGGCCCCCAAACGAATTATAATATTTTTTTCAACAATAAAAAATAACATTTTAAAATTTAGAATTATTTTCATTTTTTTAATATTCTTTACAGCTTGACATTCACATAAAAGTATAATATACTGTTATTATTAGGCCTATTGTAATTGTTAAAGAATATTTTTTCTAATTTATAATTGCTGTGTTCATTTGGGCTAATAATTCATTTTTGTGTAAAACAACATCAAACTTGCTAGCAACAAGCAGCAACGGGCGTCTGTTGCAGTTTAGGCCTACGTGTCCAGTGGCATAGAAAAGATTGGGAACCCCTCCTTTAGTGATTATTCCGTCATTTTATAGTGTTCAAAACTTTTATTAGTATTGATAACCAGTAAGTAAAAGTAATTGAAATTTTAATAGTATTGAATATTGATTACAATCTGACGCAACGAAACGTTGCTAATATTCTGGAGCTGCAAAACGAAATAAGATAGCTCTAATGATATTGAATTTTTTAACAATTTTGCTCAAAACGTCAGAGAAAATTTCCCCAAAATAGAGACAGAGGTAGAACTTAAACTTGGTATTGAAAGTGATCTTGACATTGCATATGAAGACGAACAGCCTCAGAAAATGTAAAAGAAAAAGTACTTTGTTTTTTGAAAAAACTGCCAAGAATGAGGTCATATTAAGGACGAGAAAAATTCATTGTTGGCACCTTAAACGTCGTGTGCGACAAAAACGGCTTCAAGTTCAATTTTGTAGGTATTTTGCACATGATAGGCTAAACACCACCAGAGTTTCAGACTCTTCGAAGTTCAGAAGGGCCCCAAAAATATTTGCGCCTAGGGCCCCGTTTTCTGTAAACGCGCCTCTGATTGTGTTGTGTTGTATTGTGTTGTATTGTACTCCACGTTTATAATGCGACCGAGCCACCCGCAGTAAAGATCCGAGAAATTAATCTCTGATAATCCGACCCGACCGGGAAGCGAACCCGGGGCGCCGGCGCGGTGAGCGGGCACCAACCCACTCGGCCACTCAGGATCCTTTATGTCCCACATTTTATGATTTAAGAAGTTCAGGTGTTTGTATCAATGATATTTCCTCGCTGCGCATTTTATATCGATACAATTTGTTTCACAATACTCCAATATGGTTCTGTTAAAATTTAACCCTTCCATAACCACTAGACCCGTATACTATAACGGAGGCCTACGCTTTAGCTCTTCATAGTACACCTAGATATTGACTGTATATCTCATTAAAGAATTACAAGTTGGGGGGCCCGGTGGCGCATTGGATAACATCTGGCACGGAGACCGAGAGGTACCGAGTTCGAGCCCCCGTTGGGCGGATATGCTTTGTAGGCTGCTATTAGCGCCGTTGTATTGCAGGCTGTCTGTTCTGTTAGTAGTTAAGATTTAAATTGCATAACATGTAAATGTACAGCGCAGTGCGTTTGTCGGGCGCTTATTAAAGAAAAGATATTATTTTTTTTTTAAATAAGTGTTTTATCTGATGCAGCGCAAGGTCTACATTCGAGTGGTTTTCTTGAAAATCGGTGAAATTGATACGGTGAAGGAGTGCTTCGCTGCCGATGTCTTCGTCCAGGCCAGGTGGAGAGAACCGTCATTCGACAAGAAAAAGGATACGGTTCGTATATGTCTTATTCTCTTGCCTGTCATTCTTCCATTCCTCCTCTTGTTCTTCTTTTCTTTTTCTCATCCCTTTTCTTGTAAATGTTCTTCTTCGTCTTCTTGATGTCCTTCCTCCTCCCCTCCTTCTCATCATACTTCTCTTCTTCCGCTTATTCTTCATTTCTTGTTTTCTCGTTCCTGTTCTTTTTCTTGGTCTTCTTCATCGTCTTCCTTTTGCTGTTTTTCTTCCTCCTCCCGTCCTCCACCTTTTCCTCATCCGCTTTTTTCTTTCTGCAAGGAATGTTTCGTATTCTCAGTAATGATCACTAGTTTGATGCGTCATTCGTTCCTTCTTGATGTCCAGCGTTAACGATTAGTTCATCATTTGACCTATATACACTGCTGCTTAAGAAATAGCCAAGTCAGATTAAGTGGTTTAGTCAGATCATGGTCACTGTTCTCAACATCGCCATCATTTTGTTTCTGCCTCGTGCGATGCATGTTACACCTCTTCAGTCTTCGTTCTTCTCCTCTGTCTCAGGACCCGAAGTCCGTCAGTTGGGATGACTACTGGCATCCGAAGCTGTACGCCGACAACACAGTGGGGGAGCCGAAGGAGACGACGAACCACACGCTGCTGTTCAACAGGAACGACGAAGCGTTCATCTGTGAACGACGCAGAGTCAAAGGAACCTTTATGGAAACCATGGAGCTCTACCAGTTCCCCTTCGACATCCAGGTAAGCAACTGCATGCAGATTACGGTTGATTCCACCAGTTCTATAGTAGGCACTCGTGCAGATCGTGGTATAATCACCGCACAATGGCTGGAGAGAAAGGGCGCCAGCTTAACTATATATCAGAGCGTTGTGTTCGATGTAATATCCATATTGTATCGGTCTCGCTTCTGTCTTGACATTCTGTTCAGCCAGTCACACTCAGGTACTCAGGACATCCGGTCAGATCGTTCCCAGTAGTAGGCTAGGCAGACACTTATGCCGATGATCGACTCGATCAACTGTGTCGAACTGTCGTCGACGCGATCGACGTAGCAAGTGAACGATCGATTCTGTCAACTTTTGTCGACTTGAACTGCAGTCTATTGGCCAGAATTACTGGTGACCGTTGTACTGTTACACTTGTGTGGCCCAAGTATTTAGCCACTGACTGACCGCTGCTGCCGTCGACTCGATCAACTATCGTCGCCTATATACAGTATGATATTTACGAAACAAAAATTAGTACCAACTGCAGAAATGAGACGTCAGCTGATTGAGAACGCGAACTTTGTCTAGTTTATATTTAGCTCGAGAAACTTTAAACTGCTCAAGATAACTGAAGTTAGTTACTACAGTAACTGTAGTCTGTGGTGCATTGACTAAGGTTGGCGGGTTCTAACCACAGTTCAACAGATGCTAAACAGAACAGCAAAACAAAACTAACTAGTCTAAGACAATTATTACAAGTAGCCTAGCTATTAGTCCGAACATCGTAAACGTGTTATTCTCCAGCTAACGCAACGGCCTAGGCATGGGCGTAGTTAGGGGTGGTTTACGGGTCCACCCCACCCACCCCGAAATAAATAATTGCCGAAATTTGTTTATTATTTTTCTACTCTACGGCCATGTCCAATGGACAACTCGACCCCGAAATTGTAAACCTCACCCCGAAATTGTTTCCTGGCTATAAGTTTCTGCATGGGCCTACACCTACCGTAACTCGTGCCAACTGCCAACAGTTCTGCGATAATATGCAATCGCTCACCTCATACCTAGTTAAAGAAAAGAATATATATTATATATATATAGGCCCAGTGTTTCCGTTAGAGTCCAAAAAGAGGACGTATTTACGCCCTAACCTAGAATTTTTGTGGACGTAGCTCATTACTTTCGGCTATCACACCGAAAAATTTGGACGTTTTGGACATTTTTTACGGACGTAAAAACGGCCATTTGGGCGTTAACGGAAACACTGTATAGGCCTATATATGATTATGTAGGAAGCTCAGTTTGTTCATTGATTGTGACGCCAGTGAGGATTGCAACCGTTCATGAAGAGACCAGTTAACAGTAAACATTCTTTCAGCAATGGCACTGCAGACGATGCGTCGAGTCCGATCGTATTTGCGCGCCAGTGAATGCCGTCAGTGCAACGCGCGTGTTTACTGCTCTTCCAATATAACAGCGGAGTGCGAAAGCACCGAAAGACTTAGGCCTATAACAAGCACTGAACTTCAACTCAGATGAATTCGGTAGTTATGTGTTTACACACAAGTTACGTCACTACACCACGTCTGACGTTGCCGCAAACATTAGTATAATACAGCCTAAGTAAAATATTTTCATAGTCGAGTGATGTTGGGGGAAACATCGATCAGCAACCCGACTTGTAAAAACGTTTGATCGACTCGACTTGCAAGTTGACCGAATCGAAGTTTCGTCGTGTTTCGACCAACTTGATCGATTGACTCGATCGATCGACTACCGAATACATATTCTGTAGGCCTACTACCTTTCTAATAGGCCTATACAATCTTGTTATCTTGTTTGCATGAACTCTATAGCCCCGTTGCTTAGGCATTGGCTGTTTACTATCTTTTAGTCCTATATCCTTCCTTGAGACAATGTGGTTTGCCAACCGTTTTAAAACCTTTTTACTCAAAATTCCACAACCGGTTTCTCTGTAACCCCAGTGGTCAAAGTGGTTTGGGTGAGCAGTGGGAACTCCGAAGAAGAGTTTTATTGGAACGCGTGTGTTACTGCAGTGTTTCGTCGCATGGTGAGCAGTGGGAACGCCGTTCCCATGGTGCATGCAGCGTTCCCACCCACGTTAAACGCTGGTTGCTCTTACACTGAATGTTGATTGTTATAGGATATTATTATTATGTGCGATTTTCACATACACGAATTTGATGGTTTTAATTGTGCTTAATCCATATGACTGTCTATGAAAATGTATGCAGGACATCACCGTCGCTTTGATATCAGAACGGTCGGTGGATGAATTGGACCTGGAGGTAGATCTCTCTGAGCCGTCTAGCATCAACAAAAGGTCGTTTGTGGATGAACAGGAGTGGCGTCTGTACAACGCCGTCGACACGAAGAAGGACGAATGTAGCAAGCTGTACGAAAGTGGATCACGGGAACTGCATCCAGTGCTAGCGTTCAAGTGCAGGGCTGCCAGGAGATATGGCTTCTATACGTGGAACATCTGCTTCGTCATGGTCAGTCCCTTCAGAGTTGCCATAAGCTGATCGCAGACTACCTAATCAAATCCTGCCACTCTAATCCAGTCTGATCTAATCTACTTACTACGTTGTCTAAACTATAGCATGGGAGTTAACAGGTGGTCCGCTCAGACTTGCAATGACGTCGCATGTATACTACGTCGCCAGTAATGTATACGGATAGTTCGTCGCGATGCATGTATTTATCACAGTGTACATAGTGGTTAGAAAGTAATTATAAAACCATAAACGAAATGGTATCCAGTATCAACCTATCACATCGGCTACTTCGTATACAACTAATCTATCTGACACGGACAATGGGTACTATAGACAATCGGTCTTACACATGAACGCACTGCATCAGTAAGATAGCGTTAAGAGTATGAAACTCTCTTGAAAAGTAAAAGAGGCGCTATATGAGGTGTCTTGATACATGCCTACCTACATACCTATCTACCTACCTACCTAACCACAATCTGCCTATGCGATACATGCATATAATTATACATAAAGATATGCATAATATTATACATATATATACATATACAGACAGACTCAAATGCATACAACATACAAGCATTAATACATTCATTAACTAATACATGGAATAAGTATACTGTAAGATACATGTAGATGACAGGTCTATCAATGGATGTCGTATACGTTGTTGTAGTTCGTCATCTGCAGTCTTACGTTTACATCGTTTGCCGTCGATTATAAGCTTCCGCAGAATCGTCTTCAGTTGACCTTCATTCTTCTCCTGACGACCGTGACCTTCAAGTTCGTCGTTAACCAGTCTCTGCCACGAATCTCATACTTAACCTACCTGGTACGATAACATTATTATTATATGCCTACTCGTCATTCGCATCGTCGTTATAATAACCATCGTCATCGTCGTCGTCGTCATTATGGTGTTAAATTAGTTAAGGTGTAATAGTTGCCGAGCGAGTCTTTCTAGGATTCCTTATAGTCACGATAAACAAAAGGCGACAAGGGCAAAGACTGCCATATTGATTGATACCAGCCCATTGCAAGCTGGTATCGAGTATTAGGCTACTGATGCTATCAGTGATGGAAACTGTTGGTGAATAATAAACAGATATGTGTCATTTTAAACACACAACACCCACCCACCCCTTCACACACACAAATATTTCTATTATCGCCTCAAAACTGTCCTTTTCAGCCGTGATAGGTCGAAACCGCTCCTGAGTAGTAACCTTGAAGAGGCGCTATATAAATCTTCGTAATGAAATGATTGAATGAAATATTATATGCACGTGTGGTGTAAAACAGGACAAGTACATATTGACATCGATGGCGATGTTGGTGACCATCTGCATCTGGCATGCGATCGTCTACGCAGCCATAGCTGCTTCCGGTGTCCCTGCTGGAGTCGTCTTCTGGGTCGACAAGTGGGTTCTTGTAGCCCTCGCCATTTTCTACGTACTCGTCAACCTCACATACTTACTCGTCATCTGCTGTGGAGTGAGTACACTCTATGGGCCAGAGGTCACTTAGTCCAAGTGTTAGCTAAAGCTTACTTGAATATGAATTTCATACGAATTAATTTGCACCAACCAGTAGACATTGGTTGTGGCTCTTATCAAGAGAAAAGTACCATCACAATGTTGCGTCCTCGGGGTTTCTCTGTCCTGTTCTACGGCTTTGAAATCGAGTGGGATATGAGCAACTTCAAAATTATGTAATTTTTAATAATTGGAAATTATTAACCGCACCAAATCAATTCAAAACTTCAACAGTGAAAATATTCCTGGAATTTGTGTGGATTCTAACAAGGTATCCATAATTTTTCCTCATACATCTCAATGACATTTCCTTGTTATCTTTACGGCTGTTATCGAACGTATACAGAACGTAGGGGTCTATCCTTCATAATGTGCCGAACTAGGGCACAAGTTGGCGCTTTATAGTTTGGCGCTAATAAGTTCTCCTACAGTGCAGTTTGGCGCCTTAATTACTGTTGTCGGCCAGCACTGCATAAGGGCGGCAATTATTGATCGCTGCCGGCTGAGCGCGCGCTTTCTAGGCGGGAGCCGACGCCTATATAAAGGAGGTCCGCTGGCACGCATCGGTCAGTCTGCAGCTCAGTCGATATTGATCGGTCGTCAGCGTTGGTCGATGCCTGCCGGCCTGCAGTTGAGTCGTGCAAGTGAGAAAGCCCGCCACGATTTTGGCGCGAAAGAGTGGCGCGAGCGACAGCGCTCTGTGTGGCTGAGTCTTAAGTAGTAAGCGCAACGCAAAGGGAGAGAACATCAACCGCTCATCAACCTGGGGTTGTTGGTTCGACGCCTGCTGCAGTGCGACGAAGACGTTCTACATTGCCAGTGGTTTTGTTGTGATTCTTCACCCTCGTGGTTTGGTGTAAGGTCAGAAATACAGAGTATCGTATTTGTATATTGTTTTTAATTCAAGCGCTAAATAAGTAAAGTTGTTTGTTTATCGCTAATGATGATCCTTGTAAGTAATTAATTATCGGTGATTGTTTTAATGACTGCACATTGATGAACCTTGATTAGTGACATTGCACCGAGCTGTTGGCGCTATATAATTGTTTCTTAGATTTACCGGTTTGATAATTAAATGTAACAATGGAACCTGACTTGTCATCATTTGAAGAACCTTTTGATACACGGAAGATTTTAGAGGCATTAATAAATAGTCAACAAGAACAGGCCGCCATATTGAAATCATTAGTAAGTAAGATGCAAAGCATGGAAACCAGATCACGGTTTCCTGAAAGTGCAGTTGTGGGAAAGAAGGACCCAGATACCCTGCGAGGTATTGGTCTGCCCACAGCAGAAGCCGCGGATATAGCGCCTGGCCAAGGTACCCTGGTAGATAGTGACATTGAAAGTACAAATGCTTCTGTAGCGCCATCGCAACAGACGTTGCGTAGAAGCGCTAGACTCAGAGATAAAACCCTTAGAGTTTCATTACCTCATACCGGTGAAACTGGCAGCATATTCATTGCTACGCCAGGGGTTCGAACCCGGGATCAGAAGTCTGTTGAGAAAGAGATTTTCCCACAACTGCCCGACCCAAGCCTGGATAGGAAGGGGGTCGCCACACCTGGTACCACCAGTGGGGTAAAATTTAGTGAGACTTCTAAGGTAAAATTTGAAACTTCTTTGGTTAACTCTGATGATGAATCTGATGCTGAATCTGAAATAAAATTTAAAGAACTACCAAGAAGTAAAGAAAATAAATTTGCTGAGATAGGTAAGAATAAATTTTCAGATGATGATGCTTCTGAGTGTGAAAGAGTAAATCAATCTCAACATATTCTGGATTTGGATGAAGATGAATTTGAATATATGTTGCGTGATAGTAACTTGACAACTAGAAGGCCGATAGATGAAGATGATGAAACAGATGATGAGTCAATGTCTGTTCATGGTCCGGATGATGAATGGATGAATGATCAACTGTTTGGTCCTAGAATTAGTCAGGTTGAAGACCAAATAAAGTTAAAAGCATACACTAATACTGAGTCTTTAGTTTCAGATAAAGTTATGCAAACAGATCGAGGGAAAAGATACAGCCTGGTCGACGGTTTGTCTACGCATGAACCGTCTTCGCCTCGCTTAGCTCGATACGCTCGCCTGCCTCTCATGTCATCGTCGCATCGCCAAACGACGGACTCTGCGACCCAGACTCTCGTCGAAACTGAGCGCTGCCCCTCGACATTCCAGTCCATATCGACGAATTCAGCTCCGCTGTACACGATGTCAACCTGGCCTCTTTTCACGACGAATACGAACGCCGTGAAGTCAAGCCAATCAACACGTCGTCCACCGCCAGTGTTCTTCACTGCAAGTTCCGGTCATGCTGATGTCGAATCGTTCCGGAAGAAAATGGCTAAAGACATGCGCAATCATCCGTCGAAACCACCCGACCTGAATTGTCCACACTGTCATGCTCCGCCGCCGCCATTTCCTAGAAATGCACTGGAATCACAATCAACCAAGGCATTCAAGGGTGAACGACGAGAGAAACCGAAAGCTGCCGAGATGAAAGTCAGCAAGTCAACGGGCGATCCAATTGGAAGTGAACCGCCTGAACCGCAACCGAAACAGGTGACACTGAAGAAAGAAGAAACTTCTTCCGGTAAGTCTGCTTCCTTGCCAGTTCAAGATAAGACGCTCACTGAAGACAAGTCATGCCAAGATGAAGGTAGGTCTACTTCAGCCGCAGATGAAGTGCAACCTAAGACGGTCGCCTCTTCAACTGAGAGTGGTAATGTCAAACCATCCAGACAATGGATCAAGCTTGGGTCATACAATGGTCGAACCGAGGTCGAAGCTTTCATAAGAAAATTTGAGGTATGTGCTCAAAATAATGGCTGGACTGAAGAAGAAAAGACTAATCAGCTAACCTGTGCGCTAACTGAGCCTGCCAACCAGTTGCTATGGGAATTCAGCTCCGCTACCATGACAACCTGGTCTGACATTGTCCAAAGACTTAGACAACGCTATGGCGGCGCAGATCAAATGTCGCTTTATCAAACGCAACTGAGTACACGACGTCAAAAGGAAGGAGAAGAACTTGGAACTTTGGTTCAAGACGTTCGTCGACTCATGATTCACGCTTATCCGGGTCCGACCACGTCCCACAGTGAAGCTGTCGCTGTTCGCTCATTCATCGACGCTATCCGAAATAAAGAAATTGCCATGAAGGTAAGAGAAAACGAACCTACGACTCTCGATAGAGCATACAATCTAGCAATGAGATATGAAGGGTATCTGAGAATTGAAAAATGTGAGGCCGACTCTGTTGAACGACGTCCAGCTCGAGTGAAAACAATTAAAGAACCAGAACTTACTATTGACTTGGTGCAGAAGATGATCGATGAAGCTCTGGCGAAACGGAATTTGCCTAACCAACCGAAAAGACAATGGGGTGAAGAAATTCCTTTTCAGCCTCCGAACTCTATGGGTGTAAATCAAGGTCAGCCGTTTACACGACGAATGAATGATCGCTCTCGATTTGTCCGACGCAGATCTCGACCAAACGATTGGCAAGGTCCAAGGTCATGCTATGACTGTGGTCAACCAGGTCATATCGCTCGTCGCTGCCCGAACCGTGAAGATGCTCTACCGGTCAACAATCCTCCGGAAGAACCGCCTGTTGTAGCCAATCTACATCACGTGGTGGGAAGTAACAACGCATACCTGAAATTACGAATTCACGGAAAAACTGTTTGGGGTCTTTTGGACACTGGCTGTGAACTGTCTTTGGTGCCATCCTCCCTAGTCAAGCCTGACCAAGTGGTGAAATCCAAACAATTATTAAGAGCAGCTAATGGTACTGAGATCCGCGTGACGGGCGAGACTTTGTTACGATGTGAAGCCGAAGGACACTCCTTTGTGATTCATTGCTTAGTAACCGAACAAATCTCTGAAGTTATCCTTGGTCTTTCCTGGTTAGAAAAACAGAAAGCACAATGGCAATTTGGAGACTCACAGATCACCATCGGAGGTCATGTGCTGCCGATTTGCAACCGACCAGAGACAATGAGCTGTCGAAAGATTGTGGCCGCCAGAGATGTCAAAGTGCCTGCTTTGTGCGAGATGAATGTGGAAGCATTCGCTGTCTTGCCACGTCTGACCATGCAATGCGGGTCATGGGCAACTAAGTCTCAATTTCTGGACTCAGGTCTTCTAGTCGCAGGAACATTGCTTCAGGACCGCACTAACGAACTGACGGTGCGCGTGATGAATCCAACGCCACAAGACGTACGTCTGCGCCGAGGCTTACCTTTTCCGATCGATGAAGTAGAAATCCTTTCAACGATGCCTGCCAAACCAGAAACTGATGATCACTGTGCTGTGAATGAAGTAAAGGAAGAACCGGTCTCAACCGACGCTGAAGAAATCCTTTCTCCACTCTGGAACAACGTCTCTGAAGAGGTGCCAAATGAAGTAAGAGAACAACTTCGTCAACTGATCTTGCAGAACCATAAAGCTTTTTCACTTCACGAATGGGACTTGGGCTATACCAGCCTACTCCAGCATCGAATTGATACGGGTGAAGAAAAGCCAGTTAGACAGTCTCTACGCCGACAGCCGATGTCACTGCTTCCGCTGATAGATGAACACATTGACCAAATGCTGCGCATGAAAGTCATTGAACCTTCTTTGTCACCTTGGTCGAGCAACTTGGTCATCGTGAAGAAGAAGGACGGGTCTCCTCGCTTCTGCATTGACTATCGTGCTGTTAACGCCAAAACTCGTCCCGACGCCTATCCTTTGCCACTGATTCGAGAGTGTCTTGATTCGCTGTCAGGCGCCAAATGGTTTAGTACATTTGACTTAAGGTCAGGTTACTTTCAGGTATCTGTGCATCCGCACGATCGGCACAAAACTGCTTTCGTCACCCGCAAAGGCAGTTACCAATTCCGCGTATTACCATTTGGCCTCAGTAATTCTCCGGCGACCTTTTCGAGAATGATGAACTTGGTGATGTCTGGCCTGGCGTTTGAAATCTGCTTAGTGTATTTAGACGATATTATTGTCTTTGCTGCTGACTTAGATACTCACCTTAAACGCATCGCCCAAGTACTTGATAGACTAAATAAGGCAGGTCTCAAGTTAAAGCCAAGCAAGTGCTGCTTCTTACAACAAGAAGTCAGCTTCTTGGGGCATCGAGTAAGTGGAAACGGCATCGAGACTGATCCGGAAAAGATTCGAGTGGTTGAAGAATGGCCGACCCCTGCTTCACTCCGAGAAGTTCGTTCATTCGTAGGGCTTTGTGCATACTATCGCCGCTTTGTGCCAGACTTTGCAGAAATAGCCCGACCATTACACGCACTTACAAAGAAAGGCGTTAGATTCCAATGGACAGCCGAGTGTGAGTCTGCTTTCATCGAGCTTAAAAGACGACTTACCGCCACTCCAATTTTAGCCTTGCCTAATGACAGTGATCTGTACATTCTCGACACAGACGCTTCTCTAGATGCGATCGGAGCCGTTCTTTCACAGGTGCAACAAGGTCAAGAAAGAGTGATCGCTTATGGTAGTCGTGTCTGCACTCCCGCCGAGAAAAACTATGATGTCACCAGACGAGAACTTCTTGCCGTGGTGCACTTTCTTAAGTTTTTCCGCCAATATTTGCTAGGCCGGCAATTCCTATTACGAACTGACCATTCGGCCCTTCAATGGTTAAGGAAGACGCCGCAACCCATTGGTCAGCACGCAAGGTGGCTGACGATTATTGAAGAATTTAATTTCGACGTTCAACACAGACCTGGCACCGCCCATCGAAATGCTGATGCCTTGTCGCGCCGACCAGTCCTGGTCGAGGTCGTCAGAGAAAGAAAGAATGCGGTTACAACGACGGCCGCTGACTCTCATGACTGGAGTTCTGACTGCCTCCGTCGAGAACAAGAAGCCGACCCGGACTTGAAATGGATTCTCAAATGGAAGAATGAATCCGCGGAGCCACCGTCAGCCGATTTACTGCGAGGTCACAGTCCCACTATCAAAACCTTAGTCGCACAGTGGCCACAACTAGAAGAAAAAGGAGGACTGTTGATGCGGAAATGGTTGCATCCACGGACTGGAGAACTGCAATGGCACCAGCTGATTCCACCGCCCGGCCGACGAGACGCCATAATCTGCCAAGCACATGGAGGCATGTCCGGAGGACACCTGGGCATGAGGAAGACCATGGCGCAAGTGAGCAAGAGAGCGTATTGGCCTGGATGGCGGGAGGATGTGCGAATATGCCTCCGTCGTTGCCAAGTTTGCGCTAGATATTTGAGAGGTCATCCTCCGCGTCAGGGAAAGCTTCAATCGATGAACGTTGGCGCTCCGCTCGAGTGTATTGGAATTGACATAACGGGTCCCCATCCCGTTTCGTCGACCGGCTACCGATACATACTTACGATTGTGGACCACTTCACGAGATGGGCAGAAGCTTACCCCATCCGCAATCAAAACGCAACAACGGTGGCAAACGTTCTGGTGAAGGAGTTTGTCTCAAGATTTGGATGCCCAAGACAAATCTTGTCAGATCAAGGCCCTTGCTTTGAGGCGCTTTTGTTTCAGGACTTGTGTCGTCTTCTTGGAGTGGACAAGCTGAGGACGTCACCGTACAAGCCTAGTACGAATGGGGCGGTGGAACGTTTCCACCGGACGCTGAATAGTATGCTCGCCAAGGTCGTCAGTCAAAACCAGAAAGATTGGGATCGTCACCTCCCCTTCGTCCTGGCAGCGTATCGAGCTAGCGAGAGCGAAAGTACCGGCTTCACTCCCAACCGCCTTTTCCTCTCACGCGAGCTGTGCTTACCGATCGACTTAGTGTTAGGCGATTGTAGAGTCCTGCCTGATTGTTTGTCTGTTGATGCATTTGTTGTAGAACAATTATCAAAGATTCAAACTGATTTTGCATATGCTCGAGAATTTATGCAGCGCCAAGCTACTGTCAGAGCTTGTAGGTATGATTTAAGGGTGAGAGAGACAAGTTTCCGCCCCGGAGACTTTGTCTGGTATTTTTATCCACGCAGAAGGTCAGGGTTGAAGGACAAATGGTCGAAAACTTATATAGGGCCTTACCAAGTCTTAGATAAGCTCAGTCCTGTGTTGTACAGAATTCGTAAGACGCCGAAGTCTCAACCGCTTATTGTCTATGTGGATAAGCTGAAGAAAGTCGAAGGAGAGCTCCCTTCCGATAAGGACGCCTTGGATGTCACTCTGGATCCAAATCCGGAAGACATTCTGGAAGATGCCCAGTCTTCTGAGATGTTGCCAGAGAGACCTAAAAGAATGAGTAGGAAACCTGCTAGGTTTTGTGATAGTGATTAATAATAGACTTACCATGTTCTTGATTGGATCACTTGTGAAAATGTTATATTGTAGTGGCAGGCAATTGTATAGACGATGCCCTGCGTTTGATGATTAAGGTTTTATGTGAATGATTAATGATGTGTGTATTACTTTGATACTACGTGTTGCTATAGTAACATTGCTTAATGTATATTGTCGAAAATCTATATAGCAACCAACGTGGCCTTGCCTCCTTTCTGGAGAGACAACGAAAATTTCCAGGGACTTGGAAATTTTTCCCTGGGGCCGGGAAAGTGTGCCGAACTAGGGCACAAGTTGGCGCTTTATAGTTTGGCGCTAATAAGTTCTCCTACAGTGCAGTTTGGCGCCTTAATTACTGTTGTCGGCCAGCACTGCATAAGGGCGGCAATTATTGATCGCTGCCGGCTGAGCGCGCGCTTTCTAGGCGGGAGCCGACGCCTATATAAAGGAGGTCCGCTGGCACGCATCGGTCAGTCTGCAGCTCAGTCGATATTGATCGGTCGTCAGCGTTGGTCGATGCCTGCCGGCCTGCAGTTGAGTCGTGCAAGTGAGAAAGCCCGCCACGATTTTGGCGCGAAAGAGTGGCGCGAGCGACAGCGCTCTGTGTGGCTGAGTCTTAAGTAGTAAGCGCAACGCAAAGGGAGAGAACATCAACCGCTCATCAACCTGGGGTTGTTGGTTCGACGCCTGCTGCAGTGCGACGAAGACGTTCTACATTGCCAGTGGTTTTGTTGTGATTCTTCACCCTCGTGGTTTGGTGTAAGGTCAGAAATACAGAGTATCGTATTTGTATATTGTTTTTAATTCAAGCGCTAAATAAGTAAAGTTGTTTGTTTATCGCTAATGATGATCCTTGTAAGTAATTAATTATCGGTGATTGTTTTAATGACTGCACATTGATGAACCTTGATTAGTGACATTGCACCGAGCTGTTGGCGCTATATAATTGTTTCTTAGATTTACCGGTTTGATAATTAAATGTAACAATGGAACCTGACTTGTCATCATTTGAAGAACCTTTTGATACACGGAAGATTTTAGAGGCATTAATAAATAGTCAACAAGAACAGGCCGCCATATTGAAATCATTAGTAAGTAAGATGCAAAGCATGGAAACCAGATCACGGTTTCCTGAAAGTGCAGTTGTGGGAAAGAAGGACCCAGATACCCTGCGAGGTATTGGTCTGCCCACAGCAGAAGCCGCGGATATAGCGCCTGGCCAAGGTACCCTGGTAGATAGTGACATTGAAAGTACAAATGCTTCTGTAGCGCCATCGCAACAGACGTTGCGTAGAAGCGCTAGACTCAGAGATAAAACCCTTAGAGTTTCATTACCTCATACCGGTGAAACTGGCAGCATATTCATTGCTACGCCAGGGGTTCGAACCCGGGATCAGAAGTCTGTTGAGAAAGAGATTTTCCCACAACTGCCCGACCCAAGCCTGGATAGGAAGGGGGTCGCCACAATAACACACAGTTTACTTTTCCACGTGTCGTTTCAGTCGCCTCCGTCAGGGTGACAAATGTAGGCTATACATGCATGCAAAATTCTTCCGAAATAAATTTTAATACATTCCAGAAATATAAGGCTTCTTATGCTACTTAGAAGAGCTATTTATATAGGCCTAGTCTACTGGTGTTGCGCCCAACTTCTTGCGTCAAAATTTCTATGCGCAAAAGGCGGCGCCTAAAAGTCCTGCCTCAGTATCATCGGCGTAGACCCTATTATATAATTTATACACTTTTGAAATGCTGTTTTAGAGCATAGGCTAGAGCACCGATTGAACTGATTGGTTTATTTTTAGGTTATAAGAAAACGAAAAAGCTTCTCCCGTGGAGACAAACAGAACGCAAATGTGAGTGCTTCAACAGTGCATATATTATATTACATGTATAGCCTAAGCCTTGAATACCCGACACAGGACTACGTGCATACGGTCAATACGGGACACAATTAATCAGGCCTTCGTCTGTATTTCATTGCAATCTTTTTATTGGGTGTTTAAGTTCTAACGTCAGTCGTTATTATCAATCGAACTGCAACCACGAAAGCATATCAGAACACCAGTATAAATATATAATTATAGGCATGTACAAAAGGAGAATATAGTCTGATGGAGCCTGTAAAGAGAAGTATTCCTCTTTTCTCACAAATCGCATAGGACTTATATCTGCGATGCATATGCAAACTGCTGGAGACACTTCTCGTTTACTCGGCCGTTTGGTAACTTACGAGGGTCTCTGTTTCTATCTCTGTGTCTGTCTATCTCTCTGTACATTTGTGTGTGTGTGTGTGTGTGTGTGTGTGTGTGTGTGTGTGTAACTTCCTGTCTGTGACTGTTGGTCTGTGTGGCCGCGCGTGTGCGTATATAGCAATATTTAAAGGATATGCTTATTTGCTTTCTGTTGTAGGACATCAATCCATAAAGCTACAGCGTTTCAGCAAATACCAGAATCTAGGCAAATGACGACACTTTCAGCTTGACAAGAACGCGCTGTACAACTATTTTCAAATATGCATAGTGTAAATATATTGTAAAGACTTCATATTTCTATACAAACGCGAAGCCACCAAATACTTAAATATCGTTTTGAAAATTTACGGATATGGTTTTTTAATTGTCTAAAACGTGTAGACGGACAAATAATGCAGTTCTATATAATCGATATCTGAATCGGTCAAAAGGCACATGCTTAGCCTTAACGGTAGCCCTATAGGCCTACTACAATGTTTTCTCAGATTATGATTATATTCGCAACTCTGAAAAGCCTTTGATGGTGTCATTAAATTCCACTGTTGCTGAAAATCTGGACACAATTTGTACACCAGCCTGTACTAGTAGGCTACTACTAATGTATGGACAATCTTAACAGAAAACAAGTTTGAGATCTCTCGCCTCTTACTGAAAAAACATTCAGCTTACCTGCAACTTCAGCTCCAGTAGAAAGAGTTTTCAGTCATATATGACTATAGTAGACTTTAATGCGTCCTCATCGTGTACGTTTAGGCGATGCTAATCATGCTATGCCTGAGGATCTCGTATTCATAAAAAGTAATGGTATATAGTACCGAGGAAAATAAGTTTCGTAGACAATCCAGAATCACCAACATTACGGAAGAAGCTAATAGGCATAATAGACTAGTAGTCTAGTATATGTTGGCTTAAGTTGGGAAACTGGTAAATAAGTTCTTTACTTGCTAGCTGTTTTTATTGCTTATTCTGTAATCTATACCCTGTGAAATAAATGCCGAAAAGCCTCAGTCTTGAACTGTCTTGGACCTTGTGTCTCGGTCTCGATCCCCACTGTATCGGTCTCGGTCTTGAAGCTTTAAGTCTCGCATACAAGTCTGTTTTTACGCTACATGTATGATACAACCGACTGTTCTATACAAACCAGACTGTTGGACAATGCGAAAGCAAGACGAGAAACGAATACTTCAGCAGAAATGATTCGGCTGCGGAAGATCGCAGGGATTTCAAGACTACAGCAAATTAGAAAAGACGACATAAGATATCCAAACAACTCTGCTAGACAAATTAGTTCTACGAACACTCCGATAGTTTGGAGATGACATTGTACAGGGTATGCCAGTTGGCAGAACTGGAATCCCACATAATACACTACATGCAAAATTCGAAAGAAAAAGAAACAATTAAAGGCAGACCAAGGACCAAGGCTACGCCGGATAGATAATAAGCCTATAAATGAACACATAGCATCATTTGGATTAAGACTAAGGAAGCAATGGACTTGACAAATAACTGAGGACAATGGAGATCATTTATTCATATCATCGCCGCAAAATGGCTGGCGTCAGGAACTGATTATAATGCATACTATTATACACATACGAAAATCTATCTTTCAACAGCCGTAGTAACACTATATAGGCCTTATAGGTACTATGGCTGCTTCCTTTTCAAACTTGACCTTCGAACTTGGTAGAGTAAGTCTTTCGAAACATTTTTTATCAGAATGTAGAAATATCGAATAGGGCTAGACCCAGCTGACATCGTCGTACCAAGGCAGCAATCCTGTACTCAATGTGCTGCCGGGTAGGGAGCCAGTGTAAAGTCTCCAGCATAAGCAGCTCCAGCACCGAGATAGTACAGGCCAGACAGATAGAGTACAGGCCAAACCGAGAGAGTACAGGCCAGTCCGATAGAGTACAGGCCAAACCGATAGAGTACAGGCCAAACCGATAGAGTACAGGCCAAACCGATAGAGTACAGGCCAAACCGATAGAGTACAGGGCCAAACCGATAGAGTACATGCCAAACCGATAGAGTACAGGCCAAACCGATAGAGTACAGGCCAAACCGATAGAGTACAGGGCCAAACCGATAGAGTACAGGGCCAAACCGATAGAGTACAGGCCAAACCGATAGAGTACAGGCCAAACCGATAGAGTACAGGCCAAACCGATAGAGTACAGGCCAAACCGATAGAGTACGTGCCAAACCGATAGAGTACAGGCCAAACCGATAGAGTACAGGCCAAACCGATAGAGTACAGGGCCAAACCGATAGAGTACAGGGCCAAACCGATACAGTACAGGGCCAAACCGATAGAGTACAGGGCCAAACCGATAGAGTACAGGCCAAACCGATAGAGTACAGGCCAAACCGATAGAGTACAGGCCAAACCGATAGAGTACAGGGCCAAACCGATAGAGTACAGGGCCAAACCGATAGAGTACAGGCCAAACCGACAGAGTACAGGGCAAAACCGAAATAGTACAGGCCAATCCCATAGAGTACAGGCCAAACCGATAGAGTACAGGGCCAAACCGATAGACTACAGGCCAAACCGAAAGAGTACAGGCCAATCCGATAGAGTACAGGCCAAACTGATAGAGTACAGGCCAAACCGATAGAGTACAGGGCCAAACCGATAGAGTACAGGCAAATCCGATATGGTACAGGCCAAACCTATAGAGTACAGGCCAAACCGATAGAGTACAGGGCCAAACCAATAGAGTACAGGCCAAACCGATAGAGTACAGGCCAAACCGATAGAGTACTGGCCAAACCATATAGAGTACAGGGCCAAACCGATAGAGTACAAGGCCAAACCGATAGAGTACATGGCCAAACTGATAGAGTACAGGGCCAAACCGATAGAGTACAGGGCCAAACCGAGAGTGTACAGGGACAAACCGATAGAGTACAGGGCCAAACCGATAGAGTACAGGCCAAACCGATAGAGTACAGGGCCAAACCGATAGAGTACAGGCCAAACCGATAGAGTACAGGCCAAACCGATAGTGTACAGGCCAAACCGATAGAGTACAGGGCCAAACCGATAGAGTACAGGCCAAATTGATAGAGTACAGGGCCAAACCGGCAGAGCACAGGGCCAAACCGATAGAGTCAAGGGCCAAACCGATAGAGTACAGGGCCAAACCGATAGAATACAGGGCCAAACCGATAGAATACAGGGCCAAACCGATAGAGTACAGGGCCAAACCGATAGTGTACAGAACCAAACCGATAGAGTACAGGGCCAAACCGATAGACTTACAGGGTCAAACCGATAGAGTACAAAGACAAATCGATAGAGTACAGGGCCAAACCGATAGAGTAGAGGGCCAAACCGATAGAGTACAGGCCAAACCGATAGAGTACAGGCCAAACCGATAGAGTACAGGCCAAACCGATAGAGTACAGGCCAAACCGATAGAGTACAGGCCAAACCGATAGAGTACAGGCCAAACCGATAGAGTACAGGCCAAACCGATAGAGTACAGGCCAAACCGATAGAGTACAGGGCCAAACCAATAGAGTACAGGGCCAAACCAATAGAGTACAGGGCCAAACAGATAGTGTACAGGCCGAATTGAAAGAGTACAGGGCCAAACAGGCCAGTCAGATAGAGAAAACGCAAAACCGATAGAGTACAGGTCAAACCGATAGAGCACAGGGCTAAACCGATAGAGTACAGGCCAAGCCGATAGAGTACAGGCCAAACCGATAGAGTACAGGGCCAAACCAATAGAGTACAAGCCAAACCGATAGAATACAGGGCCAAACAAATAGAGTACAGGCCAAACCGATAGAATACAGGGCCAAACCGATACAGTACAAACCAAGCCGATAGAGTTCAGGGCCAAACAGATAGTGTACAGGCCGAATTGAAAGAGTACAGGGCCAAACAGGCCAGTCAGATAGAGAAAACGCAAAACCGATAGAGTACATGCCAATCCGATAGAGTACAGGCCAATCCGATAGAGTACAGGCCAAACCGATAGAGTACAGGCCAATCCGAGAGATAGAGTACAGGCCAAACCGATAGAGTACAGGCCAAACCGATAGAGTACAGGCCAATCCGATAGAGTACAGGCCAAACCGATAGAGTACAGGCCAAACCGATAGAGTACAGGCCAAACCGATAGAGTACAGGCCAAACCGATAGAGTACAGGCCAAACCGATAGAGTACAGGGCCAAACCGATAGAGTACAGGGCCAAACCGATAGAGTACAGGCCAAACCGATACAGTACAGGCCAAACCGATAGAGTACAGGCCAAACCGATAGAGTACAGGGCCAAACCGATAGAGTACAGGCCAAACCGATAGAGTACAGGCCAAACCGATAGAGTACAGGGCCAAACCGATAGACTACAGGGCCAAACCGATAGAGTACAGGCCAATCCGATAGAGTACAGGCCAAACCGATAGAGAGTACAGGCCAAACCGATAGAGTACAGGCCAAACCGATAGAGTACAGGCCAAACCGATAGAGTACAGGCCAAACCGATAGAGTACAGGCCAAACCGATACAGTACAGTGCCAAACCGATAGAGTACAGGGCCAAACCGATACAGTACAAGGCCAAACCGATACAATACAGGGCCAAACCGATAGAGTACAGGCCAAACCGATAGAGTACACGACAAACCGATAGAGTACAGGCCAAACCAATAGAGAACAGGCCAAGCCGATAGAGTACAGGGCCAAACGGATAGAATACAGGGCCAAACCGACAGTGTACAGGGCCAAACCGATAGAGTACAAGGCCAAACCGAAAGAGTACAGGCCAAACCGATAGAGTACAGGCCAAACCGATAGAGTACAGGACAAACCGATAGAGTACACAGCCAAACCGATAGAGTACAGGCCAAACCGATATGAGTACAGGCCAAACCTATAGAGTACAGGCCAAACCGATAGAGGACATGCCAATCCGATAGAGTACAGGCCAAACCGATAGAGTACAGGCCAAACCGATAGAGTACAGGCCAAACCGATAGAGTACAGGGCCAAACCGATAGAGTACAAGGCCAAACCGATAGAGTACAGGCCAAACCGATAGAGTACAGGGCCAAACCGATAGAGTACAGGGCCAAACCGATAGAGTGTACAGGGACAAACCGATAGAGTACAGGGCCAAACCGATAGAGTACAGGGCCAAACCGATAGAGTACAGGTCCAAACCGATAAAGCACGGGCCAAACCGATAGAGTACAGGCCAAACCGATGAAGTACAGGGCCAAACTGATAGAGTACAGGCCAATCCGATAGTGTACAGGCCAAATTGATAGAGTACAGGGCCAAACCGGCAGAGCACAGGGCCAAACCGATAGAGTCTAGGGCCGAACCAATAGAGTACAAGGCCAAAAAGGGCCAAAATAAAATACAGGGCCAAACCGATAGAATACAGGGCCAAACAGATAGAATACAGGGCCAAACCGATAGTGTACAGAACCAAACCGATAGAGTACAGGGCCAAACCGATAGACTACAGGGTCAAACAGAGAGTGTACAGGGACAAACCGATAGAGTACAGGGCCAAACCGATAGAGTAGAGGGCCAAACCGATAGAGTACAGCGATAGAGTACAGGCCAAACCGATAGAGCACAGGGCAAAACCGATAGAGTACAGGCCAAGCCGATAGAGTATAAGCAAAAAACGGATAGATTACGTTCCAAACCTAAAGAGTACAGGCCAAACCGATAGAGTACAGGCCAAACCGATAGAATACAGGGCCAAACCGATAGAGTACAGCGATAGAGTACAGGTCCAAACCGATAGAGCACGGGCCAAACCAATAGAGTACAGGCCAATCCGATAGAGTACAGGGCCAAACCGAGAGTGTACAGGCCGAATTGACAGAGTGTATTCAGGGCCAAGACCGGAAGAGAGACAGGGGCCGAACCGATAGAGTACAGGGCCAAACCGATAGAGTACAGGGCCAAACCGATAGAGTACAGGGTCGAACAGATAGAATACAGAGGCCAAACCGATAGTGTAAAAGAACCAAACCGATAGAGTACAGGGTCAAACCGATAGAGTACAGCCAAACTGATAAAGTACAGGCCAAACCGATAGAGTACAGGCCAAACCGATGGAGTACAGGGCCAAATTGATAGAGTACAGGGCCAAACCAATAAAGTACAGGCCAAAACCGATAGAGTACAGGCCAAAATTGATAAAGTACAGGCCAAATTGATAGAGTACAGGCCAAACCGATAGAGTACAGGCCAAACTGATGGAGTACAGGCCAAACCGATAGAGTGCAGGCCAAACCGATAGAATACAAGGCCAAACCGATAGAGTACAAGGCCAAACCGATAGAGTACAGGTTCAAACCGATAGAGTCCAGGGACAAACCGATAGAGTACAGGGCCAAACCGATAGAATACAGGGCCAAACCGATAGAGTACAGCGATAGAGTACAGGTTCAAACCGATAGAGTACGTTGCCAAACAGATAGAGTACAGGCCCAAACCGATAGAGTACGCCAAACCGATAGGTACAGGCCAAACCGATGGAGTACCGGCCAAACCGATAGAGTACATGGCCAAACCAATAGAGTACAGGGCAAACAGAGAGCGTCCAGGGACAAACCGATAGAGTACAGGGCTAAACCGATAGAATACAGGGCCAAACCGATAGAGTACAGCGATAGAGTACGTTCCCAAACCGATAGAATACAGGCCCAAACCGATAGAGTACACGCCAAACCGATAGAGTAAAGGCCAAACCGATAGAGACATGCCAATCCAATAGAGTACAGGGCGAGACGGATAGAATACAGGGCCAAACCGACAGAGTACAGGGCCAAACCGATAGAGTACAGGGCCAAACCGAAAGAGTACAGGCCAAACCGATTGAGTACAGGGCCAACTGATAGAGTACAGGCCAAACCGAGAGAGTACAGGGCCAAACCGATAGAGTACAGGGCCAAACCGATACAGTACAGGGCCAAACCAATAAAATACAGGGCCAAACCGATAGAGTACAGGGTCAAACAGAGAGAGTACAGGGACAGACCGATAGAGTACAGGGCCAAACCGATAGAGTAGAGGGCCAAACCGATAGAATACAGCGATAGAGTACAGGCCAAACCGATAGAGTACAGGCAAAACCGATAGAGTACAGGCCAAGCCGATAGAGTATAAGCAAAAAACGGATAGATTACGTTCCAAACCTAAAGAGTACAGGCCAACCGATAGAGTACAGGCCAAACCGATAGAATACAGGGCAAACCGATAGAGTACAGCGATAGAGCACAGGTCCAAACTGATAGAGCACAGGGCCAAACCAATAGAGTACAGGGCCAAACCGATAGAGTACAGGGCCAAAACCGAGAGTGTACAGGCCGAATTGACAGAGTGTATTCAGGCCAAAACCGGAAGAGGACAGGGCCGAACCGATAGAATACAGGGCCAAACCGATAGAGTACAGGCCAAAACCGATAGAGTACAGGGCCAAACCGATAGAATACAGATAGAATACAGGGCCAAAACCGTTAGTGTAGAGTACCAAACCGATAGAGTACAGGGTCCTGATAAACAGCGATAGAGTACAGGGCCAAACCGATAGAGTACAGGCCAAACCGATAGAGTACAGGCCAAACCGATGGAGTACAGGCCAAACCGATAAAGTACAGGCCAAACCGATAGAGTACAGGCTAAAACCGATAGAGTACAGGCCAAAACCGATAGAGTACAGGCCAAACCGATAGAGTACAAGTCCAAACCGATAGAGTACAGGCCAAAACCGATAGAGTACAGGCCAAAACCGATAGAGTACAGGGCCAAACCGATAGAGTACAGGGCCAAAACCGATAGAGTACAAGGCCAAACCGATAGAGTACAGGGCAAACCGATAGAGTACAGGGCCAAACCGATAGAGTACAGGGGCCAAACCGATAGAATACAGGGCCAAACCGATAGAGTACAGCGATAGAGTACAGGTTCAAACCGATAGAGTAATAGCCAAACCGATAGAGCACAGGCCAAACCGATAGATGGTAATACCAAACCGATAGAGTACAGGCCAAACCGATAGAGTACAGGGCCAAACCGATAGAGTACAGGCCAAACCGATAGAGTACAGCGCGCCAAAACCGATAGAATACAGGGCCAAACTGATAGAGTACAGGGCCAAACCGAGTAGCAGATAGCGGCCAAACCGATAGAGTGGAATAGAGTACAGGGCGTTAAACCGATAGAATACAGGCCAAACCGATAGAGTACAGGGCCAAACCGATAGAGTACAGGCCAAACCGATAGAGTACAGGCCAAACCGATAGAGTACAGGGCCAAACCGATAGAGTGACCAAACCAGAGCTAGCAAACTGATAGAGTACAGGGCCAAACCGATAGAGTACAGGGCCAAACCGATAGAGTACAGGGTCAATCCGATAGAGTACAGGCAAAACAGATAGAGTACAGGCCAAAATGTACAAACCAAACCGATAGAGTACAGGGCCAAACCGATAGAATACAGCACAGGGCCAAACCAGATAAAATACAGGGCCAAACCGATAGAATACAGGGCCAAACTGATAGAATACAGGGCCAAACCGTAATAGAGTATAAAGCAAGGTGGTCCAAATGATAGAGTACATGGCCAAAACCGATAGAGTACAGAACAAGCCAAACAGACAGATTCCATGGTGCAGGTTAAACCGATAGAGTATGGTGGGCCAAACCGATAGACTACAGAGAGCCAACCTATACCTGCGGTGTCAGCACTGATAGAGTTCAGGGCCAAAACCGATAGAGCACAGGCCAAACCGAGAGTACAGCCAAAAACCGATAGAGTACGTGCCAAACTCGATAGAGTACAGGCGAAACTGAGAGTACAGGCCAAACCGATAGAGCACAGGTCAAACCGATAGAATACAGGGCCAAATCGATAGTACAGGGCCAAACCGATACAGTACAGAGTACAGGCCAAACCGATAGAGTACAGGCCAAACCGATAGAGTACAGCCAAACCGATAGAGGCCAAACCGATAGAGTACAGGCCAAACCGATAGAGTACAGGGCCAAACCGATAGAGTACAGGGCCAAACCGATAGAGTACAGGCCAAACCGATAGAGTACAGGGCCAAACCGATAGAGTACAGGCCAAACCGATAGAGTACAGGCCAAACCGATAGAGTACGAGTTATTGAAAGTGCCATTGAAAAGAGTTATTGAAAAGAGTTATTGAAAAGAGTTATTGAAAAGAGTTATTGAAAAAATTGAAAAGAGTTATTGAAAAGAGTTATTGAAAAGAGTTATTGAAAGAGTTATTGAAAAGAGTTATTGAAAAGAGTTATTGAAAAGAGTTATTGAAAAGAGTTATTGAAAAGAGTTATTGAAAAGAGTTATTGAAAAGAGTTATTGAAAAGAGTTATTGAAAAGAGTTATTGAAAAGAGTTATTGAAAAGAGTTATTGAAAAGAGTTATTGAAAAGAGTTATTGAAAAGAGTTATTGAAAAGAGTTATTGAAAAGAGTTATTGAAAAGAGTTATTGAAAAGAGTTATTGAAAAGAGTTATTGAAAGAGTTATTGAAAAGTTATTGAAAAGAGTTATTGAAAAGAGTTATTGAAAAGAGTTATTGAAAAGAGTTATTGAAAAGAGTTATTGAGTTAAAAAGTTATTGAGTTATTGAAAAGAGTTATTGAAAAGAGTTATTGAAAAGAGTTATTGAAAAGAGTTATTGAAAAGAGTTATTGAAAAGAGTTATTGAAAAGAGTTATTGAAAAGAGTTATTGAAAAGAGTTATTGAAAAGAGTTATTGAAAAGAGTTATTGAAAAGAGTTATTGAAAAGAGTTATTGAAAAGAGTTATTGAAAAGAGTTATTGTTATTGAAAAGAGTTATTGAAAAGAGTTATTGAAAAGAGTTATTGAAAAGAGTTATTGAAAAGAGTTATTGAAAAGAGTTATTGAAAAGAGTTATTGAAAAGAGTTATTGAAAAGAGTTATTGAAAAGAGTTATTGAAAAGAGTTATTGAAAAGAGTTATTGAAAAGAGTTATTGAAAAGAGTTATTGAAAAGAGTTATTGAAAAGAGTTATTGAAAAGAGTTATTGAAAGAGTTATTGAAAAGAGTTATTGAAAAGAGTTATTGAAAAGAGTTATTGAAAAGAGTTATTGAAAAGAGTTATTGAAGAGTTATTGAAAAGAGTTATTGAAAACAGTTATTGAAACGGGTTGTTATTGAAAAAGGTTACTGAAAAGAGTTATTGAAAGTGCCATTGAAAAGAGTTATTGAAAAGAGTTATTGAAAAGAGTTATTGAAAAGAGTTATTGAAAAGAGTTATTGAAATGAGTTATTGAAAGAGTTATTGAAAAGAGTTATTGAAAAGAGTTATTGAAAAGAGTTATTGAAAAGTGTTATTGAAAAGAGTTATTGAAACTGTTATTGAAACGAGCTATTGAAAAGAGTTATTGAAAAGAGTTATTGAAATGAGTTATTGAAAAGTGTTATTGAAAAGAGTTATTGAAAGAGTTATTGAAACGAGTTATTGAAAAGAGTTATTGAAAATAGTTATTGAAATGAGTTATTGAAAGAGTTATTGAAATTTAGTTATTGAAAAGAGTTATTGAAAGTTATTGAAAGAGTTATTGAAAAGAGTTATTGAAAAGAGTTATTGAAAAGAGTTATTGAAAAGAGTTATTGAAAGTGCCATTGAAAAGAGTTATTGAAAAGAGTTTTGAAATGAGTTATTGAAAGAGTTTGAAAAGAGTTATTGAAAAGAGTTATTGAAAAGAGTTATTGAAAAGAGTTATTGAAAAGAGTTATTGAAAAGAGTTATTGAAAAGAGTTATTGAAAAGAGTTATTGAAAAGAGTTATTAAGAGTTATTGAAAAGAGTTATTGAAAAGAGTTATTGAAAAGAGTTATTGAAAAGAGTTATTGAAAAGAGTTATTGAAACTGTTATTGAAAAGAGTTATTGTTAAAAGAGTTATTGAAAAGAGTTATTGAAAAAGAGTTATTGAAAGAGTTAAAAGAGTTATTGAAAAGAGTTATTGAAAAGAGTTATTGAAAAGAGTTATTGAAAAAATTGAAAAGAGTTAGTTATTGAAAAGAGTTATTGAAAAGAGTTATTGAAAAGAGTTATTGAAAAGAGTTATTGAAAAGAGTTATTGAAAAGAGTTATTGAAAGAGTTATTGAAAAGAGTTATTGAAAAGAGTTATTGAAGAGTTATTGAAATGAGTTATTGAAAAGTGTTATTGAAAAGAGTTATTGAAAGAGCTATTGAAACGAGTTATTGAAAAGAGTTATTGAAAATAGTTATTGAAATGAGTTATTGAAAAGAGTTACTGAAATTTAGTTATTGAAAAGAGTTATTGAAAGAGTTATTGAAAGAGTTATTGAAAAGAGTTATTGAAATGAGTTATTGAAAAGAGTTATTGAAAAGAGTTATTTGCCATTGAAAAGAGTTATTGAAAAGAGTTATTGAAAAGAGTTATTGAAAAAAGAGTTATTGAAAAGAGTTATTGAAAAGAGTTATTGAAAAGAGTTATTGAAAAAATTGAAAAGAGTTATTGAAAAGAGTTATTGAAAAGAGTTATTGAAAAGAGTTATTGAAAAGAGTTATTGAAAAGAGTTATTGAAAAGAGTTATTGAAAAGAGTTATTGAAAAGAGTTATTGAAAAGAGTTATTGAAAAAAAGAGTTATTGAAAAGAGTTATTGAAAAGAGTTATTGAAAAGAGTTATTGAAAAGAGTTATTGAAAAGAGTTATTGAAAAAGAGTTATTTAGAGTTATTGAAAAGAGTTATTGAAAAGAGTTATTGAAAAGAGTTATTGAAAAGAGTTATTGAAAAGAGTTATTGAAAGGAGTTATTGAAAAGAGTTATTGAAAAGAGTTATTGAAAAGAGTTATTGAAATGAGTTATTGAAAAGAGTTATTTAGTTATTGAAAAGAGTTATTGAAAAGAGTTATTGAAAAGAGTTATTGAAAAGAGTTATTGAAAAGAGTTATTGAAAGAGTTATTGAAAAGAGTTATTGAAAAGAGTTATTGAAAAGAGTTATTGAAAAGAGTTATTGAAAAGAGTTATTGAAAAGAGTTATTGAAAAGAGTTATTGAAAAGAGTTATTGAAAAGAGTTATTGAAAAGAGTTATTGAAAAGAGTTATTGAAAAGAGTTATTGAAAAGAGTTATTGAAAAGAGTTATTGAAAAGAGTTATTGAAAAAATTGAGTTATTGAAAAGAGTTATTGAAAAGAGTTATTGAAAAGAGTTATTGAAAAGAGTTATTGAAAAGAGTTATTGAAAAGAGTTATTGAAAAGAGTTATTGAAAAAGTTATTGAAAAGAGTTATTGAAAAAGTTATTGAAAAGAGTTATTGAAAAGAGTTATTGAAAAGAGTTATTGAAAAGAGTTATTGAAAAGAGTTATTGAAATGAGTTATTGAAAAGAGTTATTGAAAAAAGTTGAAAAGAGTTATTGAAAAGAGTTATTGAAAAGAGTTATTGAAAAGAGTTATTGAAAAGAGTTATTGAAAAGAGTTATTGAAAAGAGTTATTGAAAAGAGTTATTGAAAAGAGTTATTGAAAAGAGTTATTGAAAAGAGTTATTGAAAAGAGTTATTGAAAAGAGTTATTGAAAAGAGTTATTGAAAAGAGTTATTGAAGAGTTATTGAAAAGAGTTATTCAATAGAGTTATTGAAAAGAGTTATTAAAAAAAGCCACAGTTATTGAAAAGAGTTATTGAAATGAGTTATTGAAAAGAGTTATTGAAAAGAGTTATTGAAAGAGCCATTGAAAAGAGTTATTGAAAAGAGTTATTGAAAAGAGTTATTGAAAAGAGTTATTGAAAAGAGTTATTGAAATGAGTTATTGAAATTTAGTTATTGAAAAAGAGTTATTGAAAGAGTTATTGAAAAGAGTTATTGAAAAGAGTTATTGAAAAGAGTTATTGAAAAGAGTTATTGAAAAGAGTTATTGAAAAGAGTTATTGAAAGAGTTATTGAAAAGAGTTATTGAAAAGAGTTATTGAAAAGAGTTATTGAAATGAGTTATTGAAAAGAGTTATTGAAAAGAGTTATTGAAATAGTTATTGAAATGAGTTATTGAAAAGAGTTATTGAAAAGAGTTATTGAAAGAGTTATTGAAATGAGTTATTGAAAAGAGTTATTGAAATGAGTTATTGAAATGAGTTATTGTTATTGAATGAGTTATTGAAATTTGTTATTGAAATGAGTTATTGAAATGAGTTATTGAAATGAGTTATTGAAAGATTTATTGAAATGAGTAATTGAAATGAGTTAAGTTATTGAAAGAGTTATTGAAATGAGATATTGAATTGAGTTATTGAAAGAGTTATTGAAATGAGTTATTGAAATGAATTATTGAAAGAGTTATTTAAAATGAATTTTTGAAATGAGTGATTGAAAGAGTTATTGAAAGAGTTTTTTAATGAGATAATGGTCTGGCTCCAAGTTCCTTTTGAATTCTAACTCATCGAGCGCGATCGATTTACCGATCGACCTCACCTTTGGTAGGCGATCGACCAAGGAGATCGATCGAGCGATCGCCTCAAATGAGAAGCTCTGTGCATGCGCTTCCTATAAACACCTGGCCCGGTTAGGTACATAGGCTGCGCGTCTCATGGGCATCTGTGAAACAGTGAAAGAGAGCGTGAGGATTGTGGTTCGCTTCCAGATGCTGGCTTATTTAAGAGATTTAAATCTCGGGCTAGCACGATCCTTGCACGCGGATGCTAAAAGGCGTGAGGTCCGTTCAAACGGGAGAGCGGTGGTGAAGGTCTGAAGGAACTCACCCGATCAATTCATTGAAAAATGAGCTGGGTCGAGGCCATATAAAAATTATACGGTCGCTATAGAAATACACGAACATTTACATTTACATTTGATAGAAAGTTGATAACTGTTGTTCCTGGCCGTGCTTGTGCTGGGAGCGTCTCTGCTAGTTATCGGAGAGCGGAGCTACATAAATAGCATACTCTGAATGATTGAATGAATGAATGAATGAACGAACGAACGACCGACCGTATTAATACTAATAATTAAAAAAATAATAATAATCATAATAGCTAGCCATTCCAGAAGACCAGAACAACGTTCCTCTGATTTTTTGTCTAGACTAGTGAACTCATATGAGTCTATACGTATGCATTGCTGGTTGGCTTGTTTGTCACCGCCTGATAACGCACACGTGGATGAGAAAGTATTTTGAACAGTAGGCCCTAAACGTTTACATACTTGCACACTTTCTGATGACAAGATGTGAGATGTCGTTAGCGTCGCTTCAGGTATTTGCATAGTTACATATCTTTGCATTGACGTAATGAACGGTCGTTACTTTGATCGTCATCAGGTGTCGCCAGTGTCTCTAAGTTGTCCTCCTTTGCAGTTGACGAACAGCAAGACGCGAGAGAAGATGGCCGTCCGAGGAGGATTCGAAAGACAGTCTCTCATGCTTACAAGGGACCAGCTGGAAGATCTGGCTGAGGTCTTTAAGACGGTAAGGACAACCAATGTTTCATATTTATAAAAACAAAGCTTTGGTATTGGTTTTTTGGTGCGGAACGGGTGAATTAGCAGGCGGAAGTTAAGTGCTTTCCGATAGGCCGGCTGGACCAGTGTTGACCTGATTGTGCAAAGACCACTTGATGGGGCTTCGTGCACGTTAGAAGCGGTTAACGCCTTTTAGTCGGCGTACTGTTAGCTTTAGTAAGAGTTTATAGTTCAAGTACGTTTTGGAAACGTACTGCAATACTTGGAAATAATAATTTGCTTCAGATGTGAATTGTGGTGAACAACTGCCTTATTGTATAGGCTTAGGCTACAACATGACTAACACGTTGCTGGGCGTCACGTAAAACCGCCAAATATCTCCAATATAAACGCAATTATTTTCAGTCTCGGTCCTCCCTTTAATATAACGGGTGGAAATCTGCAACTCATGAACAGTGACGTAACTAGAACTTTTCGTTTGGGGGGACTTTAAGTTTTTAGCATGGCGAGTGCGGTAGCCCTAGCCTATTGTGGGGTTGGGGTTTGATTTATTTGTGGGCTTCAGCTTCGTTGGGGGGGCTTAAGCCGCACCAAGCCCAACGCTAGTTATGTCCCTGCTCATGAATGTAATGTAAGCTTGTACATATTGAGTAGCCTATTAAAAGTCTACTGAATACGGTGTATAATATATATGCACCGAAGTTCCATACATAATGTTGAACAGACAGAGGCGAATGCGAATCTGAGTAAGATCCAGTTCCCAGATGAGAGACAGTGATGGGAAAGATATGGGCCAAATGTAATAAATTGAGAAGATATGTCCTAGAGAGGGATTGCCTGAACTACTATCCCATGGGCTCCCTCCTACAGCTCTACATGACGTAGTTAGGGCTACAACAATAGCGCACCTGATGTGCGCATCCCCTGCATGGTGGGGATACAAGCTCCACGGATAGGGCCAGGATTGAGGGCCTGATCCGACAGATGAAGCGTGGTGTTTTCCTCCCTCCCAATTCCTACAATGCCAGTCTAATGGCCGACATAGCAGATGACCATTTTTTCCACAGCATTACCGTCGAATACAAATCACGTACTCCGATGCCTGCTACCTCCGCTGAGGCAAAATAGTCACAACCTATGTACTAGACCACATAACTTCACTACCACCCAAAGACTATCGGAACTTTATTTCACAGGTTCTTTATAAGGGCATATTCTGAAATTTTCATAAGTCTGCTTCTCCCATAATACGTTAGTAGGAAAGAGACCTGATTTTTCCTTGTTAATGACATTAACTATTTACTGCCTGTAATAAGTTGCGTCTGTGACAGCTTGGTTTCATGATTAAATGAATATTAATTGATTGATTGATTACTAACGGGAAGTATCCTGTTCTGTTCTAAAAATTACCTCTGTGGCAAACTTTATGACTCAATTGGATACTACTTGGAACTTGGAAGTAGTGAACACTTGTACCTGGTTATTTCACTGGTCATTTGTTTCAGACAGGTTACCATCTGTCCCACATAGTTCTGATCAGAATTTTACAATCTTACAGGGCTTCACTCAAAATTGGGTTATTATGCATTTAGTCGTTAGAGTTTACCAATTGTTTTACAGCATGTGTATTGGTCGACAGAGGCCAAGTACATTTATCAACTAGTCCAGAGATCTTGATCTCTGCATAACCTCTTTAAAAATCTCTGTCCTTTAAATAGTAGAGTAAAACAAGTTACTCTGTGGCAGTGTTGCAAGCAGTGTTGTATGCAAGACTTAAAAGCTTCAAGACCAAGACAGTGTAGTTTCAACTTCCAAGACTGAGACCAAGACAAAGACTGTAGGGTACCAAGACTTAGACTGAGACAGAGACCAAGACACAAGGTTTTACAGAATTATTTCCACAGGGCAAAACAGACTAAATGATAAAAACCATTATCGAAGGTCTGTCAGTTAACAGACTTTCTTAAACACCATTACTTTTATGAATGTGAGATCCTTAAACCTACTCTGTCAGTGCATTAACTTCGTGTTGAATTCAGAATAAGATTTAAACTGGCCTGCTTGATCTATAAGACCCTTACAAGTTACAACATCCCAAGCCTGGATAAAGGAGGAGGGCGACCCTAATGATCTTTGTAATCACACAGTGTCGTTAAACTGAAACTACTACTACTACCAGCACTCTCACTCACTTTCAATCATTATTATCTCCCTAGGTACCTGCAGTCTGAGACCTTTGGAAGTGTGTCTTTTGGTTGAGCAACAATGTAGACTGTCATGGGCTCTCATGTATTCCATGTTGCTTCCGCCAATTTATGGAATCGCCTACCAATTTCTGTTCAATGCTTGAACTCTATCTCTTCTTCAAAACTTGCTATTTGTCAAACATCTGGATATCTTTCAGGTCTAATATCTCCACAACCCTCCTATGTGTATTGCCAACAGGATTTGTTAGGGCTCATTAATCACTCTAATTAATGATGTACATAGAAAGACCATTGATTCCCTAACGTCAAAACTGCTTTAGTAACCTATGATGCAGCAATTCTGCACCTCTTATGTTTGTGGAAAGTTTGCCATTGCCACAATTTTGACCCTGTAGCATGCAAAAGGTTAAGAAGTCAGCCCATAAACTTCAACAGGAATCACCTTCTTTATGGTCGTCCATCACAGCACTGCCCTCTCTCTCCCTGTGACTCGCAATTTTAAAATACACCACTGACTTTCAGTTTGCATACCTACTGACACCTTCTTCCTTGTGTATCAAATTTGCTACCTCCAGCATGTGGCCCTTCTCTTATCTCCGTTTGCAAACAATGGATGCCTGGTCTAAAGCATTCAAGGCACCCCTGCACTTGAGGCAAATTCATTAATTGCTGTTATTAATGATGATGACCCTGATTTTGAGGTTGACAGTTTAACGATAAAGCTTCTTTGAAACAAAAGGACTTACAAACCATATCTTCACTTTTCTAGTGGGTATGCACTCAATATTATCACTTTCAAAAGCTGTTAAGATTTGCTATGTAACGATTTGGTTACATGTCATTACAGTACATTACAGAGTATAGGTGAACTAATAGTTGTAATGGCGAACAAAGAAAATGGAGAGTGTACAGATTGGATAAAGGAAGAAGAGTTTGATCCATTCCACAGGATGAAGAGATCCATGGCCATGCTCTCCCTATTTATTCCATGAAGGAGCATTTTGCTTTGCCATGGGAGAATGGAGAAGCATAAATTTTTTAAATTTCTTGTAATAATTGTTATTAAACATTTTAATTCTAATCATTCTACCAAAGCTTTTCATTCTGTGGAATGAATATGTGATTGTTATAATTCTACTCTCACCATTTTGCTTGTTATAATTCTATTCTATTATAATAATATTCTGAACAGATGGTCAGAATATTATAACAATGTTCTCACTATCTGTGTTATTGGTTAGACGATGAATATTTTCAAGTTAATTTTATGCTAATTTCAGCTTTCCAGTGCTTACTTTTTGTGATGACGTGTGACGAGGGGGTAAAAATCGGCCAAAATCACGTGACATCAGTTATGGACAGGCCCTTTTTCTTGAAACTTGAAATTTGAAATAAATTTAAATCATTCCGAGTACGAACTGTAATAATATTCAAAGGATAATGCAAGGTTAATTGATGCAATGTTCAAACAATGTAACATCGCACTCGTCACTGCAGCTACAGGACTAGCAGACTGCAGTAAGAAATTAAAAGTTTAAGGCTGTTACCCTTAGCCTGTAGGCATACTCATCTCGCTTTTGTCGACGCAAAGTCGTCGATAACTTGGCTAAAGTCAATATGCGCAGCAGTTTCTCTGTCAATCGACAGTATTACCAAATTGGTAAGCCTGTCTTGAGACATGGTGCTGCATAGATTATGTGTGAATCAGCTTAAGTGTTGAAAATGAAGTTTGCATGCCATGTCATCATGACAATTTCTACAGCATCGTCAGTAGCAAGCTACTTCTAGGATACTTTACCCCCCCACACACACACACAGACACAGTCACACTCACTGTCAAAAGTGACTGTCCGCTGCCACATCCAGCGCCCCAGTTCACTTGGGCTGTTAATATCACGATAAAGTATCGCAATACTTGGTATCGCCGATACTTTTTTCAGTATCGCAGCGAGTATCGCGATAGTTTTGTTTTGTTGGTATCGCATGTGTATCGCCGATACTTTTTTACGGCTGTCGGCAATACTCGATACCAATACTTTTTTCCACAATAGTTTATATATTTTCTTGTCCGCTTGAGTAAGTCGCGATCAAGAAATAGTAAGAAATAATTCTTTACGCTTCGAAAATTGAATATTTCTTTGAAAATAGCTTCTTTCTGCCATCTATGACCGTTGGTGTGAATGGAAAGAATCTATTTCACGTGATTAAACGTAAACTTACTTATCGAAAAGTATTGGTAAAAGTATTGGTATCGGTATTGCAATACTTTTATTATGAAATGAAGTATTGGTATTGCCAATACTTTTTTCCAGTATTGTTAACAGCCCTGCCACTCACACAACATACACACTTAAGTATAACATGTTCACATGATGACCACTCACGCATACATATATATATATATATTCTCATTTAATAAAAAAAGAGAAGAAACAATCTTAAGCTGGTACACCACAGCAACCAATACGCCAATAGTAAGCAGTATCTGCAAAACGGTTCCTAGGTTCTGGAAAACTTCCTGTTCGCCAAATGAAGTGTTAGTCTCAGTGGTGATGAAATGTCAATAACAGCAGGCAATCTGAGTAATTACAATTACCTCATTGTAAACTACATGTAGTAGACCTTCTGGCGTTGTGTGGGCATAACTATCTTATCCAAGTTAAGTGACGCAAGGTCTCTTATAATGCACGAATCAATAACTGACTTGCCGAAAAAATATTCCAGGTAGCCAAAGTGCCGCCCGCCCTCAAGTGGCCGGTGGTGTGACCACACCCCCACGCACCGCCACTGACTTTACATCTTCATGCATGATCAAATGAATTTTTAAACTCAAGTATAGTGTTTTCTAAGCATCTGTTCTGGCTTTCATGTTACTTGCTAGATAGTGTCACAGCTGCAGTGGTGGTGCAGTGGTGGTAGAAAATCCACTATAGTTATAGAAAGCTTTTTTGGTTGCTGGACCTATAGGTTTTGAAACTCTTTTCTCATGTCTGTCCATCATGGTCAATTCGTTCTCAACTTACTACTTACCTTTTTCAAATTGCTTCTCCACCATAGGCTGCCTCTCTGTCTTATGGGCTGATCTTCTGGATATTGACCTGATTACAGTTTTGATGTGCCTTTGGTTGATGCCCTGTGTGCTAAACACCTACACGGCAGAAGTTATAAATTACATTAGGTAATAAAGTTTGATCTTCCTATAAACACAGCCGAATTCAGTGTTGAGAATTTTTATCACAGAATCTATGGTCAATGCTATTGTTGAAAATATCAAGTAATTAAGTGTACAAAGTCCTAGTAGGTCATCAGTTGGCTGCCCAGTTACTGCTACCTTGGTACTTAAAGCCCTTATTTAGGTAAACTTTGGGCTTAGTTTATGCATTCATTTATATGCTGCCGAGTTAGTCTGCTTGTCATGAGTTTGCTTTGGATGAAGATCGTGTTCAGAATAGTTTCTTGCTTTTGGCTAAGTACTATGTTGAAACTGAATACAAATAATAATCGTGTTATAAAAATTGACAGTGCTGTCTCTAGTTTACAATAATGAGGGCAAATTGGGTTTCTTAGTTGTATTATTTTTTAGAAGTGAGTTATGTTAGAATATGCTCAAAGTATTGTTTAGACCAATAATTAGACTTAAAATACATAGTGATAATGGTAGTACCGGTGTGTTAAATAACGTAGCATCACATGACAGGAAGTTTAGATTCTGTAATGTTTCTTGCCATAAACTAAATAGCACTGTTCATAGTTTCTGCAAAGCTTTGCACGTTGGAAGTAATTTGTGTTGAAAGGAATCCCTCATTGATAGAAGCTGTTTTTCTGATAGTCTTATAACTAGGGCCTCAGTTACCATGGTATTTGGTAATACCATGGTAATTGTTACCTTTGCTGTTTTCAGAGGTGTTCAACTAATTGATTAGATTCTAATCTATTGGCTGATCAATTAGACAGCTAATTCTAATTCTTATCGATTAGCTACAAGATTTTGCTAATTCTAATTCTAACCGATTAACTACAAGATTTCGCTAATTCTAATTCGATTAGCAACTTTCAGTAGCTAATTCTAATTCTAATTGATTAGCAGTTTAACTAATCGTGCCCATCTCTGGCTGTTTTTGTTGGCTTTACCTTCCTGTCTCAGCATTATGTGTCAGTTTAAAGTTTTAAAGCTCACCAAATCAATGCCAGTTAGTCCTGAGAGCATTTTAAAACCATTTTTATAGTAATTTTAAGTAACAACTGCATTTCCAAAAAATGTCATTGTTTTCTGTGACACTGACACTGACACACTGTTAATTTTAACGTATGGTCATGCCACCATCTTCAACCAAAAGTTTTTATTACAGATTTGTTTTTAGATGTGATAGTAGAAATGAGATTCATATGTGTGAGCAAAAGTGAGGAAAAGCCCTTGGTTATTACCAAGTTCTCTAGTGAGGAAAAGTAACCCTTGGTTATACGTACCAAGTTCTCTACATAAAACACATATTATGATGTTTTATAAAATTGTAACAATTATTTGAAGGCTTTCTTTCCTTTTTGAAGAACAAGTTAGTTGTTTTCAGGCTCTGACATTAACTGGGTAAGACCAAAGTTGTTGGTATTCCTGTTTGAGAAACTTGTAAGTTGTTGGGATGGAGACTGTTTCTGTTCGAAAGTGTGACATTGTATCATATTTGCTAATGAAATAATTTTATATGAAACAATTTTGGAGAATGATTGTGAATTCAGGTGCATTTGCAGATGAAGGGCGGTGTTTGGTAGATGCATTCTGATGTATCGAAGGTCTCTGAGAGGCTCTTAAGGTACTCCTCCTTAGACAAGCCTTGATAACAGGACTTTATTATTATATTCGTTTATTGGTAACAAAAAAACTGATGTCACACCGCTATCAGGACTGGTGTGGCAAGAATAGATCTGAGACTTTTGTGTATCTGTTTCAGTCAGCAGGGTTGACAGTGACAGTCACTAGATTCTGTAGTCTATGGGGATCTGTAGGTCTTGTTCTTGTAACGTGATACAAATGTACAATGCTTTTTTCTACATGGGCCATCCTTTTTGAGCAATTTTTCTCTGAAAATATATATACAGTTTCACTTGAAACGGCTCAAGAGATATTTTCAGATGTTGCTTCATTTTAGAACTGTTTAATAGGTATCTGTGTTATAGTGAGCAATTCTCAATAGCTGCTGTAGAAATACTGAGATAGATTACTTCATTTGTGAATCACCACATGGCACACAGCTTACTGGGCATGGCATTCTCACTCTGTTCACCCTTCCTAGCCTCAACAATGTGTAGATTTGATGATTGTGTAACCATTGTTTTCAAGGTGGTTAGATTGTAGAAATCCTCATTGTTCAAGTGACAGACTGAGGACTTCTAGAGGATCCCTACTAGAATGAAAAGACATTTTGAGACTTCTGTTCCACTTGTGCCCCAGTGAACTCTGCCATGAAATGATTACACTGACGGTACACTGCTTTATGGGAAGATCAGGTGATAAGGGAGAGGACTTTCCACTTGCCCTCATACAAAAATTGAAATCGTAAACACTTTATACTAATGGTTGCCTGCTGGGGCTAGCTCAACACTTTAACGATGAGCTGCATTGGTTTCCCAGTCGCTTTTAAGTATGCTGTCATTGTTAAATTGCTAAGGGACTGCTATTCTGTAGCATGATTTTTTAAGATTACAGGGACTTTATCACTTGTAGTTTGAGACTTTAAATTTCTTGACTGTGGGATTTTCCAGTTATTATTTGGTAATTTTTCATGATGGATTTTCGAAGGAAAGGCTTTACTTTTGATTTGAAATGACTTTCTGTCAGGACATCTTACTTAATATGTTGTCCTTTTGGATGCATTCATTCAATGTTAATTGCTTCGTAATCGTCAAAATTCAGACTTCCTGGCATTAGTATTCTGTAGTTAAGTACCGGTAGATGTAATTTATCATGTCATGTTAAGTATGTTAGTTATCATGAAATCAGGCATATCATGATTGTCAGCTGGACTTGGTTCTGTGCTAGAGGGCAACAGTTTCTTGGTATGTAGCACAGGTTGAAGTGCCTAAGCAGAGGCAAGTCTAGACTAGATTGACATGCCCATGCAACCTGTGCACATATCTGCTCAGCTGGTCTAGCCAGCTCGTTCCGTACACCAACACACATGTGGACACTACACAGTTGCATGGACTCAGTCAGGTTTCCTGTGACATTCTCAAGAATTTTAAATTGCAACACCTGCTGTTGACTTGTGAGAGTGCTTCATGAAGCACTTCTGTTCCCTCTTAGGCATCTGTGTATATTTCTGCAGTCTGTAGATATTGATGTAACTTTATTGTATTTATTTATTTAGTTGTTTAGCTTGTATTCCTTCCTGTATATAGCTGTACACGTTGATCAGACAACTTAATGCCTTCCTTCTATTTTCTTTGCCAGCTGTTTACTGCTTCTGACTTTTCTGAGTGACATTCCAGGTTACTTCTTATGCACATTTCAACTGAACTTTCCTCTGGTTTTATAATGTATCTATTTGTTGCTTTTTTACTCTTCTTTCTCTCTTCGTGTAGTGAACTGTTTTGTATCTGCTACTGTCATTTGCTATGTTTCACATGCATTCTGAGATTTGAACAATTCATGGATCAATGTTAATTTTGAACAATGCATGGATTTTGGATTTAAAGAATGCAGTGATTTTCTTTAAGGAGTTCTCAGCTTATAATGAGATCATGTGACTGCCATGATCATCAGTCAGTGAAGGATGTCCACAGGGAGGGGTCACTCAAATGCAAAGAGGATTATGCCCAATGGGGATATCTGCATCGAATGTTGTTGCATACACTTATTTCAGTACAGCCTACAGGTGCCTTAAACTTCAACTTCAGTCACACAGCAGTCTGTTCTGCATTGTTTCTACTTAAAGTTCCTTTGCTAGACAGGGCAGTATCAAAGTACTCCACCCTGTAGCACAGTGGGCATTGCAAAGTCAACAGGTTATCCTGGACTGTGGACTTCCACAAAAGGGGTTTTAGGGATGATGGTGCTAAATGCCGACAAGGGGGGAAGAGGGCTCTAAAGTATGTCCATTGTTGCAGATGTCCCTTTGGAAACAACCCCATGACTGTTGATGTTGACCTTCTGTACCTAAATTAGTTTCTTTTAGATTTAAGAATGATAAGGGATTTTACATGGACCTGCACAACAATAGAGCTTGTATATAACTCTTTTAAATGTAGTTGCAGACTTGTAATAATTGTGCAAGTATTTCTTGTTTCTGCAGATTGATACAGACGGCAGTGGTTACATCAATGTATCTGAACTGGGAGATGCCCTGGCGGTTGTTGGGTTCAAGTTACCTGCTTATGAAATTCGTGACCTCATTGCCAAGAATGATACAAAGATCAGGGATGAGCAACTTGACTTTGAGGAGTTCAAATCGGTAGGCTGGCTATTTCTGACCCTTACTAAGTTATCACCGATCATATCTAGTACAGTCGTGCTTGGGTCTTTGATCTCTAAAGTTACAGAAATATTTAAATAGGCATAATTTTAGATGCCCAATCTCACTTGTTAGGGTATCAGATATCTAATCCTGAATCCAAAAACTGCACTGGGAGTTCTAATTTGTGTACATTTTTCTGTACATGCATGGTTATTCAAAAACATTGCAATCATGCCTTTTCACAACTTGGCAGCTTATTGTTAACACACCGGTGATCTGTCACATCTGGTCTATTAGGTGAAATTGACAACTCATTGTAGTGAAGTCATGTAATCCATTCTGTTATCTAATTGCTGAGCCAGAAAACAAAACCATAACTTTTCAATAGGCAGGATCACTCTTTGGACGCCTGCCAAACAGAGCATGTACTATGTGTATTAGAACATGTTCTAAGACATTGTGTGGTCAGCTACTCTTCTGTACTTTACCTCATGTTGCTATATTCCAAAGTGGTTACAGAAGAAATTATAATTTAAACAAAATTAGAATTTCAAGTAAGAACTTGCTAAGTTTATTTAAGATGTCTGGTCTGGATGAATGTGTTGAATCATATTTTAATCACTTTGATAGTGTTCTTGCTCTGTAAATATGTTCGTATACCTGCGTGATTAGTCCTTGTGACCTATGTAAGGTTTTTTGCTTTCTTCTAATATTTAAACATTAGCATATTAAGGTAATTTATTTAGTAAATGCATTAGCAGAATTTGTGGGGAATATGAGGGTATCCGTACACTCTACTTTTAGAACTGGAGGTACCGTTGTACCTCTACTTTTCATACTCATTGTCTTTGCCTTTATTGTTTTCACGGAGAAAGCCCTTCATTCGAGCTCTCAAGACTCAAAACAATTGCCGAGCATCATCATCATTGTGATAACCATCCATCATCATCGACTTCTTTATTGTTATTATTATCCAGTGCTTTTTTTCTAGAAAAAAAGGTTCCGGAACTCAAAAATTCATAACAATTATAGGGGCATATTTTATGCTAATATTTCGATTTCATATGAATCAATATCAATAAACACTGAAAGAACTGAAATTAAATTAAAGTTTCTAAGTAATTTTAAATAATTTTTAATTACAATTTTTTGAATTTAATAAATTATTTTTAATAGCTGAAAAAAGGTCCCGGAACGCCGTTCCGGACCGTTTCGGCTGAAAAAAAGCACTGTTATTATCATTAGTATGCATTGAAAGTCAGCGATACCATTATAATTATTTAACAATTGCAAAGGGGAAACAATGCGAAAGTTGGTATCCGAACTTTCTAGACCAAAGTTACACCTCTGAGTAAATGTATTTCTAATAGTTGGAAATTACAAAATATTTTAGGGGTAAAGGGACAAGCAAACAATCAGCACATCTCACTGAATAAATTTTTATCAGCAGAAATGAAGAAAATAAGCTTTAATAATGGCAAAAATTGGTAATGTTAGTAAAAGAATAAGGTATCTAAATCAACTGTTGCTATGTGTGCTTCATCTTGCACTCCAATAATTAATTGGAAATTTAAGTAGAAAAAGGCCTATGCTTGGAGCAGCAGTGTAGGATGCAGGGTGTTATGTGTTTAATTTTAGCTGTATGCTGTGATCAAAGACCAGTATGATTTGGGCGACAAATTCAAGAAGCTAGTGGTGGCTCGTGGTGGTCTTGACAACTACGGTGGCATGTCGTCAACATCTGCCGAGGGCACAACACACACTGTCCGCAAAGAAGAACAAGTTGCTTTCTCTAACTGGATAAACAGGTGCCAGATAATCTTAGAAGCTGCAGAGGCACCATTTCTCGGTGTTAGCCAGTGTTGGTGGCTTGCATCTGAATTACTTTTAAGTTATCTTAAATGGAGGTCATTGAGAAGATCTGCCATATGAGAACTCTTTCTATCTAAACATAATTAATTTTTTTCTTCCACTTTTCCCACCATGTTATCATAATTATGTATTTGGTACTGACCATTTATTTATGAGTAATTATATGCCTTTGATGATTTTTGAAAGTGAACTGTTTCAAACGATTATTATTGATACATGTATAAATAGCAGATTATAAAACAGTGAATAAATTATGTGGTATTTCTGCTTTTCAAAAAGGAATTTATCCGATGACCACGACTGTGCCAGGTACCTGCCTTTGAATCCAGAAACCAGGGATCTCTACATTAAGTGCTATGATGGAATTCTCTTCTGGTAGGCATACTTAGTATTTTTGTATCTATTTAACATAATGGAGGTTTTAAGTGCTTCAAAAGGCATGCAACAATATTTGCCTAGCAGTAAATTACCTGTTAGACTTTTGTTAAGCTTAATCTGGTTAGCCAGAGGCTGAGTCATGTAACAGCTTTTACAAGTTACTTTTAACAACATTGGTAGGTTGATCCTCGCTCCTCTGACCCTGTCTGAAAAATTTCACCCAAATTTCAGCCTGAACTTATTTTTGCAATCTTGAAATGAATGAATCATGGTTAATTAAAAGGAATCTAAATAACCATAGTTGCACAGGAGTGCTACTGACAATGATGCAAAAACAATATTTAACACTGCTAACAAAACACTTCAAAAACTATATTTAAAAAATAGTTTAACACAAACAGTACATTGGATACATGCTATTGCTACAATCTATTGAATGGCCAACTACACATAAATGGTAGTGGTGAATGTGCACGTAAGACCTTTGCTCAAGTTCCACATTTAGTGACTGGTCAGGTTTAATACATGCATACTTCTAGACTTTATGAGTCCTTAACCTTAGTCGGCCAACACTTGACATCTCTCAGTGCAATTTGAAAGTGTAATCACAAATTTATGTAATGCCTCTTCAAGAGAGACTCGTCATGAAATTTTGTCGCTCTGTTTGGGGTCTGTAGATATGACCATTAAGAGGTTGGCATTTAGAGAAATACTCCTCCACCTTAGTCCAATAATTCAGGAGCAAGTTGCACTGAGGCAGGCGAATTTGGGAAGTTTCAAATCGTCTGTTGTCAGATTGTTCTGATTGCATATGAGGATTACCAATAGAGCTTTGCCTTTCTCACCTATACAGAAAACAATATAACCTAGGTAATTCTGGATAATGCATATCTTTCCTGCTAACTGGAAATGAATTTTTCCTGGCAACAGCAAGATGATTAACATCTCACAGCCAGGAACAATTGATGAACGAACAATCAACAAAGGAAAACTGAATATTTACCAAATCCACGAGAACCTAACGCTGGCTGTGAACTCTGCCCGGTCGATAGGATGCAACATTGTCAACATTGGTCCTGAGGACCTTCAGGCTGGAAAACCTCATTTGGTTCTTGGTCTTCTTTGGCAGACCATCAGGGTTAGTAGCTGGCCTGTTACTTAATAGTTTTTGATGATTTCCAGGTTGACATAAGTTGACCTCTGCTGCCCAGTGTCTGGTCTGACGTTGTAGCGCGTCGGGCGCTTTGCTCCGCCACGAGGGGGGAACTCCTAGTCCTGCAGGCTCACTTCTCTGCTAGGCAGTGCCGAGCTTTCTCGGTTGCATACATGTCCTCCATCTGGAATGACCTGCCGTCGGAGCTGTGTTTGTTACCTCTGACCAATTAACTGGGTTTTATAAATCACTCGAGTCTTTTTTCTTTAGCCGTGGCTGGGCTGGGAGCGCTCCTGAGTAGATTTCTTGTAGGGGCAATATATAAGTCTCCAGAATTAATGAATGACTTCCATAGTCACCATAAAGAAAATTTGCGCCAACTGTAGAGTCATTCAAGTTTATCAATTAACATGTTGCTTTGAATGTATATTTACACTGAGCAACACTTGCTGTTTTATTTCTTTTCTCTCAGGCTTTCTGTTTCAGTATTGGTGAGAATAAAAAGCTGGGATTTTTGTTTTTAAAATTACTTTCTTTGTGTAGGTTGTTGTGATTCTAACTAGAAATGTTGTTAGATTGGTCTTCTGTGAATTTTTTGTAGATTGTTGTCCTATCTTCTGTCAAATTGTTTTAGATTGGTCTCCTGTCTGACGTCAACCTTCATGACCATCCAGGACTGGCTGTCCTGCTAGACCAGACTGAGTCCCTGGATGATTTCATGAGGCTGTCACCGGAGGACATACTGATACGCTGGGTCAACTATCACCTTGCTCGTTCAAACTGTGGAAAGCGAATCACCAACTTCTCAACTGACATCAAGGACTCTGTTGCCTACATCCATCTCATCCATCAGATTGCACCAAAGGAGGCTGGAGTCAACACTTCTGCAGAAAATGTAAGTGTTCCCACTGGAATTCTTTGAGAGAATGCCGTGCTGGGTTGTTTTTTACTCAGCAGAATCCAAAAAGCCCAAGCTGGTCGTAATATTTTAAATAGCACAGTATACTAGGTCTCTCTAAAATTAGGCATGCTGCTTAATATAGGAACATTGTAAGAAGATGTTTATAGCTGTTAACAGGTTCTGCATAGAGAACATAGAAGATCATTTCAGTTGTGCATAACCTAGCTTGGAATTGCAACAACATCCAAAGCCTATAATTATGTCTTCTAATTCTTTGCCCAGTTTATGCAGTTTGTAGAAATCTCTCTGCTAGAGTAGAGGTTAATAATTGGAGCTTATTTGTGTCTAGGAATATGACATGCACCTTCGTGCTGAGCGTATGTTACAAGAGGCTGAAAAGATCAAGTGCCGTAGTTTTGTGTCTCCCGACGATGTGGTTCGTGGCAATTACAAGCTCAACCTAGCATTTGTAGCCCACCTGTTTAACAACCACCCTGGATTGGACAATGTTGTGATCAATGATTTTGACCTGGCTGGTATCCAAGAAGAAACACGAGAAGAGAGGAGTAAGATTTTCTTTTTCTATATTTTCAACATAGTTCATTTAATCGTGATCATAAACTCCAAATGTCCAAAGTGCTACGTAAAAGCTGAGCACACAGGTCATGAGCTTATTCATGGACACTGCATCGTGTCAGATATAGCAAGTGAAGAACCACATCCGATTGTGAGAAGACCAGGGAAAAGGAGGAAGAGGATCTGCTAAGGTGGGTTTCATGTAGGTCGAGAAATATTGGAAGGCAGAGAAGTGGATGGAACAGGGTAGGGGTGAGAGATAGAGGAGCTTGAGACAGATGATGGTGGGTGAGCAATGATGTTGGTGGAGGAATGGAGAATTGGGTGAGCAATGATGTTGGTGGAGGAATGGAGAATTGGGTGAGCAATGATGTTGGTGGAGGAATGGAGAATTTGTGGAATACAGGATGGAGATCGCTCTAGAGTATAGCAGGTGTGTGAAATGTGGTTGGGACATAGTTCCCAGAATTTGTTCAGCTGCACAAAATTACCTAATTATAATTATAACGTGGTTTCGTTGTAACGCGGTTCTTGATATGGCTTCCAAACACAACATTATAACGAGTTTCCAGCAGACTGTTCACATCTCTTCATTATAGCACTGTACTTATGGTTCGCAGAGGTAGTATTTTAAGGGTATTGTAGCATTATCTCCCAGGTCTGGATCAATCAGTTTGTATATAGTGCATGACATCTATAGAATTATGTGAGAACCATCCTTGGCTAATGTGTTAATGTTGAAGAGTCTATAGGCCCCAAGGAGACTCTTAACTGTAGGCATCTCTGCTACTTTATGTTCCACTGAGTGTGTGTGTGTGAAATATGTTGTACTTGAAATATTTGATTTTTAGTAGTTTGTTGCAAGCTTCCTGCATAAATCTTATTTTTTTACCAGCATACCGTAACTGGATGAACAGCATGGGTGTTGGACCAAGTGTGTATCATCTGTACAGCGACTTGGGAGATGGCCTGATCATATTCCAGTTGTACGACATTATTAGACCGGGATCCGTTGACTGGAATCGAGTCATTCGAGAATTCCACCGCATGAGAATGATGATGGAGAAGATTGGTAGGTTTTAAAGTTACACTTTGTACAAAGATATGATATTTTCACGCTTTAAAACTAATGACGAGTGTGTACTAAAAACTACTGGGATAACAATGCAGCTCATTGTTAAAGTGTTATAGCCACAAAATTGTTATTGTAATCATAATCCAGAATTTATATAGCACTACTTTAAGAGAAACGATGAGATGCTTAAAGCTTCAGCAGAATACCATGATTGAACAGAATGGTTTTCAGACATTTCAGCAAATTTTGGCAGTAAGTGCAGATGTGTTGCTAGATGTGTTGCTACTGTTATAAACATTTTGCATAAACATGCTGAAATCCTGTTACAGCTTTTATGTACCCATATTTCTGTTTTTTTTAGAGAACTGCAACTATGCTGTTGAACTAGGGAAAAAATCTAGATTTTCTCTTGTTGGTATTGATGGAAAAGACATCTATGATGGCAATCCGACTCTGACCCTAGGCAAGTTCATCGAAACAGTTTTCTGATGTTTTATAGCCCTCTAAAGCTTCTTATAACTTAAATTGGAACTGCATAGGGAACACATGAACTAGTTTCTTTGAATTAATTGTAATTTTAAATTTTAATCTTACTTAGTTAGCATTGCTCCCTGTACCATAACTTTTTCAAATGTGCACATAAAGTTCTCATGTGGAACATTTTAGAATTTTAACTGCATTAAAAATTTGAGCTGTTTTCTTTTGTTTTAGCTTTGGTTTGGCAGTTGATGAGGGCCTATACTTTGAGTATGTTAACCAGGTTGGCTGGGCAGGATGGCCACATTATTGTTGAGAAAGAAATTGTCGAGTGGGCAAATGAAAAGGTAGATCTGTAATTTATTTGAGATACCAAGCGTAGATGCGACAGTAGTAATATACATCTAATACACTTATAATACCAGTGTTATTGTATATATGCTCACATAAATTACTTTCACAAACCACTGGTAAATGCAGAAGTTGATATAGGTATGCCAAATTTTACTGTGATTGAGGTGTAGTGGCAAATTTCAGTTTCCTTGGCATTGAAGATATAAAAATTGACAAAAATGACTTTAGAAACTGGTTGACTCAAGGATTAATTCTGAAACACAGGCCAAGTGACTGAAAGAATAAAATATAATATTTTCACTAACAAAATAACGATATTGTATACATGTCCAAATCAAAATATAGCAAAAATGGCAACCTAGCAAATAACTTATCATCATCAGTTCCTGATGCCATCCATTTGGCGATTATGAGTGCCAGTAAATGATTTCCATTCTTTTCAGTTATATGTCGTATGTAATGCTTATATAATGTTCAGACCAGGTCTTGTTCGCTTCATATATATTGTACTATACTTCATAGTCAACTGTTTTATATTAGCATGTTTAATACATGGTTTCTGTTGTTGCTATACCAACGTAATACTAATTCCATTGAAAATGTTGTTAATGCTCTAGATAAATGGGCCTTTTTGTTGTTACCAAGAAAGGTTTTCTGTTTTATCTTGCTAAACAGATCGCAGTTTAGGGAAACTGCTGCAGTGTCACTGAGCACAAGCAGTTACAGTAAGGAAAGCGATAACTATTCAGTTGGCTTGACAAACTGACAATACCTTTTGTCTTGAAATGGTCATAGTCTGTTAAACCATACTATTTATTGTGTACTTGTGAAATCAGTTGAAGTCAGCTGGTAAAAAGACTCACATCACTGGATTTAATGATCAATCGATCGCAGATTCCAAAGCCCTCATTGACTTGGTTGATGCATGCAAGCCAGGATCAGTCAAATATGACCTTGTCAAATCTGGTATAACACAGCAGGTCAGTACACATGAATTTCTGTCAAGCACATGTTTTAAAATATCCTTCCTTTTAAAACAACATGCTTTGAAAATGTAATATATATATATGTATATGTTATGGTCAACATGTTCCAACACCAAATTATACTGCTTGGTAACAGGGGCACGTGCGTGCAAACAACTTCCCCCAGTGTTGTCACATGGAGTCCCCTCTATACGCTCAAACCTCCAACTGCTGGATCACGGACCTCGTGTGCTAACTGAATAAACCACCTACATGATAAATTACAATACACTTTGAAGCAGGCACGTAGCGAGACTTAAATTCAGGAGGAGGCAACTTCACAGACCATTGGCAAAATCCTGGTCATTGGTCCATAGAAGTCCCATTATATAAAAAAGAAAGGAGGCAACTGCCTCCTCGTGCCTCAATGTAGCTATGCCTATGCTTTGAAGCAAAGTAACATAATGTGAAAAAAGACAGTTAACAACTCTAATATTAAAGTTTCAAGCTACTGTTAATATTGCTGTGTTTGGTTAGCTGACAGGACATGCAGTAAAAGATTGAAGCAACAGATGAAATATTTACTGTGCTACATGGCATACATACATATTTAATTAAATTTAGCTCATGCATATATAGGCCTGGGATTACATTTGATTCTAAGACGCATTTTATTATTGCGTCAAGTCTCAGTATTTTGAATACCCAATTCAAATGTCCAACTCACAAAGCAATGTTGAGTCCCTTACAATGGAACTGAAATTGAACAAATCTGTTAGTAAAGATCTAATTTATGATTTCATTTGTCAGGAAAAGCTGGACAATGCCAAGTACGCAATTTCAATGGCACGCAAGATTGGAGCTCGTGTCTATGCACTGCCTGAAGACATCTTGGAGGTCAAGCCAAAGATGGTGATGACTGTATTTGCTTGTCTTATGATTAAAGACTTTCAGCCTGGTGCCATTCGAAAGGACTCGATCCGAAAGAACTAACCGCTGTGGATGTTTCTTACTGGGAAACTTCAAGGATAAGCAGAGACATATAATATGTATAGCAATAACTACATCAAGGAATTCTTAAAATGTGACCAATCAGTCAAAAACGTAATTGGTTGACAGTGTGCATATATTATTTTGAATCATATTCAACCTTGTCTCGTCAACCCGTAACATCATCCTAGTGCTTAATTTGATGAAGGCAGCAAACCTTCTTGATTTGGCACTACACAGACCTCCAGCTATAATTATAGACCGATAGAATATTCCTGCAACTCTAGGCTTACCTTTTGCTGCAGGCATCTTGAAATGATGCCAGACAATGCTTTATCATACACGTTTATTAGGTTTTAATTTAAGATGTATGTGAAACGTTACGAGCAAAATATCAGTTACTATTTATTACAGTTAATTGCCAAGTTGCAGTTTGTCAAGCTTTTCGGACTTTGATGCTGTTTATCCAATGCAGTCTTATCAATTTTGTATTTCGATGGGAAACTGTACTTGGGTTGTATCTTACTCAATATTGCTGACTTTTTGACTTCTAAGAATATATATTAATTATTATACAATGTTTAAACTGAATGAATACTAGCTATCAGATTGCTTTAGTCACTTGTTTTGTAGAAGTAGAAAATGAAAGTGAATTACAATTATACCTATGTTTAACAAAGTAATTAAAATATTTACAAGTGTTTTGGTAGTAATTTCTATTTTTAACTTATATTTGTGTGATAAATCAAGCACTATATGTAGCATGGTATAATATGATATAGGCTACTTTTAGCCATTTTATGCAACCACTTAAAAATGTGTTGTGTACCAGCCTTCATCATTGAATTGGTTGTTGAACTATCACTTTAAGCGATGTTGATTTTTATAATGCCTGCAGAGCGACTCGTTCAAGTATCTCAACTCATAAAATGACAGCCGTATATGATTTGCTTCCCTTGTTGCAAACTGTCGAAAATCCATTAACACATATTGCAGGTTTCTTCAACACTTTAATGACAAACTTGTACTAAAAGTGACTGGGAAACCAGCTCATTGTTAAAGTGTTAACAAACTTCGAAGACATGTACACCATGACATTATTCAGGCTTGTCTAGACTAGCTTACCTAATATGAACATTGAACAATGGCACAGACTTCAAGAGCCTCTGCAAATAAATGCAGAAATTACCTTGCTTTGCATGGTGAGCAGTGGGAATGCAAGCAAAGAATTTCGACAGCAGTGGGAATGGCGTTTTCACCCACTTTAACCCCTGATTGAGGCAATCCTTGATCTGACATTGGTTGTAGTAATCTGTTAAATACATTTAGGTTTGTGTTGGTTATAAGCAGTCAGAGGCAGAGCCAAATTTTAGATGGGCAACACTCCAGAATAATCTAGGAAAATGTTAGCCTGCACATTGTGATGCAGAACTTTGGGACTATCTCAAACTGCCACTAAAGGCATTCTTTTTCTTTGGATTTATAGAATGTCGTTGCATTCTTAATTTGAATCAGCTGTCTGGTTTGAGTGTGAAAGTGCTGATTTCAGAAGGGTCAACCCTGGGTTCAGTGGATTCAAAATTAACCCCAAACACAGTTTTTGCTGTGTTTGTATTTCAACACAAGCCCCTTGAAATTCTTCAGAGCAAAAATTGTATTCATTTGGGTTAGTGCCCACACAGAACACGACTGTGAACCTTCCCTGAATCAGTTAATGTGTAGGGATCATAAACAGTTGTCTAATAATTAATGGTGCTATATAATTATAATTATAATTGATAGTAAATAAAGAATTGGTGAAGAGAAATGAGCCAAATGAATGCTTACTATAATTTTCTTTTATATTTTAAATTTCTCTAAATTCTCATTAACTGACGTTAAGCATCCATTAAGCAATAAATAAGAACTGACTCCAGTTGCCATTTCAAACAACACAAGATCGTCATAATTGCTACAGCACAATTAAATTCTTTCCTAATGTTAAAGTGCCTCTGGAGTCATGTCACCCATTAAGGATACCTTGAAAGAGGGGGACGCAGGGATCATCCAAACGCGGACAAGGGGAATGGCCAATGCAGACATTCGCATCAAATTCTGTACATATTATTGCAGTACATGCTTGAATGCCAACTTCAGTCACAAAGTCTGTATTGCATCGGATCATCTCCAGTGGACTATGCTAATATATATATTATTATATATTATTATTATTATAATTATGCTGGGAGCAGCCTATGATTTGGCTGTGGTACCATGCCTTGTACATGTGTAACTCGTAAATCCCTTAGCAAGACATGGAAATACCAAAGTACCCTGTTGCTTAGCATAGCCCTAGAGTGCAGATGTCTGCAGAGGGGATGGAACTGAACTGCTAAATGTGGATGAGGGAGAAGGAGGGGTCCAAAGTAGTTTTTTTCGTGTTTTATATGCTTAGCAAAATGATGTATTTCAAAATTTAAAAAAAATTAAATTCAGTATCTGATAAATTTCAGACAACCAGTTGAAAGACTAAGGTAGCTTCTGAAACAATTAAGATGAAAGCCTCTATTCTAAAGTATTGTTACATTCTTTCTCAACAGTAGTGTCAGTTCGTGAAGGAAGTTCCTCAGATGTTGCTGAGACAGGAACAACAGCCTTCTGTTGCCTGACTGATTTATCCAAGTCACACAGCTGCTGCAGAAACCCCTGATTTGGAAATATTGCTCGCATCTTACGAATCACCCTCACAGCTTCCTGCACAGTCATGTTCCGCTTGGAAATAAGGAAAGCCAGGACAAGCGTGGCTGATCGACTGACACCTTCACGGCAATGTACCAGCACTTTCCCTGAAAAGGAATGTGAAAGGGAATCACGAGTAATTACTGTGCCTCTGTACATCAATAGTCGAAGTATTGTCCTTGGCAAAATGTATCTGTCAGTCTCTCAACTCAAATGCAAATATAATAGTAAGCAAAGAATTTAATAAACTTCCAATGTTGGGTTTTGCAGTCCAACAACGCTAAGTAGACTTCATATTATGGACAAACTTTATGGCACTTGAAAGATGCTATATCAAGTGTCTTGATACATATATTGAAATCGAGCTTAACATGCAACATTGCTAATTGTTTACAATATTACTTAGTGTAGCGAAGTAATAACTTATAAAATCTAAATATAGTTAACCTTTTAATTCATTTAGGGTTTAGCATAAGTTAGCAACAATTAAGTAACAATTAAGTTACATGCAAACGATGAAACACAAACAAGGAATACTCTCATTTACCAGTAAACATAGATAATATATAACCTATTTTGTACCGTTGTCACAAAGTGCATCTTCAATGAAGTCTGATGTTGTCTGGAAATGTTGGCACAATTTGAATCTCATGGTGTCTGTAGCTTCCACAGCCAAGTACTTAATTTCATGTTCACTGTATAAAGATGGATCTATGTTTACGTGCTGAAAACGGCGTTTCCCGTGTGCTGCATTTATTACATGAGTAATGCCACAATGTTGCAGCAAGCCAACATCCTTGGCTGCACTCCTATAAGAAAAAAACTCGTGCAGTTGTACATAAAATGAGAATAAGCAACAACAAAATAAAACTCTAATCAAATCACCCTTATAATTACGTAATTTGATTCCAAATATTGGTGATCTACGCAGCATATTTTCCTTGAAAGTGCTCAGGTAGTCGTACAAAAGTAACGCAAGTAACTGCAATGACTCGGCATAGAAATGCCCAGAAGATGCCAATTGACTTGTTTGGACATGTAGTCTTTGGCAGTCCTAGCAAGAGCTGCCTTATAGTGAGCTGTTGCTGTAATGGGTCAGTTTCAACAGCTAAACTGGTGATATAGGCTAACCTGACATTGTATGACTAAAAAGTAAAACACTACACTCATTCTAAACTTTTCTATTAGGGTATACTATCATGTATCAGATAGCGGTGTGTCTACCTGTTTCATACCAATAAACGAATATATTATAAACTAAATTCAGAATCCATGTCCTTTCATGTCCTGGCCACATTATATCAGCATATGTGTTATAAAGATGTGTGTTATAACCAATTTCCAGCGTAATATCCTAAACCTGTTAGGAAGCTTGTGAACTGCTATTATGTTTCGCTGCTGCTGAAAACCCTTTAATTGTCTCCATGTACTATGTATAACTGAGAAAGTCATTAAATAAATTAACTTTTTTTTAATTTTAAATTTAAAAAAAACTAATCCACTTACACATGTTAAACAACTAGCCTATAAATATAGCCTAGACATTGGCTTAACTCTCAGGGTGGTTTAAACCTTACGTAAACGTCAAGCTGAAATTTGCTTGTTAATAAAAGGGTGACCATATTTAAGCGGGACCACGGTTTCCTATATCCATTTGTCTCAAAATAACATGTATCTTTCAATTTTTTAACAATAAACGAACGTGAATCGAATGCATGACTCAAAGCAAAATCTATCAGTATTATCAGTGCTTATAACATCAATGCAGTGCTTATAACATCAATGCCATCTTCAGCAGTCGAAGGGAATCTGTTGGTTGGTTCCTCGTGTGTGCATGGGCCCGCCACTGCATGCGACTTTCAGGCTTACTGTGCATTGTTTTGCTAACTGATGTAACATATTCGTTCGTAATGACATTTAACATCAAAGGGCGCCTCTGAGTAGATATCTTTAAGGGGCGCCATATAAATGTTCAATTACATTACATTATAATCATGTACACATTCTGAAGAAACTCACGAGCCCCACTACATAAATAGCACTAAATTAAGTAACCTTTCCATATTTTATATTACTTTACTAACTCGTCTCCAATATACAGATTTGGATAGACTTCATCCAGTGGTTTGATGCCTACATGCAGCGTGTGCTTCGGTTTTTCGGACAGTATGCTAAGTAGATGTTCAACAGTGCACTCGGGAATCTGGCTTTCCATTCTGCCTAGCAAATGATAGTCACAGAAAGCAAGTCTATAATTATATCAGTTAATAGAAATAAACGATTGGCAATTTACAAAATTACAATTATCACAGATTTTCTTGTTGTGTCTTGGTTCCTAGGAACATTAATACACAGTACTCGAAAGTCTTGCGACTGTTTAACGTCTTGTGACTAGTTCGAGCACCAACTAGTTCGAGCATCAACTGCAGCGCCTCTGGCGATTAGGAAGTAGCAAGTCTCGCTTGCATGCCAAAATTAATGCATTGGAGTAGCACACAGAATTAGCCTATATCTATGAAGAAAAATCTACGAGTAATAATGGTTCAGTCCAAGGATCTGTGTGATATTGTAGCTGTCTATATTTAATTAACGTTAGTGTTTCTCTTATTGAATTTGTTCTTACATGTCTTATTTGACCCACATATTAATATATATATATATATATATATATATATATATATATATATCGACATTTTGCGGTCTGGGGCGCTTCAGACACGTTTCTATAAGCTATAGGCTTATTACTTCGACGGGGTAGGGTTGAAGGAGACGCGCATGCTGCAGGCCCTATGATGATAAACTTATAGGCTACTATATAGTTGGCGCCAGCATCCAAATATATAGGCTCGAGTCTATAGGCCTAAGTCACATTGAAACTGCTTGATTATGATATATTTTGTTTGTGTGGCTATGGGTATTTTTATGTTCAATGTTGCATCGATTTTCATTCATTAAATAGTTTAAGAAAAGTATTTTCCATTTGATTTTTTTAAATTTCAGTCTTGTTCTTTGCTGCTGTTAGACTTTGAGCAAGCAACACAAATGAGATGGAGGATCAAAATACATGTGGGGCCTATACGAGACCTCTAGGCGGTCCCATTATAGATGTCTTGCTAAATGTTAATTAAACAAGTCAGACAGTAATTTTTCAAAAGTAGGCACTATACTATAATAACTTCCTGTTCAGGATTTCAGTCTTTTAAATACCCTTCTAACAGTTGTATATAGTGACTATATAGTCCCTGTGGAAACCATCCAACGAGGGAGGTGTGAAACATGATACGATGGTTGTCTACATTTTTCCATACAGGCTACAACGCCTGTGCAGAGGCCTACATAATAATAGCATGTGACTGCACCAGGTCCATAAGAGGCCTATACTTAGAGACATATATTATGTACCGGTATGTGTGTCTGGTGACCTGCGTGTGACTGTTTTCTTTGAGCAACGGATCAGAGTTCGTATCAATGTTTAAATCTGACCTCTTTACGATTTCTGCGTTGTATATTAGGCTTATTAGCCTACATAATTTTATAGCCTACTGCATCCCTGTCTGTCCTACTATATCAGGCCTACTAGCCGATCGAGACAGACATTGAAAGCGACGTTAACGCTGGTGTAAAGGGTGCATGCGTGGCCTATATATTGTTGTAAACAGTGGTGGCTTTGCACCATATACGAGTTCTTATAGCTATAGGGGACTGTACTGATCATTCTCTCTGTATTGGTTATATATATATTAGAGTCGCCTTCAGCTCTTGGAAATTTTTATCACTGCGCAGCTTCATAGGCTGAAGCAAAGTTAATTCGTCAAATTTTTTGTCATTTGGATCAGGTTAGGGAGGCACAAATGGCAACCGACGATCTCATCGTTATGATTGCAATTGATGACAGTCAACATTCGCACGATGCCTGTCAATGTAAGTGCATACTTAGGCCTTACATACGCGTTGGTTCGGAAACATAGTGCATGCATTTGCAGTGTAGGCCTACAACATGGACACAATTAAGTATAGCCTATAGGTCTACCGTATATAGGCCTGCATACTTCATACATTTTTGGATCGTGACTTATTGGAACCGATTTCGACCCTACCTGCCTATCGACTTTGTTCTGACTAAGCCCCTATGAATAAGCTGGTTTCCTTGACTCCGCTTTTTGAGGCGCTAGAGATTATGATTAGGCCTACGATTTGGATTAAAGCTATACGGTCTTTAGGCCCTATCTAGGCCTCTGTATTCCGTGGTAGGAATAGGGGCCTATATGTGCACACACGCGCGCGCGCATGCGCATATGGACAACCCCTCATGCTAAACTAGAATTCGTCAATTCATTCTTCCTGAATATAGACACCACCCAAATAAACTGCATTAATTCAAGCTGTCCATATAATGCTCTCGCTCATGCTGTCATGAAAAACCGAAAAGCCACCGCATCACTCCTGGCCTCGTGTAACTCAACGTACTCGCTTAAAATTCCTCAACAAACAGAGTAGCCTATATAAAGTCCTGTCACTTAGGCCTACCTACAACATGCTCCAATCCTCCCAACCCTCACATATCCTCGTCAGTTAGGCGATATTCACTCCTGTTTCGTCCTAACCCTAACAACGCCCTTCTGTCACCTCATCGCTAAAATTCGGAAATCGCTCCATGTTGGTTATTCATAGCTGTTCGATCCGCCCCTCTGGAATAAACTCCGCCCAGAATCACGGAAATATTCTGATCCATCCTACGAACTCACCAAAGCTTCATCTCTGGCTCTTTCTGTGTCTGTCTCTCTCACTCGAAACTGAAAACACTGCTCTTTCACAAATCCTATCCTGGTTCCTCCACTTCCCCTTAGCCTACCTCGATCTATTTCCGCTCTGATTCTAAGCACCATCCACTGTAACCGGCTGACTGTCTGCCTCCCTGAACTTTGGATCTTGAGTCTTGACCATGAACCGATTCTTACCTTACCTAGCTGGCTGTTGATTTTGTGTTGACTGAGCTCTCTGTAAAGCTGGTTTCTGTGACTTCTCTCGTTTAGCGCTGTTGAATCTCACTGTACGATTACGATAGACCTTATAGCTACATCAGCGCTATTTTAGGCCCATATCAGTTCTGTAATATTTATTTAGTATCTTTGTATATAGTTTAGTTATGCATGATTAAGTATTAACTAGACGTTTGCCCGTCCTAAGACGGTTGAAATGACCACAACGTACGTCCCTTCTCTCCCCTCGCCCTGCCTCTGCCTCTGCCCCTCCCATCTCTTCCACCTTCCCTCCCGCGTCCCTCCCCTACCCCGGCCCGTCTTGCGTCTATTGCCGTGCGGCCCGCAAGCAAGCGAAGTGGCTGCTACTGATTCGCCTACGGCGGCCTGGCGTAACAGGAATGTTGACTTTACGACAAACAGACAGACATTTTTCTGCAATTATGTTATTAATATGTTCATCTTTGTGACGGTCTGATATAATTATCCCGCTTGCGTGTTTCTTTAGATTATATCAACAACCAGTACAGACCAAGCCACAAAGTCATCTTGGTCCACGTTCTCGATATGCCTTTCCTGTGGACAGACGGTCAGTTCAATCGTCTGCTGTGTATGCGAAATATTAAAGATTTAACCTGTATAAATAAAAACGCTAACCGGACATCTAACTGAAAAAGGATCAGTGTCGAGGCCATATATGGTGGCTATGGAAATACGTGTTGGCCGGTTTATATGCATGTAATGTAGTTCATATATTAATGTTATCTTTCCTGGACTTTTCGGACATTCCCTCTGATCATTTCTCTCGTGTATAGGCCTAATTCTTCTTTCTTTAAGTTCTCTGCCCTTCGGCAGGTTCCAACTTCCAATGACGCCACTCTTCTCTGTGCTGTGCTTTTTCCTTTAGTTCGCTGTATCCGTCGGTCATCCATCCCAGCATCATCTGCCTCGGTCTTCCTCTCCCTCTTTTCCCTTCCATTCTCCCTTCTATGATTTCTTTCAGGAGGAGTCTCCTCTTAATACGTGCCCCACCCAGTTCTTCTGTCTTTCTCTTATTGTTGTTATTAGCGATCGCTTTTCATCAACCATTTGTAGGACCTCCTCATTCGATATATGCTCCGTCCAGCTCACCTTCTCCATCCTTCTCCAAATCCACATTTCAAAAGCCTCTAATTTCTTCATATCCTCTTTCCTGATGGTCCAGGTCTCTGACCCATACAGCGCCACACTCCATACCAGTGTTTTGACCAGTCTTTTCTTTAGGCTTTTGTTTAATCCTCCTCTCAACAATTCTCCTCTTTTCATAAATGCATCTTTTCCCAGGGCTATTCTTCGTTTCACATCGTTGTGGCTCCTTGCATCTGTTGTTATCATGCTTCCCAAGTAACAAAAGCTCTTAACCTGTTCCACCTCCTCATCGTTGATTTTTATTTTCTCTGTTACATCTCCCTCCTCTCGGCTTATCTTCATACTCTTTGTCTTTCCAATGTTTATTTTCATGTTGTATGTCTTTGAGGTCAGATTTAGTTTGTCCATCATCTTCTGTAGACCTGCCTGTGTCGTCGCCAACATTGCTTGATCGTCAGCAAATCTTAAGGCTTTTATAAGTCTTCCTCCTACTTTTACTCCTTCGTCTGTCTCCTCCATTGCCTCCTGTATTAGTTCCTCTATGTATATGTTAAAGAGGAGTGGTGATAGAGGACATCCTTGTCTTACTCCCCTTCCAATTTCTCCTTCCTCTGAACATTCTCCGTCTATTCTGATCTTTACTTTCTGGTTCATGTAGAGGTTTCCTATAAGCCTTCTGTCTTTCCAGTCGATTCCTCTTCGTCTCAATGCAGTCATCAGTTTTCTCCAATCTACCCTGTCAAACGCTTTTTCATAGTCCACAAAACAGATGTAAACCTCTTGTCCATACTCTAAACTTCTTTCTGCCAGAACCCTCAATGATCCGATAGCGTCTCTTGTACCCCGACCCTTTCTGAACCCAAATTGATCTTCTCCTAATCCTTTGTCAGCATCTACCTTTGCCTGTATTCTTTTTGTTATTATTTTCAGCATAATCTTGGCTGCGTGTGACAGCAAGCTAATTGTTCTGTAATCCTTACAAGCTGTTGCGTTGTTCTTCTTTTTATGGGTATCATGATGGTTTTTAAAAAGTCCTCGGGCCACTTCCCAGTGTTATATATGTCTTGGCATAATCTTATTAATTCTCCTGTTGCTTTTTCGCCTAGATTTTTTAGGATTTCGGCTGGGATGTTATCTGCCCCTTCTGCTTTATTGTTTTTCATGTCACTGATTGCTGCCAGTACCTCATCTTTTAACACCTCCGGCCCTATATCTTCTCCTGTCCCCATGTATGGTCCGTCATTCAGGTTCTTCGGTTTTTCCTGACTCTGATATAGTTCTTCTACATATTCTTTCCATCGGTTTCGAATCTCTTCTGGATCCTGTAGCATCTTGCCTTCCTTATCCTCCACTGCTATTCCTCCTTCCCTTGTTGGCTTCTTTGTCATCTTCCTCACTTTTTCATATACTTGATCGTATCTTCCCTTCGCCTGCAGTTCTTCCAGTTCTTCACATTTCTCCTCCCACCATTTTTCTCTAGGCCTAATTACTAACTAATAACTGGTGATGTCGAGTCTAGGTCTATGGGCTACCGATCGAGGTAGAAGAAAGCATCCACAGATTCCACCTCCCTGTCATCTATCACGATCTTGTCATCTTCGTTCCATTTCCCGACCTTCACGATCTTTGTGTCTTTCTGGATTGATAGCAATTAGCGAGTCCCACCTTCGCCGCCTCCGCCTGTGTTTTGGATGTTAGATCTTTCACGCCTCTCCAAGTATAATTGTCTAACAGTGTGATATATGCATCTGCAAAAATCCAGGTCCCTCAACTTGTAACCATCCAAACATCTCAGTCCGGTATCGACATCCTTCGCCACTCTTGTCACCACCCAGTCCACAACTAGTGCAAAAATCATTGGTGACAACAGACATTCGTGTCGTACAGTCGTACTCCTGTCACAACCTGAAACCATTCATGAAACCATTCTCCCACCTCTCCTCCATATCTCACTGCGGATCGACTGTCATAATAAAAACTTGAAATGATGTAAATTATCTTGGATGGAATTCCGTAACTCTTCAGTATCCTACATAGCGATTAACAGATTTCATTATATTAGCAATCGAGTCAAGAGTCAAGAGAAATAGTAGGCGTATACTGTAGTAGTAGTAGAGGCAGTAGTTGTAGTAGCAGCAGCAGCAACAACAACAACAACAACAACATTTGTATAAATGAATTTGAACTGCCCAAAAAAGATGACCACAATTTCATCTCTAGGGTTCTATTTCGGACTATTCGGTGATTTTAAGATTTAACTCAATCTGACTAAAGGCATAAACTTATAGTTTTTAATTTCATTACCTTCATTATCCCATGTAAACAGGTTGCGGTATGTCAACTTAGTATTTTAATAAACGAAATCTACTAACAACAACAGCAGCAGCAGGAATAATAAGAAGCAGCACCTGACAGCAATACGTGAATACTCGTTGCGTAAATTGATTCAGAGCCTATGTGTTCTGTACATTCAGTGAGGGAGGAGGTCATGAAGGACATGCTGAAGAAGAGAAAAGAAGAAGCAGCGAGGATGGAAGATCGATTCAAGGCTTTCCTTGAAGCGGAAGAGGTATACGAACATCTTTCATGTTTCAAATTACTATATGAATGCGATCAGCTTCTACTAAAATGCAAGCCTAAACTGCTTGGAATTTAGGCTAATTAAGGGCCAATATGTCTCTCTCCCCCTCCCCTCTAACTCCCTTACCGTCTGTCTTTCTCACTCATTCATTCACTCTCTCTCTCTCTCTCTCTCTCTCTCTCTCTCTCTCTCTCTCTCTCTCTCTCTCTCTCTGTATTTGCAATATATATATATATATATATATATATATATATATATATATATATATATATAGACCTACTCGTGAATTTTCAGCATATATATTTTGTGCTACGTTTGTCAAACCTGCGACGCCTTGACTTCCTCTTTCTCCTTGACGTCACGTAGGGGGGGCCTTGTCATAGACATCTTGGTTTGACCCGAGCTATAATATTATGGACATTGAACTGTTGTTGAAACTGAGACAAAAGACGGCTTTGTTTGCATGGGCGGACTTGTTCCTTTTGCGACTAACACAGTGTCATGTGACTCGATCCTTCATTAGGCCTACGCAGACTTACATATAAAACAGAAAAACGCAAACACATCAACTCCGCCACTGCTCGCACTTTGGCAGTGCCAGTCCCAAGCATGGATAAAGGAGGAGGGCGACGCTAACGATCTTTGTTATCAAACAGTGTCGTTAAACTGAAACTAGTAGCCTACTACGCACTCTGTCGATATTTTGATCGTAGGTTCCGTTTGAGATGGTGTCTGACTTCGGTCGCCCTGAGGAATTTCTCGTTCACACGGCCAAGGACCGAGGAGCGGGACTCATAGTCATGGGAACGAGAGGCAACGGAACGATCCGTCGCACGGTCATGGGCAGCGTCAGCGACTACGTTCTCCATCACTCGCCCTGCCCCGTCATGATCTATCGCCATCAAGAGTGATGATCCGCAAAGAAACATTTATTGTGACTCATATATATATATATATATATTATATATATGTATATATATATAGGTATATATATATATATATAGTAACTTTTGTCTGCTCTGGTTATAGTATACGAATGTCACTCAAACAGAAGAATTCGTAGATATGGTCACGATTGTCTTATAAGCCTAATAGAAGAATAGCCTATAATAGTCTACGACTGTATACGTATACATGTACAGTCACGATCGTTTTTAAACAAACAGAATACGTAGCTTTGGTAACGATTGTTTTCAAACAGAGAGAATTCGTGATATGGTTGGTATACACGCCTGACTATAATTGTCTTCAAACAAAGATAATACGTGAATTATAGACACGACGTCGATTGTTTTCAAAGAAAAGGAATTATACGTAGATATGGTAACGATTGTTTTCAAACAAAGAGATTACGTACGTAGATTTGGTAGTAGTGTTCAAGCAAAGAGAATACGTGAAATTCGTGAATAGGCCTATATAGCCTAGTCAGGATTGTTTTTAAAGAAAGGGAATAGGTAGACGTGGATATATATGATTGAATTCAAGAAAGGAAATACTTAGATAGCCTATGGTTACGACTGTCATTGAAATTTAAAATTACGTAGATATGGTTACGATTGTCTTCAAACAGAAGAATAGGGTACCGGTATACGTATAGATAGGCCTATACATGGTTATAATCGTCATTCAAACAGAAGATACGTAGCCTAGATATGGTAATTATTATCTTCAAAGAGCATATCCTACTTATATACGAATGCGATTGTCATTCAAACAGATAATCAATCAATTGGAATTTATATAGCGCGCCTTTACAGATCTTTACTAAGAGGCGCTCCCGACCCAGGCCAGGCGGAATTCAAGAGAACGGTCTTGAGCAACTGATATCACCGAGAGGAGGGGTCCGTGGGGTGGAGACGCGTCTCCAGGGTATACGTCTGTTCCAGGTCGTTGGGTCGATCAGAGAGAGAATGCCCGAAGCTGCACATTAGCTGTGCGAGCAAAAGGAGCAGCCAGGTCTCCGTGGGCGACGGAGCCAAGGCTGCGACCACTGTGGGATGAGACAAAGCAGCAGGGCTCTCGAAGGTAGATTGGAGCCACGCCCAAGGGCAAGAGGTGATGCCTTGGAGAAAGGGAGCCAGTACTGTAGAACCGTTCTACATTGGCTCCCTTTCTCCAACGAATCACTAGACCTCCCGCATGTAGCGTAACACGCAATCAGTTTTGGCGAACCTCCAGATAAGACGTGCAACCGCCCGATTAACACGCTCCAGCCGCTTAATACGAACCCGTGGAAGAGCAGTGTAGATGGAAGAACATCATGAATTAGGGTGACTGCTGCGTTGGAAGTCAGAGAGCGTTAAATTATCCGGGGTTGGCGAAGGTGGTAGAAGCAGCTATACTTACTTATATAGGTCAATATGTCCAGCCAAATAAATTGGATTTTCAGAGCGTAAAGGCGGAGTCGATTTGACGACATCCAGGCTTCGAGGTCGTCCAAACGCCGTTGCATGGTCCGCGCGGCCGCAGTAGCAGCAGAGGCAGTGCAGTGCAAGTGGCCTGGGTGTCGTCCGCGTATAACTGGCTCTTCACTCAATAAGAAGTCTACTATTACTATTACTAATACCATTATTATTATTATTATTATTATTATTATTATTATTATTATTATTATTATTATTATTATTATTATTATTATTATTATTATTATTATTATTATTATTATTATTATTTGTACTATTACTATTTATTATTATTATTATTATTATTATTATTATTATTATTATTATTATTATTATTATTATTATTATTATTATTATTATTATTATTATTATTATTATTATTATTATTATCATACACATAGAGTCATAGACCTAAACACTGCCTTGAGCAGTTAAACGTGAACATTCTTGGACACTGCATAAACGTTTTGAGAAATGACGCCAATCATCGTCGTTATGACGGCGTCGTTAAATAAATGTTATCAACCATAAGATAAGAAGTCAAGAGTGTGCTGATGTCAAGGTGTAGGCAGTGGTGTAGTGGGGGAACGTGGGGGAACGCCGTTCCCCCACTTTTTTCTCACACTATGCAAAATTCTTGCAAGATTGCACTTTTTGCTTACTTCAATATGCAGGCGTTCCCCCACTTCATTTTTTAGGACTACACTACTGGGTGTAGGCTACATACAGCAACGAGCCCAATACAGAATACAGAGCCTGGTGGCAGTCAAAATGTGGCTGGGATCAAGTGGACTTACTAGTGCTCCCAAACTACGCATGCAGTGCGCCCGAACAAGAAAGAAAGAAGGAAGCCAGTCTAGAAACCCATCAGACAGACCAAAGGAGTGGAGAGGCGGCGAAGAAGAATGTCGTGTTGTCGACCGACATTGAAAAACCGCACTGACACCGAAAAGAGCCGAAGGGTCACCTGAGATCTGTGGAGACTAAAGTCAGAATGGAGAAGGTGAAGATCGATATCAACTCAAATTCACAATCTCCGATATAGTTTCCAAATGCGCCTCTCGGAGAAGCTCCGATTTAGTTTTCAAATGCGACTCTCTGAACAGCTACGATTTAGTTTTCAAATGCGCCTCTCGGGTAAGTCCCAATATTGCTTTGAAATGCGCCTTTCAGAGACTTTCCGATATGGGTTTTCAATGCGCCACTCAGAGAAGCTCCGATCTAGTTTTAAAATGCGCCTCTCGGAGAAGCTCCGTTCTAGATTTCAAATGCGCCTCTCGGAGAAGCTCCGATCTAGTTTTCAAATGCGCCTCTCGGAGAAGCTCCGATATAGTTCTCCAATGCGCCACTTGAGAAGTTCCGATTTAGTTCTCAAATGAGCCTCTCGGAGAAGCTCCGATCTTGCCTTCCATTACGCAACTCGGAAAAGCTCCGATGCAGTTTTCCATTGCAATGCGCCACTCAGAGAAACTCCGATGCAGCTTTCCAATGCGCCAGTCGGAGAAGCTCCGATTTAGTTTTCAAATGCGCCTCTAGAACAGTCTCAGATTTAGTTTTCAAATGCGCAATTCGAAGAAGCTCTGATCTAGTTTTCCAATGCGCCTCTCGGAGAAGCTTCGATATAGTTTTCCAAAGCACCACTCGGAGAAGTTCCGATCTAGTTTTCCAATGCGCCTTTCGTAGAAGCTCCGATCTAGTTTTGAAATGCGCCTCTAGGACAATCTCAGATATAGTTTTCAAATGCGCAACTCGAAGAAGCTCCGATCTACTTTTCCTATGAGCCTCTCGGATAAGCTTCGAAATAGTTTCCAATGCATAACACAGAGAATCTCCTATATATATATATATATATATATATATATATATATATATATATATATGTTACAGTGAATGTTTATTATCAGGGAATGTGTATATACCCTGAAATTTTCAGGGTAGATGCATATTCCCTGATTCACTCGGGGAATGTATACATTCCCTGAAAAAACCAGGGTATATACATATACCCTGAAATTTTCGAGTGATTTTATACACTTACCCTGACTACAATAACACATTAAGCCAGATTTCTATACACATACCCTGAAAATTTCAGGGTATGTGTAACATCTACTGTTACATTTCACATATCTATACACATACCCTGAACATTTCAGGGTATGTGTAGGCTAAACCGGCAGATTACCTTAACCGCCACATCTTAAGCGCGGTTCACAGAGCAATTTTTTCATCTTTGGAGACGTCAGCATCCAGCAGAAGCTCGTTTTCTCTGAGTTTATATTTGTTTCTGATTTGGTTCTGTTGCCGCTTCACCTGACGCTGGAGAGTTGTCTATACGGTCGAAGTATAATCTGCATGATCTCAACTACTGAGTTGATAGGCAACCTCAGCCGCGAGCTTTGTAGACAACGGACGAAGAGCACAGTATTTGGTGAGATGATTTTGGTATACCATGATCCATTTGTGATGTCCACTAGGCATGGACTGCATATCAATCAGGTCCACTTCTCCACGTGAGCCATAGTCCGTCATCACTCATTATGTTGGCGCATACACTTGACAGCCAATACATAAAACAAACAGATGTACATGCCTCAAAGTTCCTGTGAAATGGAACAGTAGATGTTACACATACCCTGAAATTTTCAGGGTATGTGTATAGAAATCTGGCTTTATGTGTTATTGTAAAGCTTTTCAGGGTTAGTGTATAAAATCACTCGAAAATTTCAGGGTATATGTATATACCCTGGTTTTTTCAGGGAATGTATACATTCCCCGAGTGAATCAGGGAATATGCATATACCCTGAAAATTTCAGGGTATATACACATTCCCTGATAATACACATTCACTGTAACATATATATATCTAGTTTTGAAACGCAAGTCTCGGAGAAGCTCAAATATATTTTTGAAACGCGCCTCTCGGAGAAGCTCAGATATAGTTTTCAAATGCGCCACTCGGAGAAGCTCCTATCTAGTTTTCCAATACGCCTTTCGTAGAAACTCCGATCTAGTTCTGAAATGCGCCTCTCGGAGAAGCTCTGATCTAGTTTTCCAAGGCGTCACTCAGAGATTCTACGTTAGTTTTCAAATGCGTCACTCGGAGAATCTCTGTATTAACCATATCCAAGGAAGCAGCAATACAGTAAAAAGTCAAAATTGTTTCCCACGCATTGCTTCGACTATCTTTGGGCACTCACTGTGTTTTGGTAAACTCGGCGCCTAGGCCTATGACCAGTTGCATTTCTCAGGTAGCCTATGCCTACGTCTTGCGTCTTCTAACACCGTGTGTTAGAATGTTAGTATTAAAATGCATTATTTCATTTTTACTGTATTTAACTTATTTAACACCCAAACCCACCCCACCCCCAGCTAAGGCCTTCCCGGGAACTAGCTGTGGGACACAGCTGATCGAGTGTGTCCATTCTCAACAGTCAAGTAGGTCTATATAATATGTTTGGTGTGAGTGTTAGGGCCTACCTAATTAATATACTTGTAAAATAAAATAGTCCATGACAAAGCTGGGAAATTGAAAAAAATTACAGCAAAATAGGCAAAAAAGATAAATCGAAGTTAAAAAGCAATATTGGCCGGGTGCCGTCTTGTCAGCTTGTAGGCTTAATCTTCTGGACCTGTCGCTGCATGAACTCCTAATTCTAGTAGGGAAAGCATAGCAAAAGCAAACTGAAGCCTGCTGAAGAATAGCAAGAAAACAATGAGTTTAAGAGTCCATTTAATTTACAACTTTGAAGGTAATCCTTGTTCAACAAAGTAAAGCTGCCATGGAAATAATCAGCTTCGACTGAGCGTCTGCATAATTTCAAATCGTTTCCAGATCGAGCGCTATATGAGTCGGGCGCTCTATGTAAAAATAAAATGCCTAGTTGATTAGCGAACCGTCCGGAAGACAGACTCGACGTAAGAAAATAATTTTAAAACATTTTGTAATCTAAATTCAGGGAATGGTTATTTATATCAATAAGTAAAAAAGTGGGAAAACATTTAGTCTGTCATTCAACTGAAGGACAGACAATTTACTGAAGGGAATTATTGCCACCATGCTAGAAGTGCATAGACCAGAATGGCATGTCCCCGTCGACCCCTTCGATGATCAAGGCTCGAATGGTACTTTCATTATTTTGATGATAATTATTTCGTAAAAGTATCTTATGCATATATATATCCTTTATTGAAACGTTAAGTTGACAAACCGCAACTTAGTACAGAGAGATGGAAAGAAAAACAAATGACTAATAGTAGGCTTTTAAGTATATATTTAATACAGACCTTTCAAGTATAAATTTAATACAGACCTTTGTGTTCTAGAATGGTTTGTGTAATGTAAAGGGACGACATCGGCTGATGAAATACCATGACAGAATACAAGCTAGTAGTAGTTGGAGGTAAGACAACATCTTAGTCATAAACGTGAACTTGGCATATTTACTAAGCATGGGTTCAACTCTGCCTTCGCTCCTTAACCATACCTGTATATTCTCCTAGACTACCTGGCACTAGAGAAGATGGTGGCTGAAATAATAATATTTTCTGTACCAATGGACCAAATCTGCTGACTTGCTGCATGGTCATTTCTTGCATCAAGAGTGATCATAAAGCTCTTACAAATAGCCAATTAGCTTATTGCCCTACTGGATGCACTACTTGCGCTCTTGTATATCTCTTACGTCGATCAATTTATCTTAAGTATTGAACACAACTCCTACGTTCGTTGTCTACTTATTGATTTTTCAAAGGCATGCGACTCTATTATCCACCTCATTCTCCTCCAGAAACTAAAAGCTGACAATTTTCCTCCTAACATCTTTAATTGGTTAGTTAACCTCCTTAGCAGTTGAATGCAAGCTGTTAAATTAGATAGATAACTATAAAACTAGTTGCCATTTACCCAAGGAATTGTGAAGTGTTCTGGGCTGGGGCTAGTTCAATTAATTATTTTCATTGCATCCATTTGCATTGTATGTAAATTTAGACAACTACCTGTACAAATATGTCGATGAGTAAGCCTACTAAGTGTTGAAACTGTACATAGTGGGCTTTATACAGAATATGGTTAATATTAAACTTTGAGCCAACCTAAATGCAGTGTTTTGCATAACTGAAGGAGAACTGAACGTGAAGTTTTATAAGCAACATTGTATTACTTTTACTTTTTCAACTTTTACAGGTGCTTCATAACAGCACCAGTTAAACATTTGTGCATGTGTGCTTATTTATGTCTATGTACACATACATCATACATACATAAATACATACATATATGAATTCTTAAATCATAGTATTTTGTTGGGGCACTGATGAGGAGTTTCTTTCAAGTGGTGCTATATAAATGCATGCTTAAAGTACATTACTTCCGGCATATAATGTTATGGCTATATTTATTTCTTGTAGCGGGTGGCGTTGGTAAAAGTGCTCTCACTATTCAGCTTATTCAGAACCAGTAAGTCAGCAATTTTTTTTAAATTCACCACGCTATCCTACATCAGTGAACATCAGGTTAAAATACATCAGTTTTTAGCAAAGTCTAAGAAGAAAGATTTTCATTATAAAATAAAGATCATAATATTTCTTAGTACAAATTGGCTTGAAGATGCTTTGATTATACAAAGCTGTTTGAGGCCAATATAAGCGACACTCAATAATATGGATTCCCATCTACAAGGCAACTTCTGAAGTTAGAAAGGCTGCTGCTTCTACATGCTTTAATGAGTATCTGCTTCACAGCAGCCACTTCTTATCTACACAAAATGATGTATAACCCTTCCATTCCGGACCATGGCAACTGATTACTGTCATGTCTCCATAGTAACTAGGATATCAAATTATGACTAGTGATTGCCTCACCTCCTGGATTGTATTTGTTTTGATGCTCTGGGCAGGGTTGGCAAGTTGTTGCCACCGCCGGTTATAACCGGTTACTGCCATGGCTATAACCGTCCCGGCAACAACCTCTTGGCAATAATGGCAACAACCTCTTGGCAAAAATGGCAAAAACCTTTTGGCAAAAATAGAAACTATTAATTATTGTGGTGATAAAATATGGAATCTTCACAGTTAGCTGCATTTTTTATTTCTTCTGGCATGCTACTTTACAGAGTTGATTGATTTAAATATATCATGCTTTAAATCAATCAAGTTTTTCCATATAATTTCTTCCTAATAAAAGACATTTACAAGTTTTACATATTAAGTACAGTCAATATCGAATTGTGTAATTATGAATTAGAAATTTTGCCAAACCATTGGCTTCTATATACTACTAATAAATTATATACTACCAGATAAGTATATAGAACCTTCAACGTTGACCTGAATATTACTACTGCAGTGCAAACGGCAGTTTATTTTGGAGTAGTTGAACTGTAGATCAGATTTTTTTATCTTAATCTCATATAGTTGACTTTAACTACATTTATACTACGGGGTAATATAGATTTACTACAGTAGTTTTAATTTCCCACAAGAAACATTTATTATTACTATGCAGTCTGTGCAGTGAAATATGATTTTCATTTACCATGCCCTTACTTTGGAGAAAATGGGCAACAACTGGCAATAACTGGCCGGCAACAACTGGCAATAACCGGCAATAACCGGTTATTGCCACTGTCCCGGCAACAATAGGTTGTTGCCGGCATTAACCCAACCCTGGCTCTGGGTGTTCTTTTACCCATGCAAACCAGAATGTTACATTCTGCGTATGTGAAGTAGTCGCAGGCAGATGAGTATGACTGGGAGTTTCGTGTCAGATAAGCATAGAAAACAGCAACATTCTATGCACGTTTCACTCTTAGGCTGTCTTCGTTGAATAGTTTTAGCAACTTTGAGCTGCAGTGCTGTTGTGTATTTGTGCCATGCCAGAAACCAAAGTTCAACAGAATATTCAAACTCGATGGAATAAAATTTACTGCTAGACATTTATAAGAACTTGTCTAAAGAACTGTTGAATTCACTTAATGTTAACCATGAAAAGTAAAGAAATTGCATAGGTTTCCATGAGATTGCAATGTTTGGTAATTGTTGTCGTAATCTCGAGATTTCTACAGCACCCAAAGAAAGCTATGCCACTGGAACCAGCTTATTTACAGGTGCTCAGTCAAAACAAAATTGACAGGCAGGTAAGGTCAAAATCGGTTCCGTGTCAAGACCCAAAAGTCAGATAAAGATGCCCAGTGGCGCTACCAATAGATGATGTTTCAAGACATAAAATGGATGAGCCTTGCTTAAATTGATTTGCTGTTATTATGACATACCTGATGTGTATTTTTTATTTGCAGCTTTGTTGAAGAATATGATCCAACCATTGGTAAGTGCATTCATGATTTGTTTTTGCTTTACCCTTTATCATGTTACCAAATCTTTAAAATATTGAATTATTAGATTGCATTAGCACTTATTAATAAGTATGGAATTACACTCATTTTCAGTATTCTGGTATTTGCACAACTATAGAGTCCATTCAGAACATTCATTCTATTGATGTTCTAATAAGCGTTCTTTCTGCTGCATTTTCTAGAGGATTCCTATCGCAAACAGGTGGTCATAGATGGAGAGACCTGCCTGTTGGATATACTTGACACAGCTGGGCAAGAAGAGTATAGGTCAGTGTATTAGACATGAAGGATATAGGTCAGTTTTCGGTGTCAGGTAGAACATAAGTCTGTGTTTTGAAATTCAAGATCAACACAAATGTTGTTTGTGTTGGTTTTAAATTCTGCTGGTGAAATTGTCATATATACATATTTCAGCACTTTAACAATGAGCTGCACTGGTTTCCCAGTCACTTTCTCATCGTTAAAGTGTTAAATGATTTATATTTTTGAATTGTTCAATACCAACCAGTCTTTTGACTCAACATTTCATTTGCGAAATTTGGTATGCCTCGCTCTGGTTCATTTATACTCGAATTTTATCAGAGTTTGGCAAACCGTTGGATCTTCTGTTATCACCCATTCTTTAACCTGGCCGAAGGTCGACATGTTTCAGAATTGACGCATGACTTCAGGACGTTGGGGATTTTAAGAGATTTTGTAGCTCAGGAGAGGATTCAAGAGCCTCAGAAAATCCCAGAGATTGCAGCTGAAGAGAGAAGTCAAGAATTTTGGAAAATCTCCAGAGATTTCAGCTGAAAAGTGATGTCAGGAATCGTGTCAGTTTCCTGAGAATTGGGCTGAAGAGAGACATCAAGAATCTTGGAAATTTGCAGAGATATTTTAGCTGTGGAGAGGAATCGAGAACCTCTGAAGTCCCAGAAATCTCTGCTGAAGAGAGCAGTCAAGAACCAGAAGTTAGAGAGATTTCAGCTTAAAAGTCAGATATCTCAGAAGGTTCCAGAGATTTCAAATGCAGCTCTAGAGGTCATTAACTTAAAAAAAATCAAGAAATTTCATCTGAAGGTTGAAGAGACATCTTTAGCTTAGCAACAAACTGAACAACTAATTTCTTATTTTGTCTTACTTTCTGCTGTTTTAAACGGCTAATGAAAGTTTTTAAATTAGCTTCAAGTTATACATTTTTAGATAAATAGGTCATCATTTCATCCAATGCATTTGCTACTTTCAGTGCCCACTGCATCTGGCACGATTTCCTGCTATGATGTCAGCACTGCTTTTGATACTGTTGATCACTCGGTCCTTTTGAATCGTCTGGAGAATTCTTTTCTAACTACCGATATTGCCCTTCTTTGGCTTCAGTCCTTCCTCTCGGACTGCTCTCACTATGTTGTCTTTGGGCCCACACGCTCTGCCTGGTCCTGTATTCCTTTTGACCTTCCTCAGGTTTCTGTCCTATCCCCTTTCCTATGCATTCTATACACTGCCGCCCTGGGGCAGATTCTTCTTCTTATGGGTGTTACAGTTCATCAGTATGTAGCCGACGCCCAGGCCTTTTGCTCACGGCCTGGCGGATGCTGCTATTATTTTGATAGAGAGGATTCTTGATGCAACATCTACCCTTAATCTCTGGATGTCCACCAGCTGCCTCTGATTAAACCATAGTAAGACCCAGTTCAACTGGCTTGGTGGCCATGCTCAGCTTGCTAAGGTCGATACCCTGTCTTTACCCAAGAGATTCTGAATGTTCTTTTCTCTTCCACAGTCCACGATCTTTGAGTTGTCGTAGACCAGGAGCTCTCCTTGACTGATCAGTCTGTCGCTCATGCTTTCGTACTATCCGCCGCTGCCTCTCCTTTCATGCTGCCGCTACTAATAATTCATGCCCTTATCTACACCAGGGTGGAACACAATCTTTGCTCTACTTTCTCTAGCTAATATTTTGAGGCTTCAGGGTGTTCTTAATGCCACTGCCCATCTTATTGGAAGTGTCCCCAGGTTTGGCCATATAGCTTCCTCTATGTAGGATACTTTGCACTGGCTCCCCAGTCAGCAACTTATTCAGTTTAAGATCCTGACCCTTATGTGCAATTGTCTAGTTGTTCTGCTCCATCGTACCATAGATATTGTGGAGACATGTCGGTCTCCTCGGTCCTGGGTCGTGGCACCCTTCGGTCAGCTGACCATGGACTCCTGACTGTTCCTCATATGCATACTGCTACAACCATGTCCACTTGTCCAGAAGCTTTGCCTATGTTGGGTCCTCCAGCTGGAATCACCTTTCTCGAGAGCTGCGGTTCGACCTCCTCAGTTTGTCCCTTCCACAGTACACTTTTGCAAGCACCTGAAGTCTGTATAAATTATTCAACAGTAATTTCACTGGTTTGGGTAGGGAGCACCACTGATGAGATTTTTTCTTAAAGAGGTGCTTTATTAATGTCAGATTACAATTATTTTCTGGCTGTTGTCCCTGATTGGCACTCCCATGTGTTTAGCTGACCTTCTGTGTGCCCATAGATTGTTGCTGCTTTAGGTTTAACAACTGACATGCTTTTAAAATTGTTTGCTATTTTGATCATTATCACCGTCCCTATTTTCTTTGCAGTTCTACACCCATACTAGCCAACCTCTCTCGTGTCAGTGCCGTAACAAAAACTGCTTGATAGTATTTTATCATTCCACTGATGCATGGTCTCCTCTTTCCTTTTGCCTTATCAGGCCAGCTATGTCTACAACACCTACAACACCTAGATGCTTGTTATGACTATGACTTGCTCTTCACCACAGACAGCTTATAATAACGGGCAACGTCAGTGTACACGTAGATACTCTGAACTATTCTTTGTCTCTTGCCCAACTGATGACATGAGTCATACACTTGACCACTTTATAACTCAATCCAGTTGTTCTGCCACTACAAATATCTCACGCACGGTTTAACCAACCGACCTATTTCTGTTCCAGGAAATTGCAGATGATCAGTGGATGCTTTTACTCTTGTTGTGCCCAGCCCACAAACAATATTAAGTTCTCGTGCTTTCTCAGTTGCTTAGCCAAAGTTTTGGAATTCGGTTTCCAGTTCATTTCGTTGTGTAATTTAATTTTTCTGTCATTTCGGTCTTAATTTAAGACTCTTCTCTTTGGATACCCAAGATGCCCTGCTTTTGGTTTCTCTGATCTATTTTGACCGGACCTCTCCATTGTAATATGATTTTTGATTGCGATTTCACTTAAAGCAACCTTCGACTGGGCATTATAATGGTGCTATGCAAGTTATTAGATTAGAATTAGATTAAATTTAGCTTATGGAACCTTTAATAACCTACAGAATGACTAACAGAGATGGCTGTGCATAGGACTCACATTGCAACAGTTCTGAATGAGGAGCTTTTACAGTTGCTTTCTAAGGGTGAGTCTTGTGAGTCAATTGTTGCTCCCACAACTGGTGCATCACATATGCTATTTACTGTTTTGACGTTGGTGCTGTAGATATGATGCTGGCAAGCATGCTGTTTTCACAGTTAATAAATTTGACTGAGTGACAGTTTTTTGTGCTGCAATTCTTTTGTCTGCCTAAATTTTATGACTTGTGACAAACTAGGTTATTCTCACATGAAGGATTTTTTATATCAACCATACAGTGATTGCCAAAAATGCCATACCATTCTGTGATATATAAATATGCATACATGTACCTACATTAGTTTTCTATGTTAGATCTACTGTAATTTTGTGTGTGTAATTGCATCAATATTTCACTAATCTGGATTGATATCAGTGTAAAATGATAGAGCTATTAAAGAAACTGAAATAAAAATTGCTGTTGACTGTGTTTTAGTGCAATGCGAGATCAGTACATGAGAACTGGTGAAGGATTTCTCTGTGTCTTTGCTGTTAACAATGCAAAATCTTTCGAAGATATTAACCAGTATCGAGAACAGGTGTGTGTATGCTAAATACTCCTGTTTTACGTTCTACTTTTGATGTTATGCCTATTTGAACCTAACAGTTTTCTGCTTAATGTTATATGGCATATCCCATTTACTCTCGTTTGGTGCCTTTCTGAAAGCTAGTTTTTATGATGATAAAATGTCTGTGTTGGTTCATTTGTGGCATTTCTAAAAGTAAATAGTTAATGTGGTGATCAGGATCTGTATGTAGCTTCTGGGCTCCTGCCCCATTCGGCTTACCGCAAGGTTCTGTCCTGGGTCCTCTTCTCTACATTATCTACACTGCAGACCTTGGCCCTCTCTTGGCAGCTGGTGCTATCTTGAGTCAATCTTATGTAGACGACCTTCAGGCATATGTTCACTGTTTGGCGTCTGCAGCTGCTGCTGCGGTCCGAGAAATTAGCCGGGCCATGCAGACTTTAGAGGCCTGGATGTCCTCCAACCACCTACGACTAAACCTCAATAAGACTCAATATATCTGGCTTGGCACGCGCCAACAACTTGCAAAAATTAACTTAGAGGCCTTAGCTCTTGAGTTCCCCTGGATTACTTTCTCTTCATTTGTCCATGACCTTGGTGTTACCTGGGACCAGGAGCTCACGTTCACACGACACATCAATCTACTCTGTCGCGATTGCTATTACCAACTGCGTCAGCTTAGGGTAATATCTCGCTGGTCTGGCGCTGCATGGAGAGTATCGCTCCCCTATACCTGCGGGAACTCTGCTGCTCCACCTCTGGTGTCCAGTGGCGATCTGCTCTCTGATCAGCTAATCAAACTGAACTCTTAGTCCCTCGCTCTCACACTACCATAAAGCAGAGGCGCTCTTTTTCAGTCGCTGGCCCTAGGACCTGGAATGGGCTCCCTGTTGCACTACGCCTAGTGTCTAGGGGTCACACCACTATGTTCTTTGTAAACCTCAAGACTGTCTTGTTTAGCCGTGGTTGGACTGGGAGCGCTTCTGAGTAGATTACCTTGAAGGGGCGCTATATAAAAACTCCCTAATAATAATAATAATAATAATCTCATAATTTTTTTTGAAATATCGCTCTTGGTTCTCACACAGTACCTTCAAGGTAGGCTTCCGTAGCATTACCCTATTTTACACCGACCTGTCTAATATTTTTTCCTTGAGTTCACTCAGCTTCATTTTCCCCACTGTCTTATTTTCTCACTATCATTCAGAGATTGATAACGTGACAATATATTGTAAATTAGTGGTTTATGTGTTAACATTCTGTAGATCAAACGTGTCAAAGATGCTGATGAAGTACCAATGGTTTGTAAGTAGCTGTCGAACAGTAGCTCTGTATTCCTTGTACTGCATGTTGAGTAGTTTTGTACTCTTGTAGGAAATCATAAATCTGCTAATTTTCTTTAGGAGCCAATGTTTGTTCTCGGTGTAAGAGTTAGTGCCAGGCATTTAATGACTTTGTAAACTGAAAAACAGCTTTCATCATACAGAAAAGCTTTTTCTACATGTTTGTTGGTAATATATTAAGCAAGTCATGACTGGCATGATTCCCTTTACAGGATGCTTAATTGTTTGGCAGTCTGTCTGTGAACAGTGTAGTTGATTGTCATGTCCAACTTTATTGGTTTCAGTCACTGTGTAAGACAGCTTTTATGTCAGAAATTTGCTTTTTATTTACCTAAGCTGGTCCATTTCATTTAGTGTTAAGATTACTCATTTGCAGTCAATTTCTAAGACTTCCTGTCCTGAGTCGTTATCTAAAACTGCTCATTATTTTGTAACGGACAGTTTTTGTGACACTGAATGTGTTTATTTGCAGTCTGTTCCTGAGACTGTCCAGTGGTGCTTTTGTTTGCTGATATTATTTTCTTGTGTAATGTAGTGGTAGGGAACAAGGTTGACTTGCCTTCAAGAATGGTAGAGACAAAGCAGGGAAAGTTGAAGGCTGACTCATTCCTCATTCCTTATATTGAAACGTCAGCCAAGACACGGCAGGGAGTTGACGATGCATTCTACACGCTTGTACGTGAGATTCGGAAATATGTGAGTGGCTGCTTGTTACTTATATGGTTGTTTGATCATTTATTTACTGTTGCATCAATGATTATTTAAATAAATAAGTTAGACATCTTTTATTGCTGACAGCATATTACCTGCAAATAAAAATGAAATTTAGTCATGCATAGTACCCTCATAAAATAGCTTAGAGTTGCACTCTAGTGCAGTACAGGATTATTGGTGGCACAAATAAGATAGATGTATCAGTGACTAAGAAAGACTTCGTCATGTGCCATATGACACATTTTATTAGGAGCAAGGGAATTATTCAGATAGGGAATGAAGATTATTGGTGGTACAAATAAGATAGATGTATCAGTGACTAAGAAAGACTTCGTCATGTGCCAAATGACATTTTTATATTAAGAGCAAGGGAATTTTTCAGATAGGGAATGAAGCTGCAGTACATAAGCACAGGCCAAAATATGGAGCAAGTAATTTAGAGTACATAGCTTTATAAAATAGTTTCTACAGATCTACAGTTTACAAAGCATCAAATGATTGGAACTCTTACATAGTATTTTTCATGTGACCCATGTAGATTACAACCTTGGAGTGATCTCAGTTTGCGTGTTATTGCTAGCTTTTGTATTTGTGTTGTCTTTGTAGAAAGATAACAAAGAGAGAAATCAGAGCAAGAAGAAGAAGAGAAAGTGTTGCATACTGTAGATTTTTGTAGATCATGACCATGGTGCATGTTAAAATGCTCTTGTCATCTGCACATCTTTTTGCCTTGCTTTCCATCCTTTCTCCTTATGTGTCTGTTTAACTTTTTCTTTCTGTTGTGATCCCTCTTTCTCACTTCATGTTACTAGCTTTCAATCTTCAGTTATGATCTGCTCAATGACAGGATGCTCTTCATTGCTTGAGTGTCTGACTTCCTTCCTTCCTCTTTGTGACACGTGTTTTTCCGTGCTTGCCTGTGGCTTCAATGTACAAACTGTCACTCTGTTTTTTGTGATGCACATGTATTGCAGCTTATTTTTTTGGCTTTAAATATTGGTGATGCTGATCAAGTTTATGTGCTGCAATTTTGGCATTTTAGTATGAAGTTGTTTGTGAAATTAGGAACATGGTGTGAACCTCTGTTTAAAGGTTATGTTGGTATGTGGATGGCTTTTGGTGTTTGAAAATTTGTGTTTGTTTAAAATTTCAGTTTAGAACCATTCTCTAATTACCTTTGATAGGTGGTGTGCTGCAGTTGCTTCCTAGTGACAAGAAGTCATCTCAGTGTTTATTTTCCGTAGGCCTACTTGCTCTTTCTGGGCCATCTCTTCCTACGTTTGGGAGCATTTTTGTAGTCAGGTATAATTGGTTATTTCTATTGCAACAACCTCTGTTAATCATGTGATGTAGATATGATTTGTCTGATGTTTATCACTTTAACGACGACAGTGTACTAAAAGCGACTGGAAACCAATGCAGCTCGTTGTTAAGGTGTTAATGACTAAGGTAATTCTACAGAAATTTGGTCATTGAATGCAGTATTTTGTTCCCATTAGTATGTTTCTGCAAATTGTTGGCATCAACAGTTTATGATGAAGTTTCAGGCTGTTTGATTCCATTGAGGATTGTTACTGCTGTCTTCTTGCTACATCTTTTTGGCAGATGTATTTGCACCTGTTATTACATTTCCTATGAACAATCAATCCTCTTGGCATTTTGGGTGCTGAAGTACCAGATATTGTACATTTTTTAGCCATGATATTTTCCTTTCCAGGTGTGTTTTCGGTTTATGTGTCTTTAGTGTTTCTCCCAAACATGTACAAAATTGCATTATTTAATTTTTCAAATCACAAATTATTTCAAGTTTTCAGTTTATGTGTCGTTAGTGTTTCTTCCCAACGTGTTCTAAATTGTTACATCCTTTGCATTTTATCTCCATTCCAACCCTTGGGAAATTGTTATTAGTTATCGTGAAATGTTTCATGTTGCTGTCTTTGCCAAAGAATTCTGAAGCGTATGAATTGTTTAGCATTTTTACAATATTGAATGAGCATGCATTATTTAATTTTTCAAATAAAAAAATTCAAGTACTGCTAATTTGCTTGTTGGAGGCATGCCAGTTTTTTAAATTTTGATTTTATACATAATGTTGTGTTTGTGAGGAACTGATGTGGTATATCTGAATATGTTAAACCATTTGTAAGTACTGCTGATTTATTGTGTAGATTAGGCTGAATGGATAACCCCTCACTGCCAAGTGCTTAGGGGCCATCCATTTAGTACCTACGCATGGAGGGGGAGGGGTAACCCAAATGCAAAAAGTACACGTGTGTACAGGGAGGGGGTCAATTTTTTCCGGATTTCTGAGTACATTCTAAATGGATGGCCCTTAGTGGTCCAATAACAATACCCTTAAAAGGCCATCCATTTGAAAGGTTGAATGATGCAGCAGAATAATACCAAAACTGTGGAAACACAATTGCAGAATATAAAACTACCAAATCATGCAGCAGTTTTGGTCATAGTAGAATAAGCTTTTCTTGTGTCAAGGGTGTATGACTGTAAGGCCAGATGTTGGGGTTCACATTCCCAAAAGAACAGAAATAAATTCAGACAGTTTGCTCTGCACCCCGTGAGGCCAAAAAAAAATAATGGTGTGTTTCCGGTAACAGAGTTAAAAAAAACTGGGTAGGTAGGTAGGAAAATAATTTTATTTTGTTAAAATAATTTTATGCAGTGATTTCCCAAAATTAAGCCACTGCCCATTTATGCACAGCGGTACATGCTGTACCAAAGTATGTATTTTCTATGCGAGTATTAAAATGCCTATTTGCAGAATGTACCTACAAACTGCTTTAGAAAACAATCTTATTTATTTCATTTTTGTTGACATCATTTTTCTTGCAAGGTGAACTGGAATTGGCAAGGGTTGCTAACTGTTGCTAAGGAAGGCGGTTGCTAAAGGGGCCAAGTCTGACTTTGAAACTGGTTGCTAATGAGGCTGACACAGAGGCTGCTTGCTTCAAAGCTTGGTTGTTAAGAAGGCTGGTTGCTATGACAGTAAAATGCTACGGAGGTTGTTAAGTAGGCTGATTGCTAAGGAGGCTTACTTTTATAATGGCACGTGCAATAAAAGGTATTTCTGATACAATGAATATGGCGGTCAGATTTGTGAAATAACCCTGTCAAATTACCATGAGAAAAACCACCACTTTCGGGTCTATTACCTCCCTCTCCCAAACTCCACACTTTAGCCCTTTTATTGCTGTAATTTACGGGACCATTATTTCCATTGAAAGACCGCTAGTTTCCGAACGTCTCTGCTTTAGTGAATGCACCTATAATGTCGCGATTCTGCATCTCCGGCATGCAAAGGCTTAATGTATGTGAAGTAAAAAAAAATTTTTTTTTAAATTTTCCGTAAAAAAAAAAATTTTTTACACAATTTTCCGAGTCGCGGCAAAAAAGTGAGTCGGTCGCGTTACCGGAAACACACCATTATTTTGTTTTGGCCTGATGATCTTGGCAATACAGCGAGTAGAATCGGAATCAGATGGCAAGGGAGAGACTGTCACCATATGCCAAAGCTAAGAAGACTAACCCTTTATACCTGTAGCTGCTTCTCAAGGAACTGCGTTTCTTCACTGGTTTATGTCAATTTTGATATTACTGACCTGTTGGAATTCGTTGGTGCACAATGCACATCCATCCCTGTTAGATATGAGCTTTACTGAAATTTTACATTATATAAAGGAGTTAGCATTTTTTTAATGTTAATGGTTTTTGCTGCTGTGTATTTTATTGAGAACATTATTTAAGAGCCGCATTGATAATAGACAAGCACAAGTATTTTAAACTTTTTACTTTTACAGATAATGATTGAGAAACTAAGAATATATATCATGATTGCAGTTTTTGAGAATTCTGTTGCTGGTTTAGCATAGTTTCCTTTTTCTGTATAAGAATGAAACTCAAAATGGATGTTGCCCTTGATCCAGTTTGAACTGTTATTAATTGTGATTAATTTAGTATGCATGTACTTTGATCACTGATTACTGGTACTTAGATTTTTGGTTCTGCTTTGAACTATGCACCCAAACTGCCAAGCCATTTATGTTAAATAATTTCCCAGACTTTGCACCATCGAAACAACTAAGACACTAAACAACAAAGACACTGATCAGTTGATAAGTAATTTGGTGTGTTGCCCCATATGAAGCACCATTACATTTTTTATCACCAAAACATCAATTGTCAAGGATTTAATTCTTTCGAACTGTATCATATCTTGCATTTTTAAGCTGCTTCGAGCTGTATGTTTTGCACTGTGATGTCAAGTTCATATTCTGTTCACACTAATCACGTTTTTTAGATTATAATATTCATAATCAAAAGTTATATTTTTAAACAAAGTATTCCATAGACAGTTGTTGTGTTGCCTGACTGCTGGTCAGAAATGGAGATAGCAATTTACTTTTAGGCCATTCAATGGATTTGAGAACGGGCTTTGGTTCTTACTCTTACGAATTATGTGTATTTGCATGTGGATCAGATATCCCATGATTGCATCAGTGTGACCTTGTTATGATTTTGATAGTATTTGTATGAAATGTTTCTTTTCTGTTTTGCAATAGAAATTAGTGCATAAAAGAAGAAATCTACAAGAATCAAATTTGTTGTCAACTCGGGCTTTTGAATAGGATAGAGGCAATGTACAGTAGGGTGCATCATATGCCCCAAAATATTTCAAAAGAGTTTGTCCCTATTTCATTTCTTTTCCTATTACTGAAAAGGCATGTTTACCAAAATTTGGCAATATTCTGACATACACTAGGTATCCCACCCAACAACTGAAGTTTTGCAGGAGCGAACTATTACGAGAATGTCATACATGTCAGACAAGTTGCACTAGGGGTGTCCAGAAATATGATACATCGCAGAAAACACCCATACTCAAGTTTTTTCATTATTCCATTCATTAGTTGTCTATAAATATTTTTTTCAGAATTTTAAAATGTTATCCTGAGGTGGCTCAAAGCCCCCAAAGATACCCTACTTAAAAACCCAGGACTGAAGGCTTGGGACTAGGAACTTGGGTTCATTGTGAATTTACTCTTTTATCAAAACAAATTAACAAAGAGTCCGATTTGGACGAACGTTTTGGAACTTGTTTGACTTGACAAGAGTTACATCTGGAAAAATTTCGACACCCATATCAAGGTCATTCAAGGTCATTTAAAGGTCAGAATAAACGAAATCTAGCAGAAACGAAAAAAATGGCCAGATCTCGGCTAATAATCGTTGAAATCGGCTAGTTTTTCACTCGTTTTTCTCGCCTTGATAAGTCCTACTTCCTATAAGAAACAAGGCTACTAAATGCAAGGCAATCCAAGGTTATTTTAAGGTCATAAAGGTCAATTAAATTGAAAATCAGAGAAAATGGTCATAACTCAGCCAGATATTGCTCTATTTGGGTGATTCTTTTACCTATTTGCTCGTACTGATAAGGGCCACATACCAGAGGACATAGTACTAAAAGGATAACTTAATCCAAGGTCATTTCAAGGTCAAAAAGTAAAATCAAGAAAAAATTACCATAACTTTGAGTCACCAAAATGAAACAACATTTGGTTGAGCTACAGCCATTTCCCTTGATTTTAACCCTTTGACCTTGAAATGACCTTGGATTTTGTTGGCCTCTTAGTACTGTATCTCCTCGAATGTAGTCCTTATCTGCCCGAGCAATTAGATAAAAGAATCACTCAAATAAATCAGTATTTGGCTGCATTATGGCCATTTCTTCTGATTTTTATCTCAAATTGACCTTTTTGACCTTAAAATAACCTTGGATTGCCTTGCATTTAGTAGCCTTGTTTCTTGCAGCAAGTATTCCTTATCAAGACGAGAAAAATAAGAAAAAACTAGCCGATTTCAACAACTATTAGCCGAGATCTGGCCATTTTTCTCGTTTCTGCTAGATTTCGTTTATTCTGACCTTTAAATGACCTTGAATGACCTTGATATGGGTATCGAAATTTTTCCCAGATGTAACTCTTGTCAAGTGAAACAAGTTCCAAAAAGTTCGTCCAAATCGGACTCTGTTAATTTTTGTGATAAAAAGAGTAAATTCACAATGAACCCAAGTTCCTAGTCCCAAGCCTTCAATCTTGGGTATTTAAGTAGGGTATCTTTGGGGGCTTTGAGCCACTTCAGGATAACATTTTAAAATTCTGAAAAAATATTTATAGACAACTAATGAATGGAATAATGGGAAAAGCTTGAGTATGGGTGTTTTCTGCGATGTATCATATTTCTGGACACCCCTAGTTCAACTTGTATTACATGTATGACATTCTCGTAATGGTTCGCTCCTGCAAAACTTCAGTTGTTGGGTGGGATACCTAGTGTATGTCAGAATATTGCCAAATTTTGGTAAACATGCCTTTTCAGTAATAGGAAAAGAAATGAAATAGGGACAAACGCTTTTGAAATATTTAGGGGCATATGATGCACCCTAATGTACAGATGGCAAAAGTCTGAGGTTTTTTTAGGTGTGATGGTTTAGTTTAATATTGCCAAGAAGTACGAGAATGAGGATTACGTACTGGTATACCCATGAAGTTTTTAGATGAAAATTGTGGACTTCTTCCCATGACAGTCCAGGTCGTGGCAGAGAATCAGTTTGGCAGTAAGCAATAATCAAGAAGAGGGAACACAATGCGTGTAGGAAAAGAATCATAATTGTTTTTAAAAGACTGAAAAGAACAAGAACAGACTCCTGTCTCGATGAAGTTGCCAATCGGGCAATACTACAGTATTTGAGAGAGTATGGCCTCAAATTTTCGTAGTACATTCTTGGAAAAAAATGAGTTATCTATCAGCGAATAAAACTGAAATTAGCAGACATCGAAATCAGAGTAAATTCGTAAATATATTATTAAAAACGACAAATTTGTGCACAAAATCTAAAAAAATTCAAACTCTTCCTGTAGGCTGCTTCTATGACATTCTCTCTTCTTCTGTCTGTCTGTCTGTCAGCACTTCTATGAAGTGCAGATTTACGTTAGGATACGAATAAGTTGGTGCCCTGCGCTTAGCTTTAGAGTAGCGCTCTAGAAATAGGGAGTTTACGATTACCTTGGACGGGTGGCTGGTACCTATTCTTAGGTATCTTGTGGCTTTCTGTAACGTGTTGAGAGCGTTAGAGGCAGGGCCGTTTTAAGGTCGTCGTTGGCCCTAGGCACTTTTTCTTTCGTAGGCTCCAACTGCCAGCTGTGAAAACGAGTTAGGTGCGGGAAATGACATTGTCAGACTTTCGTAGGCCCCTGAAAGGTTCGTATGCCTACTGTGCCTATTGGATAAAACGGCCCAGAATGGTCAGCGGTTTGGCCAAAATTCCAGAATTCACCATTCATTATTCAGTCCGTATTCTGAACTTCCAGAAATGAACCACACTAATCATGTGCGAAATCTTCTCATGAGATGGTGAAGAGGTCTTCTCGACCTCTTCACCATCCAGCCAACCCGCTCTAGGGGCCGTCCGTAAATGACGTCACGCAATTTTGGCCGATTTTAACCCCCTCCCCCCCTTGTCACACTTCGTCACAAAAGTAACACGTACCCCCCTCTGAAAATGACGTCACAAAGCTCTGACCCCTAAAACCAAATTTCCATGGCGAAGCAAAATGCTCTTTCGTGGAACAAATAGGGAGAGCATGCATATTTTAAAATCTAACGGTGACCAAATAGTGAAATAATTAGAAAATTATTAATTATGGTGCCCGTATTCATAAAAATAATTTTAAAAATAATGAAAATTTAATCCTCAAAATTAGTGCTTTTATTAATAAAATTAAATTGTTGTTAATTGTTAAATTTAATAACAGACCTGGTGTGACGTCACACTTCTCAGACCCCCACCCCCATGTCACACATCGTCACAAATTTCCGACCCCCTCCCCCTAGGTGCGTGACGTCATTTATGGACTGCCCCTACCAGATCTTCCTCCATTCTCACTCCCTCTCGACCTCCTGTCACTACTCATCTGAAGTTCTCCAACCGAGCAATATCCAACACTGCACCACGTCTCTGGAACGACCTACCTCCTGAATTCCGCACTTTTTCGGTTCCTCAACCATCATCTCCAATCACCCACCATCATCCGCATCAGGCTCCTCTATCCATCACCGCCAAGGCTTTCCACTCGAAACTAAAGTCTCTCCTCTTCAAGAACTCTTACCCCGACTCAACTGATCATCTACCTTCCAACTCTCGACCTAAACGACACCCACCTTAGCAGCTACTCTGACCCCTCTGATCCTCTGGAAACCGGACTCGGACCTCCTTGGACTACTCTTTTGGACAACCCTTCTGACTAGACGCAGCGCTCGTGAATAAGCTGGTGCCCAGCGCTTGGCTTTCGAGTGGCGCTTTAGAAGTTTGGAGATTACGATTACGAGATTTTTGTTTGTCGTTCCGCAAGATGGCGTTATTTTCTGTATAGGCGCTAGAATAGTCTCATCATTTTTATTTTAGTTTGTTAAAGGTTAAATTGACAGAATTTTAAATAATTATACGGTAATTATAGGTGTATTTATTTGTATTACTTATTCTCTTGAATCTCTTCTGTAGTCATGGAATCTATAATGGTTAATTGACTTCTTGCATGATTGAAATTACTAGCGCGTGCGGATAGTTTGACCAATCGGAAGTTGATTTATATTTAGCAACCAATCAGAGTAATACTGCGCTCGTTTGACTTGCAATTTGAAAAGGTGCTTCCGGTGGCGCATAGAAGGTGGAAATGAGGTGTTGAGGTTTTAATTGTCTTTAATTATTTCTTTAGTTGTACGGAAAGTTAAACATAGTTTTAAGGTGTAAATAGGTGTTTTGTATCTCAACTGACATCTTGTAAAACTTTTGACAATGAGTTTGCGAAAAGAAGAGCCGAAAGCGGCTGAGATACCAGACGTCGTGGTCGATCCAACAAGCCAGAAGCGCTTCTTAAAAGGACGGTTTTTAGGCAAAGTACGTACACTACGTTTTTGAGACTTGGCTGAAAATCTTTGCTGATGAATTATTATCTAGATCCATGTTTTGCCATTTTGTCTATTTGTAAGGTATAAATAACAAAAGCTTATTGGTGACATCTCATCCATGTTCAGAGAACAAGTTTCTCTGCTGTATGGGCCTTCAGTTCAGTGTTTTGTGTCTACTTGAAAACAAGTAGGCCTACAAAAAAATGGTAGGGGTCGGTAAAACTTGGTGATGTTTGGAGCCGGGCAAAATACCGACCCGTGCCTAAAAAGTTCCCGTTCAGGTGTTCCATCAAAGGCCTGATGGAGAATGAGCCTTCTATTTAGTCCAGAACTAATTTTGGTACTTCATGTGGTATAATTATGTAATTGTAAAGTTTCATTTCCAAATAAATAAATAAATAACTAACCCAAGATCTCTGGAAAGATTAGTTAGGCCCATATAAAGAGGAAAGACAGGTAAAATAATCATACTCTGCAGTGCATAAGTAATCCAACTCTTCACACGATGTTTGAAACCCGTTTACAGACAAGACTACTAAAGAGAAGTACTGGGAAAATAATCTCTTCATTATTAAAGGAATGAATAACGGGTTACCAGTCCTGTGTAATACTAGTCTTTGATCCAAACCATAGTTATTTATTAAATTTCTTCATGGATTTAATATGATTTTCTTTGCAACTGCAATGCATTTATTATGTCAACAAGACGCTACACTTCCTGACTGAAAGAGGTACTGCAGCGCATAGGCCCTCCAACTCGTCACACAACATTTCAGCAGGACTTTCCAGTTCTGTAGTAGATTATTGGTCCTTGGCTTAACACTCGCTCTGCAAAATGCTCTTTTGGTTACAGTCTGAATCTGCAGCCTGTTATATGTGTTATGACAATTTATTCTATTTAAAATCCTTGCTGTCAGTTACAGGTGGAATAAACTTAACTGTGTAAGTTAATTAAAGTTAGCAGCATACTGTAATCAACTTGCAGATGTACTTGCATATGCATCATTTGCTACTGGTAAGTCATGCAGCCATAAGGCTGGCGTGCTGTGCTTGCGTAATGGTTAATGCGAAATTCGGTGAACACAGAATTTTTACTCTGATTTCCTGTCTTTTGTCGTAACTGATATTTTGCTCTGTATGTTGCTTATGTTGTCTGTTGAAGGGAGGCTTTGCTAAATGTTATGAACTCACAGATTCTGATACAAAGGAGATATTAGCTGGCAAGATTGTTCCCAAAAGTCTTTTGGTGAAACCTCATCAAAAGGAAAAGGTAATTTCGTACTGGCAGAATTTTTGTGTGCCTAAATTGTTGATCGCTAGCACCTTTGTTTTCTTGTTAGAATGCAGATTTTCAAAATGTTTTGTGTAGAAATATGTTCTGTTACATTTGTTTGGAAGACTTGCTCTTCTGAAGTTTACGATTTTAATAACTGGTGTTTAGTGTTATTCTATGAAATAAATATTTAACTATGTACATGCAGCTGAGACACCCATAATGCCACATCAGGAATTGGTTTTGGATGCAATGTATCAAATAGATTATAATTTTATATATTGGCAGCGTAAAACAAGGTTTCATCTTTTGCCACACAGTTCTCGTTAGAACAGCCTTTGCAGTGATCATAATCTGCATTTATAAAACTTGTAATGACATTTTTTATGCATCTGAAGAATTAATACAGCCTAAGCAAGTTCTGTGACGAGTTATTATATTATAAAATGTGTTTGATTTATGCAGATGACGCAAGAGATAAGCATACATCGTAGCGTATCGCACAAACACATCGTTGGATTTCATGGATTCTTTGAAGACAATGACAATGTTTATATTCTGCTTGAATTATGTCGACGCCGAGTAAGTTTGCTTTCAGAGGAGGCCGATTTTAACCCTGTAAACCCAAAAGGCCGGTTTTCCAACTATATACTCTGAAGGCTGAAAAACTGACCTAGCTACCATCATTTTCCATAGCACACACCTATTAATTCCAATGCAAATATGTTATACATATCGTATGTGTATTGACCTCTGTCCATAGATACCTATGGGCTGTTCGTAAATGAATAGCAACGAAAGGGAAAGTAATAATTAATCGTCTGTTTTAGAATAGTTTATAGTTTGCAACGTAAAGTATTGAGCAAAAAATCTAGCAGAAAGGATAAGAAACAAGGAAACCATCACCAATGATGATAGCAAAAATAAGGAAGTAAACAGGCAGTTACGGTCATAAGGTTTTGACATATATATATTTGTGTGGAAAAGTTGTACCATGAGTTGTTGGAGGCTACCACCATATACAAGCCTTGGAGGTCTGGTATAGGTGACACAAGACTATTGAATGAATCAAATGTCCCAGCACAACTGTTTTGAGAATTATCATTTGAAAGTTGAATTTTGGCGACAATTCACCAAACTGTAGCACAAAGGACGGTATGTGGTGAGACAGTGAATAAATAATAAAATCTTTGCTTTGTATGGCAGGTCACAAAGTATGCGTTATAATATGTTTTGTGGAGTCGTATTGTGTTTTAAAACTTCTCAAAGGAAAAATGTTCTCAGCGATCCCTGGGTGTATATGCCAAATGACTAGGAGGCATATGGTTCAGAGTTTATGTACGATTCAGTATGCCAATATTTTGAGGCTCTGTGTAACTACAAATCTTACAAAAATATCTGTATTTTATTAGCTTTTTTCTTTATATCTTATGATCAGTTTGCCACTTTTTATATAAAAGGCTGGAATCTCTGCATATTTGTTTATTAGCTGCTGTAAATGCCTTCTTTTTTTGCTTCTTTTAGTCATTGATGGAATTACACAAGAGACGTCGTACGGTTACAGAGCCAGAGGCCAGATATTTTGTTCATCAGGTGGTCCTCGCTTGTGATTATCTTCACAAGCGCCACATCATACATCGCGATCTGAAACTTGGAAATCTCTTTTTAAATGACGAAATGGAAATAAAGATTGGAGACTTTGGATTGGCTACAAAAGTTGACTACGAAGGAGAACGAAAAAAGTAAAACCTTGCATACATTGTGCATAAGTGAATGGATCTGAGCTTTGCTACCCTAAGATTCAGAAGTACAACGGTCCCTTAACACTTTAACGACAAGCTGTATTGGTTTCCCAGTCACTATTAGTACACTCTCGTCGTTAAAGTTTTAAGCTAGCCCTGAGAATCAGCCATGGCATGAAATATTAGCTTAGTACTTCATTTTTCTTGGCCGTGACATGTGAGGGAGGGCGACCAGTCCTTTCTATTGCTCCCTGATCTTTCCCTCTGACAGTGTATGGTCAGTTTGCTCATTGTAGCTGAGCTGGTTAAGGGATGCAAATGGAGCTGAAATCTCAGAACAGCTTTCTGCCATTTCCTGGAAAGTTGGAAAGCAATGTTTTCTAACTTTGTCAGCTCTTGAATAGGGTTGTTAATATCGTTTTTTTGGCAAACCGATTATCGGTTTTAGAAATCCGATTTTAAACCGATTATCGTTTTTTTTATTGGCCTTCATAAAAAATGTCATATATTATCATATAATGCAAGTTACTGAAAACCGATAATCACTGCGTAACGTACACACACGTGTGGGGTTCTACTATTACCTCGTTGGCTGTGGAAGACTACGCTTTATATGTGAGGCTTTATATATGAGGCAATAATACGTCGCTGTGGGGGTTCTACTTTTACCTCAAAGTGTTGGCTGTGGAAGACTCCGTTTTATATTATAAGAGGCAGAAATCGATAATCGTTTTGTCAATAATGAAAACCGATAATCGTTTTCAAAACCGATAATCGGATTTCCGATTATTGTTTAACATCCCTACTCTTGAACTGTGTTCATCCATATAAAATCGATTTCTCACACTTTCAAAGCAAAACTACTTAATGAGAAATTACAGCATACATTGAAAAAATTACCTGCAATTGTTTAAATGATTGCTAAATTAAATTAATACTTAAATGGCTGTATTGGAACATTATGGGTTTACTGTGTTAAAAATATTACATATGTTGAAATTCAAAGAAAGTTTTACATATTAATTATGTTACTACTAGCTACCTCAAGTTTCTATGGATTGCTTTATTGTTTTTTTAGAACTCTTTGTGGTACACCGAACTACATTGCTCCTGAAGTGCTTGGCAAAAAGGGACATAGCTACGAGGTTGACTCTTGGTCACTGGGATGCATTCTGTTAGTTGCTATCTATTAAAAACTTTTTATTAACTACACTGAATAGTTTTTATTATTGCAAATATTAATATGTTTTTGTCAGTTTCTACTGGTTGAATGATTATCTGTTTATTCTTTGATGACAGATATAAAACCCTGGTCTTGAGTTGCAAATGGCTGAAGTTGGATGTGCAGAAATTTATGAATCTTATCTAAATGGGAATAGGCAAGAAAATCTGGCATTGATACTCCAGAACTCCTGGTTATGCTACATGTGTTTGAGGAGATTACTTTAGCAAATGCTGTGATGAAGATAAGTTATGAGATTGCATGGTAATGCCGATTCAATTTTTATATCCCACCCGTGATATATCAGAATTTGTGTCACAATGAAGTGTGAAATAAGGAAGTTCTGGTGTATAATATATGAAGCCAACTTTACATATATTCATTTTCACATTTGTAAAATTGCTCCATGGTCGATTTCTCACAACTACTCGTTGGAATTTGATATGTAGGTATACACTGCTGCTGGGAAAACCACCATTTGAGACTTCGTGTTTGAAAGATACATATACAAAGATAAAGAAGAATGAATATTACATCCCAGCAGGAAGAACATCTGTTTCTGCAAAACACTTGATTGAGCAACTCCTTCAATCGGAACCGACTCAACGGCCAACCATGGAGAAAGTCCTACAGCATGAATTCTTTACGTCAGGTATGGATGGCTTTGATCTTTTTTGGCAGTTTTGATTTGGATCTAACTGTCAGTGAAACTTAAAATATTCTAGCAAGTATGTGGTTAGAATACCTGAATTTTTTTATGTACAAGTGTATCTGGGCATTTATATAACACCATCCAGAGGATGAATACTTTGTAAATAGTTTTATTAGGAGATGTATTTCTTGGTCCCATCTTTATGATTTGTGAACCGTTATGACTTCTGCAGGTTGCTGTAAAGTTGGTTGCTGTTGATAATTTTTATATTATCTGTTAATTTATTGATTTGTGAGCATGATTTTACATTGTGAGTGGTTTCTAATTTGCAGGATTTCTTCCTGCTGGTTTGCCAACAAGCTGTCTGACAATGGCTCCTCGATTTGATACACTGAAGCAGGCAGACCTTGGTAGGAGACCACTTTTGGAACTGAATGGTAAATGAAATGTTAAATTGTCTGCTTGCAGTTAACAGACCTTTCTTTGAAGACTTTTAGCACAAATCAAATGGTAAATTGTGTACAGCAACATTGATACGTTGCCCTTGATTTGGTGGTTGAAATTTCCTGAAGTGAACTGTTGATCAGAAAGACTTTCGTGTGCCAAAGTTTCATGTGTCTCGCTTGAACCTTTGCAATGCTTTGCTTCTTGAGATTAAGTCATGTTTTGGGTGTTTGTCTTGCTGCTTTGAACTAGCTTTGTTATCACAGTAAGGTAATTTAAAGGAGACATTTGAGATAATAATTTTTATATTCAACCTGATCTCGTGTTCTGCCTGTGTCTGTCTTATGTTAGGTCATCAGCTATTGTACACTTTTTATCATTCTGCTAAATATTTGATTAGTAAGGTTTCTATTTACAAAAAGAAAGGAAAGTGATAATAAACCGATATTTTTGTCTTAAAGTTTAATCTTAAAAGAATTATTTAACATCAAGTGCATTGTCATCAGCGAGGATCAAGGTTGAATTTCATACTTACGCAATGTTTTTGTGCTAGCTGTTTTCATCTTAAATGTTTTGTGATGTGTTGTACCATGTCACTTGTCACTTTCATTTGTTCAGTGAAATCAATCAAACAGTACACAGTAACACATAAAAACAAAATGTCATGTCCAGTATTAGAACTGTTTTGCTATATGTTATTTTAGATGGTGGCAACATGGCTGCAGGCTTGGCTGGTTCAGCTTTAGGAAGAGCCACAGATGAACCACCTCAGGGAGCAGAGACACGGGCTGTAGAATGTGTCAAGAGAATGAGCAGTATGTGTAAACTTATCTTACCTAGAGGCTAATTGTGTTATTTTGCTTTTTAATATCAAACTACACTTGTCCAAAAGGTAGTTAACACAGGGGCATATGTGCCTACTCCTGCCTAATGGATAATATGGCCGTTGCCACACAAAAGCTGCATCGCCAGGGTTTGATATATGGGGCATTGTTGACTTTCTTCCCCTCTGATCTACTCTTCTATAATACTTCTTAGCTCTCATATAAGCTGAGATACAGGCATCCAAAGGTACAAGATCGAGCGGATGGCGTAAAAATTCTTTGATCCGAATATCAGAATGTAATTGACCCAAAAAATTTCCCAGTTTATTTACAATTTTATGTGGCCCAACAAGTGGGCCAAATTTCATGCAAATCTGAGTCAGTCATGTTGGTTGAATTGAAGTGGAAATACCCACGATGCAATTTCTTTGTTGCACTGCTTATTGCACAGAAGCAGTGTAACAATGATTGTTCATATCCACTGTATACTGATGTTTTTGTTTTAGATGACGAAGCTGCAGACTCGTATCTTTTTGATTTACAAAACATTTTGACATCCGTTACTAATGCGAAAGCACTGGACAGGCCTTTTGTCAGCGATGGTTAGCATTTATCCCTATGGCTTTGTCAGTTGTGTGGTTGTGAAGTTAACGATAAACAGATTTTAAATGATTGGAAACATGTTTGAATCTGCGTAATAGTGATAAGGTAAGCAGTTGAATTAGTAATTAATTTTATTACAGAATTATTAAGAAGTATGTATATTGTAACAGCACCTGGTTAAGCGTTGTTGAAGTAGTGTACATTACATTGACAAGGCATCATATAGATTGTGCAACAAAATAAGAATGATCATGTTGGTGGCATCCCTAAGATGGGTCATGTATCCAATTATATGCAGGATGTCCTGCACTGGCTGCCACTACCCCAACGCATCTCATTTAGGGTCTCTGCCTTCGTTTGGCGTAGCCTCGTTGGTATTGCGCCTGCTTATCTGCGGGAGCTCTGTCGATCGCCCTATTTCTGGCAACAGTGGCCGCTGAATCCATCGCTCTGCTGTCTGCGGTGACCTGACTGTCCCCTTTGCACACACTTCTATAATGCAACATCGGGCCTTCCCGGTTGTGGGACCGAACATCTGGAATGGGCTTCCTCTAGAGCTGCGTCTCCTACCTAGAAACTCTTCACCTGCATTTTTTACCTCTTTGAAAACTACTCTTTTCAGCCGTGGTTGGGCCGAGAGCACCTCGGAGTAGATATCTTGAAGGGGGACTGCCTCACTATATCAAGTTTCTTTGATTGATTGATTGATTGTTGTTGTTACAGAGGAATCAGAAGACCCAGCTGCCGTTCCAATCTACTGGGTTAGCAAGTGGGTTGACTACAGTGACAAGTATGGCCTTGGATACCAACTCTGCGATAACAGCATCGGTGTTCTCTTCAACGACTCTTCCCGGCTTCTGCTTACGAGCAATGGCGAGTATGTATGCTCACTGCATTAGCTTTCAGATATGCAGTGTTTAACCCTCTGAACATCTTTGGTACATCTGTGCCTCATTAGACACATTGTAGCTATCACTTTGCAACATTATGCACGTTCTTACTTCATCTGCTTTAAATAAAGGATATTAGCAGCTAAGTTTAAATACTGAAGTAAACGTGATGAAGTTGCTTCTGTTTTCTTGTAATTCTTCGATTTGGCAACGTTTGAATGCTGAAAGATTGCACTTTAACTGTTGTTGTTTGAATGCTGAAAGATTGCACTTTAACTGTTGTTGTTTGAATGCTGAAAGATTGCACTTTAACTGTTTTTGTTTGAATGCTGAAAGATTGCACTTTAACTGTTGTTGTTTGAATGCTGAAAGATTGCACTTTAACTGTTGTTTTAATGCTGAAAGATTGCACTTTAACTGTTGTTGTTTGAATGCTGAAAGATTGCACTTTAACTGTTGTTGTTCCAAAGGAATATTCAGTACATCGAAAAGGATGGTAACGAATTCTTCCACACTTTAAAGGTGTTTCCAGAAAACTTAACTAAGAAAGTCACTCTTCTCAAGTACTTCAGAAATTACATGAGTGAACATCTACTGAAGGTAACAGATTGAGTTTCATAGAGAGCACAATTTAATAACTTGTTTGTTTTCTGTGCAAGTTGTTTGTCAATAGGTAGATTTTTGTGTTTAAATATGTCACTTGCTATGGCCATCCCAGTTCGTTTCTCTTACAATTCTGCTTACACTGATACAATTCTTATTGCACTGCCATAAACTATTGAATGAGAGTTACCTACTCTTGTGTTGAGTGGATATTCAAGGGGAACGTCTAGTTCTGTGTGCAATTGATATCATTGCAATTGACCTCTGACCTCATAGTCAACTGCATTTCATTATTAGGTTTGGATTTGTAGAAGTGTTTGACAAGCATGATTACTGGTATGATAATCTTATATTATAATTCTAAGTCTGTTTACCATGTCCTTCCGTATGTATGTATGTTTGCAGTGTTTGGCTGTCCGGCTAAAGGCTCCGAAACGGAACGGTTTAGCGATTTGAAAAAATTTACAAAACATTATTACGCAGCGTCTAATTCAACGCGACTATTTTCAGTTCGCAATTTTATTTAAACGCCGATATATGGCCATTTTAAATTTCACGAGAGTATATCTAAATACCGGCCACAGTATAGCCATTTGTACACGTCATGCATGCTAATTAAATAAATCTTACGTCACACGTAGCATATAGGTCAACGCTCTGATTCGCAACCAATCACGATGACCGTTGATTTAACATCAGAAGAATTTCTAGGTCATCGGAATGAACAATTCGCCAATGCAACACTTTAGCGATACGAAATTTTTAACGAACGTTTTCATTTGAATTTCTATAGATCCCAACCAAACTATATTTCAACTCAAAATTTACTTTAAATTCTGATATTTGGACATTTTAAGTTTCGAAGTGGTCAGAGTTTCAATGCCATTGAACAAATGCATGGGAGTATATAATTACATAGAGTTGCAATTAAACAAATTTCAAACCAGCGCGTAAATTCGCCAGAGGGACACACGAAAAATTTTCACATCGTTAAATTCAAATTCACAGGCGTTGACGAAGATGTCGTTAAATTCAAATACACGGGCGCTGAGGAAAACCCGGGCGAACGCCGGGTAAAAACTGCTAGTAATAATAATAATAATAATATCTTTTCTTTAATAAGCGCCTGACAAACGCACTGCGCTGTACATTTACATGTTATGCAATTTAAATCTTAACTACTAACAGAACAGACAGCTTGCAATACAACGGCGCTAATAGCAGCCTACAAACTTATCCGCCCAACGGGGGCTCGAACTCGGTACCTCTCGGTCTGTGTGCCAGATGTTATCCAATGCATACGGCCCCCCGATAATCTAAAGTTGGAGGAAATGTTAACTAAATGATGCTTTCAACTCCTACTTATTGTGCCTCGTCTAAAGCAAACTGTTTATGAAATTGTTACAGGCTGGTGCCAATATGATGCCGAGAGAGGGGGAAGAGATGACCCGCCTTCCATTTCTTCGTACATGGTTTCGAACAAGAAGTGCAATTGTCCTGTATCTGAGCAATGGAACACTACAGGTCAGTGCATATATGATGAGTGGTAATAATTACTTTAGTTGCTAGTTTCAATGAAACAGTTGATGTCATTATGGAACTTGTGATGGATTGGATTTCATACTGGGTTTTGTGATAATTGGTTGGCAGATGTGAATGATTACCATATAAACAGGTTTCACATATGTTGATGAACCAACAAAGAAATCTGGAAAAACTTAGACTGATGAATCAGTGTTGTGTTGGTTTTTTCCAGATTAACTTCTTTCACGATCACACAAAGATCATTCTTTGCCCGCTGATGATTGCTGTGACATACATCGATGCAAAGAAGGACTTTCGGACATTCCGTCTGCCACTGATTGAACAGTTTGGCTGCTGCACTGACCTTGTCAGTCGTCTGCGCTATGCAAAGACAATGGTGGAAAAACTACTCGCCACAAAACCAGCTCTTGCTGCTGGAAAAGACAAAAGTTAAATTAGTGCGATGCCATCCACCTGTGACATTTCAAGCATCCAAGATGACTGATGTTCTATAACATTTTTGTGTATAAATGGACAGATGGGTTATAGACATTGGGTTTAGCATTCTGGCTGAAAAGATTAGCTCCAGTGAAAGTGAAGAATGTTTAGGTTTAGTCTGGTGCTGTGCTTGTGCTGTTCATTTTCCTGTGATAATAATTACATTGATGTCAGAAGTGTGTGAATGATTGTGCTGTGGTCTCTTGTAGATCTTATGTGAAATTGTGGAGTAGTTTTCTATGTAGAATGAGTTGTGTGGTGATTTTCTATTGGGAAAGAAAGAAACGTACATTGTTTCATTAGTGAAGCTGATATTGCTGCAAAACTGGAATGTCACATTTGTTTCAAAGGCAAGATATTGTGTTGACCAGTTGAGGAACTGCTGTTAATAGGTCGGAAACATTGTTTTAGTTTATTAACTGATCTTATTGGATTTTGTTTTAATGCAATAAATTAGCATCCTGAGCAACTGTATTGTAAATTAAAGATTGAAGGACATCATCTGTTTATTAGGTTTGTCTTTTTAAATACATTCTTTTATTTTCTTCTGAAAAGTTTCCCTTCTGTCAGCACTTTGTGTAATTGTTTCTTTAATCTTACCTGAATAATTTATTTACTGAAAATTACTCGCATTTCAATCTTTGCAATTCATAAAACTAGGCCTACTTTTTTAATTGAAAGAAGCTTTGCAGTTATGCCAGGAAAATTGATATAAATTTAAGGATTTAATTTTTGCTTTCAGCTTTCATATTAATTAACACATGTGTCTTGAAGATTTAGTGAGTGAGTGTCTAACACTGAACACATTAAAACAATTCATATCCCTCAGCTTGATTTTAAAGAGTTTAACTGTTTATTGGAAGATGTTTGCTTAAACTGTTTTTTTTACAAACTCTTGCAGCGGTAATTTTGTTCTCAAAAGTAAAAGATTTTACTGCCCAGAAACAGTTTTGCTCTGATGTGCCACCTGATTGTAAAAGTGGCTGTGTTGCATTTTGATTGTAAAAGTGGCTGTGTTGCATTTCGTACAATTTGTTGAGCGGTTTTCTGTTGCGTGAAATCAATGACGTGTGTGCATTGGTGTGTAACAAAAGCACCTAGCATGGTGAATCTGTGGAAATCTACTTGAACCTGCATTTCCTTTTATAGCTCCTACCTTGAACACTTTTATTTTAGTTTTACATCCATGTCAAAACAAAAACATGTTTATGGTGTCATTCTATACCTTTCAAAAACATTTTCACCAAATCACTAGGTTTTCTCTGGCAAAATATTTGACATTCGGATCCAGTATATGTTAGTAATGTGTCAGTTGCAAACTCATTTATAGACAGCGCCTTTATCTTCAGCATAGGGCTCCGGCGCTATAAAATTGTCATTATTATTAGTATTATTATTGTTGTTCACTGTCCAGTTTTGTGCTTGTGTTGGTGTCAGAAATCCTGATGTCTATTTTCATAGTTCTGGAAGGCCATTTGTATCACATGGTAAAGGCATTTATAGATGTAGTTAGTGACCATGTCTACATGTAGTACTTTTCATTTGATGCCCTTTCAAGTAATCATTGCTATTATTAATTGACAGTGTATTCTGCCCATGTACAAAGTTTAAGTGTGTTCTCAAGAAACAAGGATGTTGAATTACAGAATGAATGTGATCAGGAGCGTAGCCAGACTTAAATTCAAGAGGAGGCAACTTGGCAAAATCCTGGTAATTGGGGTCATTGGTCAATGGAAGTTCCAGTATATAAAGAAAGCAAGAGGAGGCAACTGCCTCCATGTAGGGGTTTCGCCTATGAATGTGATGTGTCTGAAAGAAAGTCAAGTCTGGTGGAATGATGTTTCAAGACTGGCCAGCCAGCACCTGATGTGTTTTGCTATGCTAAGTTTGAGCTGTGGGTTTGTATGCTAGTGTGTGGAAGCTGAACTCGGGTCATGACTTTAGTTTTTACACATACATGTCCTCTACTGGCAACCAAGTTTATACATTGTGCTGTGGAGTTTCATCTTGAAGAGTATTTGAATGACATTAATGGCGTTAAAATGAGTTGTTGACATTTAAAATAAGGGAGTATTGCATGGCATAAATTTGTTTACATTATGCAAAAGGTATTCTTGTCAGAAAATCAGTACAAATTTAAATTGCAGTGAACCTTGGGGCTACAGCAAACAATAACAAAGTAATGCAGAGATATTTTTCTAATCAACAAGCTCTATCTTGATTGGCTTCTTGCCTTTGTTAGACCCAGATTCATTACGCTTGACCAGCATTTACATTGGTTCATAATCGGCTCTACTTTTCTGATGATTACATGGAGATGACCTTTGTAAGAGCATGATTATGGTTTCAGAAGAGGCCATAAAACATAGCCGTGGCCATTTTAGATACTTGTAAAAGGTGAACAAAATATCTGCTAAAATGCATAAAAGCCATTTACTTTGCTGTTATTGTAAAAAAAATTGATAGCAATACATGTAGTTATAATATAATAAAACCTGCAAAATACAAATGTTAGACATATACAATGCACTCCCAAATTGACAAAATAAATCTACCATCCAGTATGTTCGTCTGCTGTGAATGGAGGTAAGGGTAGTCCGTAAAAGAATGTCCACAATAAAGGGGAGTCATAACCCCTCCCCAATGCGGACAAGGAGGGGGTTATGACCAGTTTGGACATCCGCATCTCAAGTTGGTACACAGTTTTTTAGTACACGCTGTGTCTTAAACACTGACTTCAGTCAGATGGCAGACAATCTACTAAATTGGTTAGTCATTTGTAATATTCCGTTGCAGACCGCTCAACCATTTTCATCAACATTGCACAGTGACTGGAATAATAGTATTAAATGAATGATGATAGCATTGAAAAGTGGAATCGAGTTTAGCATGCAAAAGCAGCAGAAAGGAAAAGTCGGTTGATGGGTATAATTATGCGAGTCCGTGCTAAATAATAGTCAGAAGTCTTGAAGGCAGTCGTTCTCTGATGCGGACGTCCAGGAAGGGGGAGGGAGGGTAAGGCCAAATAGGGTCCAGAGGAGGTCATTTTTGCCGACGTCCTTTATGGACGACCTCTAAGGTGGATATTAAAGTGGCAGTTTTTGAATTGGATGAAGTGGTTGAATAGTTGTTTCATGTACTTGGTTAGAAATTCCCACTACATATTATTGTAGTTGCTGGCGCTGTCTGTTACGTTGTTGCAGTCGTAGAAGTAATGTTGCGATTTATTCTTGATAGACGCGTGGAGTCGGATTAGATTAGACCTGTATACTGTTCGAAGTGCAGAAACACGGATACGTAGCAGCTAGAAAGTCACTGATGTGAAGCGACAGGCATGGGCGTGGCCAGGGAAAAATTTCGGAGGGGATTGTAAGTTGGTTTTTTTTGGGGGGGTTCCAGTGGAAATGGTCGAAAAGTTCAGTTTTTTGTTATTTCGCATATAATTGCATAGACATTTTTTGGCAAGTTATTTTGGGGGTGTTTGATCCCGTAAACCCCCATAAACACGCCCATGGCGACAGGTCTACTTTGGCGTTGGGCAGTATATAGGGTGATAGACTGCTTGCGTAAGCGAATCAATAGGGTAGAAGCGGCTTTGAATAGGACTGCTGGGACCATCGACCTATATTGATATAGGTCGATGGCTGGGACCAAACATTGCGCCCTCAGGATAATTCGTGGGGTGTGGTAGTGTGATGGATCTAAGAGGAGGTGGCTCTGGGCGTCTTGCAAATGGGGAGTACACAGGGGTTGGAAGCGTCGTAGGTGTTTTTTGGTAAGGGCTAGGATAGTTTGTCGCCAGTGGCATCGGACCGATAAGACTTAGGCTTAGGCTTAGGTACTTTGGAGGCGCTGGGCGTAGCTCTCTCGTATGGATTCTTAGACCCCGCTGGGGGCAGGGACCTAAGACCCATTTCGTATTGTTGGGGTATTGACCTAAAACCTCGTCCATACGAACCTGGATAACCTAGAGGTGGCATATCGTATTGGGGTAGGGAGTCTAGACTGTCTAGGGACCTAAAACCTCCTCCTTAAGGACCTGTGTAACCTGGAGGGGGCATTTCGTATTGTTGGGGTAATGGCCTAGAACCTCGTCCATACGGACCTGGGTAACCTGGAGGCGCATAGGCGCAACCACCCTATGGGACCCGTGGGACGCGTCCCCCAACTTTCGAACAGGTTGGGACGGTCCCCCAACTTTTGAAAATTTTGAGGTAAACAAGGACCCAAAATGCACTCCATTTGGTATCAAATGCACAAAATTGCGTCGGCTTCTGTGCCTCTCTGAGGCTCCGCCCCAGAGCCCGATAGGGGAGCTTACGACGCTCCCCCGTACCTTTAGTCGTTAGGCGCTTATTGCCTTCCGCAATCGCGTTGCGCCTCTGCTGGAGGGGGCGGGCAGGACTAGACCTCTAATGATCAATCGGCGATTGTGTTGCACAGTAGCCGTGCACCATAATAATTGAAGTTATGAACGCCAGGAAGTAAGTAATGACAAACGCATTGGAGGTCAACGGTGACAAAGTCTGACCTGATCAATGACTGAACTGAAATTAGATTTATCCGGAATGGAAGAGATGGCGTCGTTCAACGATTTCAGTGTTTGAGTTAGGCCTACTGATCAGCGCATCCACCACAGTGGTGTAGTGGGGGGGTGGGGGGGGGGTGGGGAACGCCGTTCCCCCACTTTTTTTCTCACACTATGCAAAATTCTTGCAAGATTGCACTTTTTGCTTACTTCAATATCCATGGGCGTTCCCCCACTTCATTTTTTTAGGACTACACTGATTCCACCAATCCAGACAGGGTTTCATTCAGCGTGTCTCTCAAGTCTTCCAGTTTAGGATTAATCTTATCATCGACTACTTCGTTCTGAGAACAACAAGTACATAAGTGAGTAAAGAGTCTTGTTTATAAAAAAATGTTATCTAATGAACGTGCATACAGTTGATTGGTATCGTATTTCAGTCAAAAGACTAACATGTATAGCCAAGTATTAGGCTTTCAAGGCATAGGGCCCACTATTATGCCCTATGTGCCGATTGAGCGTGTGGCCAATTATTATGCGAAGTTGGATGATCATGTATTTTCTGAATATCGAACACTGAACATTCACAAAGACCGTTTGAAAGACGACGATATTCATACTTACAGCAATAATTCGTGTTAGTTCATCCACGGTAAGGAGATCAGTTACCATTGTCAACACGCTGGCATTATTTTGACACTCTTTGTAAAATAAAATCTGTCAGCTATACAATTTCAGCAGGTCGCGTCAGGGTCATAGGGGTAATTCAGCAGGTCGAAGATATTAATGTTTGAGTTTGACGCATCAAGCAGCATAACTTCAGGCTTGTCAGATGCAAATGAAGGACATCTACTTACTTATTTACTACAAATTGACTTTAAACATTTTGTACTAGAATAGAAACCCAGCCGCAATTTGCAAGATCTTATGCCTTTCTTTATTACGTCACACGTTGTCATGGCAACAACAGCTGCGCAACATTATGATTACGTCATCCGTATTGGAGGACAATTGAGTTTTGTTGGTTTGCTTCAAGACGAGAAATGTAACAGACGTGAGAATTCGACAAGAAGAAATGAAATGAAGATACCTTTTGTTCTCGAAGACTATTTTCGAACCATGTTCGAAGACAAGACGCATGCGTACGTATTCAGGGCTAATAACTAATCTAGGGCTACATAAATGAGCTGATTCTTCGGCCTATAGGTCCGTTGGACTAGATTACTGGCCAAAATAAGCGCAGCCCTCTTGACGCAACTGGATCTCGCGTCGTGATAAGGTTGATGATGCTTTATCACGACTATCGTGATTTTCACGATAGTCGTGATTTTGGTTGTGATGTTGATAAATATGAGGAATTGTGGAATTCAATGAATTAATTAATTAATGAGAATGAATGAACCGCTAAAAATGAATGAACGTGCGAACGAACGAAAGCATGAACGAAAATTATGCATTGTTCTCCAAGAAAGCATGTGATGTTGAGGTGTCTAAAACCTTGAAGGCCTATGACGCGTTAATTACCATCGTTTCGCCATCACATAACCCCTTGAATAAGTTCAGGTATACAAAATAGCAACCATTCCCTTTAACTTGCCCTCTAACTCTCCGTATAATTGTAACTCTACTCCCTCTCCATATCCATATACATATCTCTCCCCCTGCTCCCTCCCTCCCTCCCTCCCTCCTCCCTTCCTCCCTCTCATCTCCTCTCCTCTCTTCTAATCTTCTTTCCCCTCTTCTCCTAGAAGCCCCTCTTTCACAGTTTCTCTCCCTCTCCTTCTCACAGACAGGAGCAGAGGCAGAGGCGGAGGCCTTCAACTGTCCCTGTTCTTGTCCATGTCCATGCCCCTGCCCCTGCCCCGACCCTGCCTCCTCTCTCTCCATATCCCTGTCCCACTCCCTGTGCCTTTCCCCTCCCTCCCTCTTCCTATGCCTCTCCCTCTTCATCTGCCTATGCCTCTGCCTCTCCCTTCATCTGCCTCTCCCTCTCTGTCTCTCCCTCCCTCGCTTCGTTTGCTTCTCGCTTTTCCCGTTTTTATTTTCAGTGCGTTTCCTGCGAAGAAGAATTCGCACTTTGCCACTCCGGCCAACCGGATGCTCGAGATTCAACGCGAGATGGTAGAAGTGGAACTGGATCTTTCCATCCAGAAAGAGGTAGGGAAGACTACACTAACATAAGAAGTCTAATCGTTTCATTCGTAATCGTAATCGTGATCTCGTGATTTTTTACGGCGCCCGAAAAATCCAAGTCACATCCGCTCAATCTTAACCAAATCTGGAGTTCTGGACATTGATCTCTGCACAATCCCTCTGATACGAAGCAGCGCTCGTTAATAAGCTGGTGCTCTGCGCTTGGCTTTTGAGTTGCGCTTTACAAATTTGGAGATTGCGATTGCCAAATAGGTCGGGTCAAAATCGGTTCTAGGTCAAGATCCAAATTGGCCAAACAAGCAGACAGTCATACAGCTTCGGTGCACAGTGTTTAGAAATGAAGCGGTGAGGGAGGAAATCCGATTCAACCTAATCTAAAAGCAATTTAAACTTCTATAGCGCCGATTTCGTAATGCACAATGCATGGATTGGCAAAGTGGCCGATTGGTTAGAGCGCTTCGCCTGCAACGCGGAGAACACAGAACCGAGCTTCGCCTGAGACAATTACCATGTAGGAACCTTGAGGAGCAGGTCCTTCACTCTCAAATGCTCTGCGCCATCGATGTTGTGTGGTATGGCACTATGGCTGTGTGCACTCCTGAACTTAGGAAGGAGGACAACTTCAAATACAGTTGTATTGCATTGTATCGATCGAACTCTGCAGTTCATCAGTTAATGCCTTGTCCATTAGAGATCGACGCCATGGAAGTCATTAATAATTATTAAAGAAACCCGAACGACCTTCACCTCTATGGCTGTTTTTTTATATTTATTTCTGTCTCTGTCTGTTTCCCTGTTTGCCTCTTTGCACAACTTAATCTTTTCTTCATGTTTGTCGTATTTTCCATATGTCAGTGTGTCTGTGTGTGTCTCTACCTATCTGTCTGACTTTTTTGACTGCCGTCCGTCCATTGCGTGTCTCTGTATATATGATTGGCTATTTAAAATTGGTCAGTTAGTTGCTGTTGCTGTTGATGGTAATGATGATGCTGATAATGATGATAATGATAATGATGGTGATGGTGATGACGATGATGATGATGATGATGATGAAGCTGATGATGATGACGGTGGTGATGATAATGGAGGAGATGGTGACATGATGATGATGACGACGACGACGATGACGATGATGATAACGAGGATGACGTTGACGTTGACGAATTACAGGAGTTTCGGACGAAGATGGAGGAAGTAAGATGGAGAAGAAAAGAATTTGAACAGAAGAAATTCTGGCGGCGGAACAGTTTCGAGAAGTTCGAAAAATTTCTCAAGGTCGGCATAAGCTGTCTGTCTGTCTGTCTGTCTGTCTGTCTGTCTGTCTGTCTCTCTTCTGATCTCTGTGCTCTGTTTTCTTTTCTCTGTGCGTTGTTCTCTGTGATCCGTTCTCTGTGCTCTGTTCTCTGTGCTGTTCCATGTGCTCCGTTCTCTGTGCTCTGTTCTTTGTTCTCTGTGCTCTGTTCTCAGTGCTCAGTGCTCTGTTCTCTGTTCTCTGTTCTCTGTTCTCTGTTCTCTGTCCTCTGTGCTCTGATCTCTGTTCTCTGTTCTCTGTGCTCTGTTCTCTGTGCTTTGTTCTCTGTGCTCTGTTCTCTGTTCTCTGTGCTCTGTTCTCTGTTCTCTGTGCTCTGTGCTCTGTTCTGTGCTTTGTTCTCTGTGCTCTGTTCTCTGCGCTCTGTGCTCTGTTCTCTGTGCTCTGTGCTCTGTACTCTGTGCTCTGTTCTCTGTCCTCTGTGCTCTGTGCCCTGTTTTCTGTGCTCTGTTCTCTGTGCCCTGTGCTCTGTTCTCTGTGCTCTGTTCTCTGTGCTCTGTGCTCTGTTCTCTGTGCTCTGTGCTCTGTGCTCTGTTTTCTGTGCTCTGTGCTCTGTTCTCTGTTCTCTGTTCTCTTTTCTCTGTGCTCTGTTCTCTGTGCTCTGTTCTCTGTGCACTGTGCTCTGTTCTCTGTGCTCTGTGCTCTGTTCTCTGTGCTCTGATCTCTGTGTTCTGTTCTCTGTGCTCTGTTCTCTGAGCTCTGTGCTCTGTTCTCTGTTCTCTGTTCTCTGTTCTCTGTGCTCTGTTCTCTGTGTTCTGTGTTCTGTTCTCTGTGCTCTGTTCTCTGTTCTCTGTTCTCTGTGCTCTGTGCTCTGTTCTCTGTTCTCTGTGCTCTGTGCTCTGTGCTCTGTTCTCTGTTCTCTGTTCTCTGTTCTCTGTGCTTTGTTCTCTGTGCTCTGTTCTCTGTTCTCTATGCTCTGTTCTCTGTGCTCTGTTCTCTGTGCTCTGTTCTCTGTTCTCTGATCTCTGTGCTCTGTTCTCTGTGCTCTGTGCTCTGTGCTCTGTTCTCTGTTCTCTGTTCTCTGTGCTCTGTGCTCTGTTCTCTGTGCTCTGTGCTCTGTTCTCTGTGCTCTGTTCTCTGTGCTCTGTTCTCTGTGCTCTGTTCTCTGTTCTCTGTTCTCTGTGCTCTGTTCTCTGTCCTCTGTGCTCTGTTTTATGTGCTCTGTTCTCTGTGCTCTGTGCTCTGTTCTCTGTGCTCTGTTCTCTGTTCTCTGTGCTCTGTGCTCTGTTCTCTGCGCTCTGTGCTCTGTTCTCTGTGCTCTGTGCACTGTTTTCTGTGCTCTGTTTTCTGTGCTCTGTTCTCTGTTCTCTGTGCTCTGTTTTCTGTGCTCTGTGCTCTGTTCTCTGTTCTCTGTGCTCTGTTCTCTGTGCTCTGTTCTCTGTGCTTTGTTCTCTGTGCTCTGTTCTCTGTTCTCTGTGCTCTGTTCTCTGTGTCCTGTGCTCTGTTCTCTGTACTCTGTTCTCTGTTCTCTGTTCTCTGTGCTCTGTGCTCTGTTCTCTGTTCTCTGTGCTCTGTTCTCTGCGCTCTGTGCTCTGTTCTCTGTGCTCTGTTTTCTGTGCTCTGTGCTCTGTGCTCTGTGCTCTGTTCTCTGCGCTCTGTGCTCTGTTCTCTGTGCACTGTGCTCTGTGCTCTGTTTTCTGTGCTCTGTGCTCTGTTCTCTGTTCTCTGTTCTCTGTTCTCTGTTCTCTGTTCTCTGTGCTCTGTTCTCTGTGCTCTGTTCTCTGTGCTCTGTGCTCTGTGCTCTGTGCTCTGTGCTCTGTTTTCTGTGCTCTGTTCTCTGTGCTCTGTTCTCTGTTCTCTGTGCTCTGTTCTCTGTGCTCTGTTCTCTGTGCTCTGTGCTCTGTTATCTGTGCTCTGTTCTCTGTGCTCTGTTCGCTGCGCTCTGTTCTCTGTTCTCTGTGCTCTGTCCTCTGTGCTCTGTGCTCTGTGCTCTGTGCTCTGTTCTCTGTTCTCTGTTCTCTGTGCTCTGTGCTCTGTTCTCTGTGCTCTGTGCTCTGTTCTCTGTTCTCTGTGCTCTGTTCTCTGTGCTCTGTTCTCTGTGCTCTGTGCTCTGTTCTCTGTGTTCTGTTCTCTGTGCTCTGTTCTCTGTTCTCTCTTCTCTGTGCTCTGTTCTCTTTGCTCTGTGCTTTGTTCCCTGTTCCCTGTGCTCTGTGCTCTGTGCTCTGTGCTCTGTTCTCTGTGCTCTGTTCTCTGTGCTCTGTGCACTGTTTTCTGTGCTCTGTTCTCTGTGCTCTGTTCTCTGTTCTCTGTTCTCTGTGCTCTGTTCTCTGTTTTCTGTGCTCTGTTCTCTGTTTTCTGTGCTCTGTTATCTGTGCTCTGTGCTTTGTTCTCTGTGCTCTGTTCTCTGTGCTCTGTGCTCTGTGCTCTGTTCTCTGTGCTCTGTTCTCTGTTCTCTGTTCTCTGTTCTCTCTGCTCTGTTCTCTGTGCTCTGTTCTCTGTGCTCTGTGCTTTGTTCTCTGTGCTCTGTTCTCTGTGCTCTGTGCTCTGTTCTCTGTTCTCTGTGCTCTGTTCTCTGTGCTCTGTGCTCTGTTCTCTGTGCTCTGTTCTCTGTTCTCTGTTCTCTGTGCTCTGTTCTCTGTGCTCTGTTCTCTGTTATCTGTTCTCTGCTCTCCCTCTCCCAGAGGCAGGAGAGGCAGAGGAGGGGACAGGGAGGCGGAGGCGGAGGCAGGAGGCAGAGGGCAGGGGCAGAGGCAGGGGCAGGGGCAGAGGCAGAGGCAGAGGCAGGGGCAGGGCAGGGGCAGAGGCAGAGGCAGGCAGAGGCAGAGGCAGGCAGAGGCAGGCAGAGGCAGAGGCAGGCAGAGGCAGAGGCAGGGGAGGCAGAGGCAGAGGCAGAGGCAGAGGCAGAGGCAGGGGCAGAGGAGGCAGAGGCAGGGGCAGAGGCAGAGGCAGAGGCAGGGCAGGCAGGCAGAGGCAGAGGCAGGCAGGCAGGGCAGGGGCAGAGGCAGAGGCAGAGGCAGAGCAGGGGCAGAGGCAGAGGCAGAGGCAGGGGCAGAGGCAGAGGCAGAGGCAGGGGCAGGGCAGAGGCAGGGCAGCAGGGCAGAGGCAGGGGCAGGGGCAGAGGCAGAGGCAGGGGCAGAGGCAGGAGGCAGAGGCAGAGGCAGGGGCAGAGGCAGGCACAGAGGCAGAGGCAGAGGCAGGGCAGAGGCAGAGGCAGAGGCAGGAGGCAGGGCAGGCAGAGGCAGAGGCAGAGGCAGGCAGGCAGAGGCAGAGGCAGAGGCAGAGGCAGGCAGAGGCAGGGGCAGAGGCAGAGGCAGGCAGAGGCAGAGGCAGAGGAGAGGCAGAGGCAGAGGCAGAGGCAGGGGAGGCAGAGAGGCAGAGGCAGAGGCAGGCAGGCAGAGGCAGAGGCAGAGGCAGAGGCAGGCAGAGGCAGAGGCAGAGGCAGGCAGGGAGGCAGAGGCAGAGGCAGGAGAGGCAGAGGCAGAGGCAGAGGCAGAGGCAGAGGCAGAGGCAGGCAGAGGCAGAGGCAGAGGCAGAGGCAGAGGCAGAGGCAGAGGCAGAGGCAGAGGCAGAGGCAGAGGCAGAGGCAGGCAGCAGGCAGAGGCAGAGGCAGAGGCAGAGGCAGAGGCAGAGGCAGAGGCAGAGGCAGAGGCAGAGGCAGAGGCAGGGGCAGAGGCAGAGGCAGAGGCAGAGGCAGCAGGCAGGCAGAGGAGGGCAGGAGGCAGAGGCAGGGGCAGAGGCAGAGGCAGAGGGCAGAGGCAGAGGCAGAGGCAGAGGCAGAGGCAGGGGCAGAGGCAGAGGCAGAGGCAGAGGCAGAGGCAGGGGCAGAGGCAGAGGCAGAGAGCAGAGGCAGGGGCAGAGGCAGAGGCAGAGGCAGAGGCAGAGGCAGAGGCAGAGGCAGGCAGGAGGCAGAGGCAGGAGGCAGGGCAGGCAGAGGCAGAGGCAGCAGAGGCAGGCAGAGGCAGGCAGAGGCAGAGGCAGAGGGCAGAGGCAGGCAGCAGGCAGGCAGAGGCAGAGGCAGAGGCAGAGGCAGAGGCAGAGGCAGAGGCAGAGGCAGAGGCAGGGGCAGAGGCAGAGGCAGAGGCAGAGGAGAGGCAGAGGCAGAGGCAGAGGCAGAGGCAGGCAGAGGCAGGCAGAGGCAGAGGCAGGGCAGAGGCAGAGGCAGAGGCAGAGGCAGAGGCAGAGGCAGGGGCAGAGGCAGAGGCAGAGGCAGAGGCAGAGGCAGAGGCAGAGGCAGAGGCAGCAGAGGGCAGGAGGCAGAGGCAGAGGCAGAGGCAGAGGCAGAGGCAGAGGCAGGCAGGCAGAGGCAGAGGCAGAGAGGCAGAGGCAGGCAGAGGCAGAGGCAGAGGCAGAGGCAGAGGCAGAGGCAGAGGCAGAGGCAGAGGCAGAGGCAGAGGCAGAGGCAGAGGCAGAGGCAGCAGGGCAGAGGCAGAGGCAGAGGCAGAGGCAGGCAGAGGCAGGGCAGCAGAGGCAGGCAGGCAGAGGCAGAGGCAGAGGCAGGGGCAGGAGCAGGCAGGCAGAGGCAGGCAGGGCAGAGGCAGAGGCAGAGGCAGAGGCAGGGGCAGGGCAGAGGCAGAGGCAGAGGCAGAGGCAGAGGCAGAGGCAGGGGCAGAGGTGCATTGGATCATTTGACAGAAAGTTAGCCCTAAAAGAGAAAAGAGCAGCCGATCGGCAAGAAAAATTTCATAAACACCACGTCCGCCAGCTAACACTTAATATCCATTCACAAGTTCCAACAGAAAGCAATGAAGATCATGAATCGGATTCTTCAATGGTTGAACTGAATACAAGCAGCAGCTCTTCTGAAGATTCCATGGATGAATGTGATATACGACTCCCAGCATATCCCAAGAAAATTAAAAATACACTGCTCAAACAAAAAGATATTGTATCTGAGAAAGTATCGGCAGTCTTAGATCGAACGAATACTAGCCTCCGGAAATCTGTGATGATTCTTGCTTCAGTTGCTAATCAGACAGGTTGTTCAGCTTCCTCGACAGTTCTATCCAAAAGTACAATTCACCGGCGACGTAAACATCACAGGCAAGTCTCTGCTGCTCTAATCAAACTAGACTTTCAATCAAGCAAATCCAAATCTGTTGTTCATTGGGATGGCAAACTGCTGCCTGATGTCACTGGCCTAGAGAGCAAACTTGTAGATCGCCTGCCTGTTCTTGTTTCCTCTCTCATAGATGGAAGTACTAAACTTCTTGGTGTACCCAAGTTGACTTCTGGGACTGGACGAATAGCTGCTAATGCAGTACTTGACCTTCTTCGATCATGGGAGTGTGATGATCATGTTATCGGTATGTGTTTCGATACGACTGCCTCAAACACAGGGAGAATTAATGGAGCATGTACACTTCTTGAAAAGGACATTGGTCGGAATCTGTTATGGATGGCGTGCAGGCACCACATGTTTGAGGTTCTTTTGGCAGATATCTTTCAAGTATGTCTTCGATCACCATCAACTGGTCCAGATATCCTTATTTTTAAGCGATTCCGCGAGAAATGGTCTGATCTAAATCACGATATCTTCAAACAACGAACAGTCCCACTCATAATCGTTTCGGATCAAGTGAAAGAATTCATTCTTGAGCATTGCAACAAAAGTTATCCTCGAGAAGATTATCGCGAGTTTATATGCCTAGCTGGGTTAATGGTTGGATTGGATGTCAAGGCAAACATTCGCAAACCTGGTGCTTTACATCGTGCTCGCTGGATGGCGAAGGCGATATATTCGCTGAAAATTGAGCTTCTGTTCAATGGAAATGAACAAACTTTTCCTCTGACAGGTTGTGAATTCCAAGGAGTTCAGAGATTCAATCGATTTGTTGTGACAATTTACATACAATCCTGGTTCACTAGTAGGTTGGTAGTCGATGCACCAATCAATGATTTACTGCTAATCCAACGCTTGAAAGTATATGATGATGATGCACTAAAGTCTACTGGACTGAAAATGATGAAACGCCATTCGTGGTATTTAAGCCAAGAGTTGGCTACACTATGCTTATTCTCGGAGAAAATTTCTAACGACGAGAAAACTCAGCTTGTGAGAGAGATGAAATCTGCAAGAGGTCCACATTTACTCGAGTCACTTCCAGAAACATTGGAGGATATAGCTATTTCAAGGAGCTTCTTCCAAACTGCAGGCATTGAGGACAGTTTTCTGAATTCGCCAGTTGACTCTTGGAAAAACAATGAATCATTCCTGGCTGGCGCCAAGCTAGTGAATAATTTGGCTTGCGTTAATGACGTTGCTGAACGTGGCGTTGCCCTGATCCAGAACTTCAATTCATCGATAACAAGAAATGAAGAACAGAAACAGTTTCTGTTGCAAGTAGCAGAAAAACACAGAAAAGAATTTCCAACTTGCACCAGAGACAAACTTCTCGATATGTAGTTTGAACTCGACCTCGTTTCTTACAAAAAATACTGCCGATCAATGAATAATTTTCTGAATTTTGATGCTTTTGCCTGGAACTAGTGTTATTATATTGTTTGAACTAGCACAGTTTATAAATATATTCATAAACTACATACTCTAACAGCTTTCCAATGGTATCAAACAACTTCAAATGACAATAAATAATTTTTAATACCTTGTCAAACTACACGATATCACGAGACATTCGACGGCCGAGACAATGACATTCAACAGACTTGAGGGACCTCTCAATGTTAATCAAATGAACTGAAATTTTGCATGTAGCATTGTATTATCATATAGAAACTTTCTACAAGGTGCCTCCTGAGATTTGCCCAAGAAAAGTTTTTTTCAAACATTATGGGACACCCTAATATATATGTACATATACATCTATGTGTGTAAATATATACATGTGTAGGTATAATTATATATAATTATGTAGTTATATATGTTTTTTATATATGTATATATGTATGTATGTATGTATGTATGTATGTATGTATGTATGTATGTATGTATGTATGTATGTATGTATGTATGTATATACACATACATCTATGTTCATTCATTCATTACTTGAATTTGTATAGCGCCTCTTCAAGGGAACTACTCAGAGGCGCTCCCAACCCAAGCGCGGCCAAATAGGATCGTTTTAAGTTGAGAGAGGAATGACTGAGAAGGGGTTCTAGGAAGGGAGCGGAGGACCAGAGGGAGGCCATTCCAGGTCGAGGGGCCAATCACAGAGAAGGCACGGCTCTGCCTGGTGGAGGTACGAGCAAAAGGGACAGAGAGAAGACCCTGTTCAGCTGAACGGAGGGAGCGCGAGCCTCGAGCACTAAGGGTGGGGCTACAAAGCTCAATAAGGTAGGCAGGAGCAAGACCCAGCAGGCAGCGCCAAACTAGGGCAGCTACCCTATATTCGATACGCTGCCTAAGCGGGAGCCAGTGAAGAATGTCGCGCATATAGCTGGAGATGTGGTCGAATTTAGGTATGCGGCCAATAAGGCGAGCTGCAGAGCGTAAAACGCGAACCAGACAGCTTAGTCGGGCAGCCGGGAGGCCAACATAGAGAGAGCAGCAGAAGTCAAGTCTGATAGTGACAAAAGAATGGACAAGGGTAGCAGTAGCCGTAGGACTTAGCGAGCGAGCGATAGTGCGTAGTTGGCGCAGTTGGTAGTAACAAGCACGGCTGAGAGAGTGAAGGTGAGGAGCAAAGGTGAGCTCCTGATCCAGAGTAACGCCAAGGTCACGGACCACAGAGGAGAAGACAAAATGAGGAAAGGCGGTAGCAAGGGCAGCCATATCTAGCTTAGCCAGCTGCTGGCGAGTGCCCAGCCAAATGAATTGAGTTTTTGAGGAGTTGAGGCGGAGACGGTTGGACGACATCCAGGCCCCCAAGGCCGCCATGGCCAAGCTCATATTGCGGACGGTACCAACGGCGTCAGAGGCGAGGCAATGTTGGTAGGCCTGAACGTCATCTGCGTACAGCTGGGCCAGCATAGCGTGGGAGGCGAGGAGAGAGGCGAGGTCAGAGGTATAGATTATGAAGAGAAGGGGACCCAAAACGGAGCCCTGAGGGAGACCATAGGGGGCGGGGGCCCATTGGGACCTAGAGGACCCATGGACCACACGAAAGGAGCGCTCACTAAGAAAAGATCTTAGCCAGAGGAGCATGGTACCAGAGAGGCCAAAGGATAAATGTAACCGTTCTAGCAAGATATCATGGTCCACAGTGTCAAACGCTGCACTGACATCAAAGAGAGCTAAGAGTGTCAGTTGCGAGCGATCGATGGCACCGTAGACATCGGAAAGGAGACGAAGAAGCAATGTCTCGGTGGAATGACCTTTCCGAAAGCCAGACTGGATCGCTGGTAGTAGGTTGTTAGTCTCAAGGTACGATGTAAGCTGGAGGGCGACTATCTTCTCAATGACCTTCGAGACGAATGAGACATTGGCGATCGGTCGGAAGTTGACTGGGTTGTTTGAGTCTAGTCCCTCACACTTGAGAACTGGTACCAGGTATGTGTGTAAATATATACATGTGTAGGTATAATTATATATAATTATGTAGGTGTATATGTATTTATATATGTATATGTATGTATTTATGTATGTATGTATGTATGTATGTATGTATGTATGTATGAGCCCGAACGTGACTCGGGTTAACCGCTTTTGCATAGAATTCCCGGCCCGAGTAACGTTCGGGGTTAACGCCAAGGAGGTTAAGGAAATTGAAAACAAATATATATGGCAGCGAAATAATCAATCAACCAATCACTGAAATGGTGGTCTTGTTATTCTAAGATATGCGGCCCAAGGGTAAGTGACAAATTTGAATATTAGAGACACAGCTGATATGATTTTTGAACGAATCCTATTGAATCATGAGATATTAAGAATTGTATCTTGAAGTTTGAATGGTGATTGTGTGTAAAATGGAATCAAAGGTTTTTGTTCCATACCATATACGAACTGAAAAGAAGAGAAATCTAACCAAAGTGCACAATGAGATTTAGAGTATAGTTTTCTCTTGGAGATTGTTATGGGGTGCAGTCAGTACCGTACGTATTTGATCTGGTTTGTGGCATTCATACTCTTTGTTGTTTTTTTCAGGTTCAAAAAGTACAAGCGACATCAGGAGGAAATAAACAACTGGAAGATTCAGTGGATACAGATCATTCCAATTGGAATTGTAAGTTCAGTTAAATGCTTGTTTTGCATATAGTGTTAATAGTAGTAATTATTTAGTAGTATTGCACAGATGTCTAATGCACAAGGCATCAACCGATGAGGAATCAAAACCAAGCCGTAGTCAGCCGTAATCCAGAAGATCAGTTCAGAGAGGCAGCCAATGGTGGATTGGTGGATACACAATTTGAAATAGCTATTAATAATTACTTCGTATTGAATTTCTTTAATCTCACTTGATGCTGCATACATTAATGCAGCTCTAAATAAAATACAGCCCGTAAAACAAAGTTTTTTACTATATCCATCTAGTATCCTATAATGCGTCTTACGAAGCAGTTACCTCTACAAATATATAGTCCGCTGTTCATTTTACGCCATAGCGTCCGTTTAATCAGGCAGCGCGCCTGTTTTTGTTGCGGCCAATGACAACGCTGCGTATGGGAAAAGGGGATTCCCCGATTCGAAAAGTTGAGTCCCCGATTCTATAAGCTAGCCTTTTTGGGGAGCTGAAATTTTTATAGAATGAAGTGTCTGCGAGGGCGAGTCTATCTGCCAAGTTTCATGACGATTGAATGATTGTAAGTGATCGAATTAGTCGTCGCAAGATTTGACTTTTTAGCCTGTGGCTCAAGCAAGCAAGCAAGCAAGATTTCCGTAAGTTAAACTAGATGGATAAAAAGACTTGCAGATGGCAAATGTTTGGGGAACTGCTATACTGCAGAGGAGCTGATTGCTCAATCAGCCAGATGGCTCTTCCAGAAATTGCAGTTTCCCAGCCACTGTCTTCATCACCTCCTGCTGCCTATTAATTTTATGAGGACAAGTATTCCTTTCAAATTGAGGGCACCTTTCTTATATTACTGGTTGTTAAATGAAACTGTTTAAAAATAGTTTTGTGAATCAATGTTTCCTAGTTACCGTATGTTTAGTTATTTCTGTCAGTCCGTATTATTTGGATTAGCTGCATGAAGCATATTAAAAGCATGGTATTTTGTCACAACTATTATATGTGTGACTAAATGCATAAGGATTTTAGTTCTTAAATCATGACTTTCATAATAATTACTGAAACTCTGAATCAGCACATCCATTAAATCTCAAAATATAAAATCACTACGAAAGACATTAACAGATGTCAGACTTCTTGCACTGGATAGGCAGGCAACCTGTGTTAGGCTGTGCATAATCTTATATTATAATTCTTAGTCTGTTTACGATGTCCTTCCGTATGTATGTATGTATGTATGTATGTTTGCTTGTCCGGCTAAAGGCTCCGAAACGGAACGGTTTAGCGATTTGAAAAAATTTACAAAACATTATTACGCAACGTCTAATTCAACGCGACTATTTTCAGCTCGCAATTTTATTTAAACGCCGATATATGGACATTTTAAATTTACAACTGTTTCGGCGAGGCTATCTTATAATACTGGCTATAGCATGCCCATTTGTCCACGTCACTAAATATGCAATCTTAAATTACGTCACGCGGCTAAATATGCAATCTTACGTCACGCTGGCTAACGGAAAATAAAAAGCGTATTATAATTTAGAAATAACCCGTGTAGTACGGGGAACAAATAATACGCCTATTTCAGGTAGAGATAACCCGTGTAGTACGGGGAACAAATAATATTGCCTATAATTATAAGGTAGAGATAACCCGTGCAGTACACGGGCTAAGCAACTATGTTCACCTCTAAATATCGTTTCCATTCAGATATATGGAATTTTTTAAATATTTGAAGCCCATCAGCAAATATAGTAAGTAAGAAGCCTTTATTTGCAGCCGTTAAAAAATTACGCCTGGGGAAAACCCGGGCGAACGCCGGGTAAAAAATGCTAGTATAGTATATGTTTTACAATCCATTATGATCCAAGGTATGAAAATATTATTAATGTTACATCACAAGTGTTTTGCAAAATCTTACAGAGCGTCAGTTCGCATCGTCTTACTTTGCTTCCTCCAAGGCTTGCTGATGATAACGCAGACAGCAAAGCCTCGGATGGTTTGGCAAATCTGTATGGTTTGCTGAGTGGAATGAGTCAGCTATTTACAATGGGTGGAGTATACAAGGTACAGTAAAGTGGCAGAAAGTGTTTGAAATTGTAACTTTGTGCATTAACTGTTGATACTTGCTACAAGTGCATTCCAAAGGATGCATAAGAAATGTTATTGCTGATGTTTCTGTTTGAGTTTTTGTTTTTCTGGTGTTGTTATTGATGTTGTTTTTGTTATTATTAAAAATTGTTGACCTGCACAGTTGCACAGAAATGCAAATCTGAGGGGTGTATAAGTTGTAAGATGATATATCCATATGTTTTGAAAGCCAGTGAGAAATGTAAATTTATCAGCATTTCTCAAAGGAAGCAAAAGAGAAACATTGGTAGTTGGTTCCATTCCTTGGGACAGCAATGTAGAATATGTGAGATCCCATGCTAGTTCTGCATTGTGGCTAAGCCGAAAGACTGAACCAAATCTCTGCTTCATATCCTTCCCCATAGATCCCAGGTTGCAGAGAGAATGTAAGGAGACACTAATGGTCGAAGATAGGTAGGAGTGCTCAGGGTAAGGATTCTACGGATCAGACAGCGTATTTTAAATTCTATCCTGAATTTGGCTGTAAGACTCTGACTCTGGATCAAGGAGTATGAGGTGTATGAAGTGGTTCGTTCAACACTGTGTGAACCAGAGAATTTTAGAGACCGTTCAATGTCATGGCATGTGAACATACATTAAATTTGACACTGTTCTAACAAACAATGAAATTTCGTGAGACCATGGTCATTATTTAAGAATTACTATTGATAAACTGGAAATAAACACTTATGTGCATTCATTTGGTGAGTTTTTAAGCTTTAACGTGACAGATGTTACTGAAAAAGGAAGGTAAAGCCGACGCAAAGATCAACTATGACGAAAAAGACGAAGCGATACTATATGACCAAGTGTTGGAGGCTCTAGTTAGCAGAATATCAGAGTGTTTTCACATTGCCAGACAATACAGCATAGTCATTTGGTTGAGGCTTACCCATCACTGTGGAGCAGGTTACCTAGAATCTTATAAGGAGAGTTTTGAGCCCTTCTCCAACATCTTTCCATTGATGGCTGAAAGATTTCTTATTCTGTGGATATTCCTTGGTCTTTGATTTAGAAGAGAATGGGTTTTGTGAAAAAAATGTGAGAAATTGCAACATGCTTAAGCATGTTTTCACAATAAAGATATTTCCATTTGCTGTCATTTTCGTATTTAAACTGTACCTTTTTAAAATTAAAATCGGCAATTTTCGTTTAATATTTAGAAAAGAGTTGTGGCCATCAAACTCATAGAAAGGGAATCTGTTAGTCTTAGTGATCCAGAAATAAAGGACGAACTCAAGCAGGTTGGTTTTATTTTCTGAATCACTTGTAGTCTGACTATATTCAGTGTAATATATGAAAATTTGTAAGGAAGTGACTCGGTGTACAGTCGGCTCATGACTCAGCAAGTCACATGCTGGCAATCGATAGACCTAAGAATGACTAAATGGAGAACGACTTTCCTTGATAAACTTTTTGTTACTTTTTCTTCTGTGTTCCTACATACGGTACACACAGGGCCTAGAGCTGCTTTCAGATATAGTCTCTATGCTCTGCCAGCATTTTGTAATGTTTTTGTTTTCCAGTTCTCTTTCCCATTCAGTACTTGCAAGGATGTTTCCCATCTTTTGGTAATTACCCAGGTTCCAATATGCTCTCCTTCTATTTATTAACATACTTTTCTCTTTGCACCCATATTGCAGTTTTCATAGGATGCCAACATAATCACTTGATCCAAATGGTGCTAGATTTTGCATTTCATCTACCAAACTGCTCTCCAGAATCTGTTCTATGCTTGAATTCAAACCACATCGCCATTGCCACCTCCATAGTCCATGATAAACAGAACTACTACAGTTCACTTTTTCTGAATATAGACACCACTAAATAAACTTCCTGTAAGCTATACAAAATGCTCATGCTGTCACAAAAATGACAATCACCATCAAATCACTCCTCAAATGACTTCAGTGGTTTATTATTCTCAAATGACTTCCAATCTTGGTCAGTTATTTACATTCCAACTACACTGCTCAACCCACTGATGTGTTGCCCCAACACTTTCTGTTTTTCTGTTACCTCATCCTTAAAATTTAGAAGTTGCTTCATAGCCCAAGCTACTCTGCCTTTCTTGAATAAAATCCTGCTAGAATTATCAGGATTATCTGACCCATTCTATGAACTACTAGCACCAACACTGTGCCTCTTGTAATCTCTGTGCAGGTCTTTCATTAAAAATTGAAAAACGCCACATAGTTCACAAATCATATTCTGATTCTTTCTTTCCCCCTTAGCTCTAAATTCCTTCTCTTTTCCCTTACTTCCAAATACCTTATTATAATATATAAAAAATATATTAATAACTAGATGATTGCCCATCCTAAGACGGTAAAATTCCTCCCCTCCTCTTCCCCATCCTGTTCCGCTCTCCTCTCCTCCCCCTCCCTTCTCACTCCTCTGAGTAAGCGCAACAGAAAATGTTCACTTTATGATTTCATGACAGCATGTTTATTATATTAGTAATAATACTTATGTTTTTCTGTTCCAATTTTGAGTACCTTCTATCATAGAAATCTGACTCTACCTGCCTGGCCTCTGGATCTTACCCTGGAACCAAATCTGATCTTACCTTTCGTTTCCATTTTGTTTGCTTATGGGGAAGCTGGTTCACACAGTTTAGCTTTCTTGAGATGCTGTTGAAATTTTGAGATTACAGTTATGAACCTTTCCTCTACTTGCTTACTTATGGTTATCCTCATTTTCGAAATGTTGGTTTCAGATGCTTGATATGAGGCACGAAAATGTGAATGAATTCATAGGAGTATGTCTGGATTCACCGCATGTATGTGTGCTGACGCTATATGCACACAAGGGCAGCTTGCAAGACTTAATTAACAACGAGTCGATCAACATTTCCAATGAGCTGCGCATGGCACTGGCTATGGATATAGTCAAGGTAAGTTGGCTTTGTCTCAGAGATTTTTGAGCTGCTTACTTGTAAGTGTTGTTAATACTTTAACGACGAGCATGTACTAAAAGTGACTGGGAAACCAATATATATATATTCGTTCGTTTAATTGAGAAAAGCAATCTGACAAAAACGCAGAAATGCTAACATGAGGGATAATGGATAATTAAAGTTCATCAGAAGATTTTAGAATAAACTAGTAAATATTTTTTATATAATGATCTGGGAATAAATTGAGAGTTGTCCTTGGGTGGGAGAGTATGGTTGTGTGCTCTAGGTCTTAATTGGTGAGAGGAGAGGGGTCGGAGTGGGGGTAGGAGTTGATGAAGTACATGCTTGGGGTTGTGTAATATGGAGAAAAGGAGTTTAGCATCGGCTATATTGGCAAGTTCAGAGACTGTTGGAAAGGATTGCTCTAGGTATCCTAGGCGCTTGGCTCTTTTAGGAGTTTTTCCAGGCGTTCTTTATCGGAAGCCAGGGGTGAGACCCCACCAGGATGGGGAGGCATATAGAAGTTTAGCAACGGTAGTGGCTTTGGTTACATTATGGATGGATGAGGAAGAAAGGCCATGGGTTTTGAGCTTTCTGATAGCATAAAAAGAGGAGGAGCAAGTAGCTGTGAGGTGGTCTATATGGGCTGTGAGTTTGAAATTATCTTGAAGGATGACACCCAGTATTTTCAAAGTTTTAACTCGGGTAATACCAGGCAATGGAGGAGGAGGTTCAAATTGGTGTCAAGGTCGGAAAATGATCATTTCTTTAGATTTAGAGCAATGCAGCTCGTTGTTATAGTGTTAAAGTAGTAGTGCACAGTTAGGTGGTTGCTGAAACTTGTCCCACAGACAAGAATAAACTTAACGTATGTACTTTAGAATTCAAATAATCATAATTCAAATCTAATACTTTAGCAGGTGAATGTAGTAATGTTGGTTGTATTTATGGTATAAAATTGTGAAAAATTGAGATGTTATTAAAATATTTGCATGGTTGTGAGATACACTGAAATCTTTGCAGGGAATGGAATATTTACACGACAGTGACATTGGTGCACATGGCCATCTGACAAGTTCGAATTGTGTTGTAAGCCAGCATTGGGTGTGTAAGATTACTGACTATGGCCTGAAGTTGTTCAAACTGAATGAGCAGTCAGATGTCAACAGCTACCAAGAAGCACTTAGTAAGAGCTCAACATATCAATAAGTTTGCATACAAGGCAAATGAGGGTACAATTTATCACTTGTTCCTTGCCTACACTCTGCTGCATTTTCAATTCATGATGCCATCTTGTTGCTGTGATTTTATTGTTATATTGTTGTTATTATTATTATTATTATTATTTTAATTATTTTTGCTAAACAAGAATTAACGTATGAGCGAAAAGACTTCGTCTCGAACTATTGGTTCTCGAACTATTGGTTCCTCGACACACTGAGGTCTACAAAAGTGCCCCTAAAATCCATCACATTGTTATGATTATTATTATGTTTGTTATTGTTCCGTGTTTGTGCTGTCTCTGTGCAGTCTGTCTATAGAGGAATGAGAAAATCTCATACCTGTATTTAATTTTTTTTGCTTAAAATTCTGTATTTATTCTTGGAGTACAGCTAGTTTCTAGATCTGAATACACATTTAAATGTTAATGTCACCAGAGCCTCTGTACAACATTTGTTGCTATTATACCTTGTTACCTTGTGCTGTCAGTTCCTGGAACTCTTGCGACCTTCATGATCAAGCCTCTCCATTTCCTTCTGTCCGCCGTCGCATCTCTCAGTTCTGCCAAATTCATTCCAGTTGTTTCATGTATCTCGTCCATCCACTTTTTCCTTGGTCGTCCTTGTTTTCTCCTTCCCTCTCCATATGCTAACATCATTTCCTTTTCCAATCCATCTGATCGCATGACATGACCAAAGAACCTCAACTTTGCTCTTAGCACTGTTTGTTGTAGTGTCTCTTCATTCTCAATTCCGATACTCATGCGCACCCAATCGTTGGTCCTTTTCTCTTTCCATGATATTCTCTGCATCTTCCTCCATATCCACATTTCGCATGCGTTAATCTTTTTTTTCATTTTCTTGGTCATTGTCCATGTCTCACTGCCGTATGTTACTGTTGGTATGATCAGAGCCTTCACCAATCTTTTTCGTGTCTATACTCACATGTTTGTCCTTCCATATTTTTTCCAGACCATTCATTGCAGTTTTTCCTATCGCTACTCTACGATTTATTTCCATATCACACTTTCCCTCTTTTTCTATTACTGATCCCTAAAAACGTGAAGCTAGTTACCGTTTCTATTTCCTCTCCATCTACTACAAAACTGTCCTCCTCCTCTGTTGTCATGATCTTTGTCTTCTTTATATTGAAGTAGAGTCCTGCTTTCTCACTTTCACTCTTGAGCCTTCTTATTAGTTCTACCAAATCGGTTTTTACCCGCCAATAGTGTTGTATCGTCAGCGTATCTCAGATTGTTCATTGTTCTTCCGCTATCTTTATTCCTTCCATAGCCTCATCCATTCCCGCCTGCCTCATTATCCTTTCAGCATACATATTAAATAGGAAAGGAGACAGAATGCATCCTTGCCGCACTCCCTTCCTAATCCTGAATCTCAGTATCTCCATATTCAGTCCTTATCACCGCTATCTTTACAAACCCCTAAGAAGTTGTATCAAGTGTTTCGGTATTATTTCTCCCAAGGTTTTTCCACATCAGTTCATGATTAATGCAGTCAAACGCTTTGCTATAATCAATGAAGCATATGTATACTTTCTGTCCAAACTCCCTTTGTCTCTCCATTATCCACCTCATATTGGCAATATGATCACGTGTTCCACGAAATTTCCTAAATCCTGCTTGACTATCAGGAAGCTCTCTCTCTCTATTGTACTCTCCATTCTTTTATGTATTATTTTGAGTAATATTTTGCTTATGTGTGATATCATTGCTATTGTCCTGTAATTTTCACACTCTTTTGCGTCTCCTTTTTAAATAAAGGGATAAAGACTGAACTTTTCCAATCTTCTGGCCACTTTCCAGTTTTCCATATGTTATTACAAATCTTGCTATTATACAAGTTCTTATTATAACACAGTTCTAAATTTTGCTCATCTTAAAGAAAATGAGTCCTTCATTATGACAAAACTCTGTTATAATCTAGATCCAGCAATTGAAATAGCTCCTTCAGCAGGAAAGTTTTGGTATGACCAGAGAAAGTCAATCAAATGACCTGGTTGAATAATGATATGTCTGGGGAATAAGGACTGATTACTTAGGCATGTCCATATATTGGCGTATTAGTTATGGCTCTTGCAAAAGAATTCTGAAATCTTTGGAGTACCGGTATCAGTATGTTTGAGCTTGTGATACCTACAAAATGCGAGTTACAGTATTCAAGGCAACTGAAGACCAATGCATTTGACAGAAATATTCTTGAAGTCAAGACATGGTGCCTAATTCTGCAAATGCCATGAATGTACATATAAGATGATTTACAAATACCATTTACATAGTCATAACTACACTCAAGTTATGAGCAGCAGCAACAAATCAACAAGTGAGTTGCTCAGTTTAAAAGACTTAAGCCATTCAAATATCTTCAATTGCTGTTGACCAGCAGTAGAAATTCAGTTTTCAATGGTTAAGGAGAAGTTTATTGCCGCCATCCACCCTTTACCACCATGTCGAGGTTCAAGTAGGGTAGAGAAGGGACAGATGAGATCAGACGTGAATATTGATGTATTAGTTTGAGGCCAAGTCTTATTAAAAGAAAGTATAATGTAAAGAATGCTCACAAACAAAGTTATGTAGAGCTTTAGGTTTATTCTGCAGATAACAATTGTTCAGTTGGCATATGTTCAGGTGTTGGAGCCTGACTTGTACTGGGTTTGTTTCAATATCGCCATGCTAAAACCAGCAGAACAAATTCCATGACATGCTGTTTCACAAAATGATGTTTACTGGTGTTAGTTAAGCGATTTGTGTAGCATTATACTGTTTGATACTGCTGGATGATGCCATTCTGTTGAACCATATTTTGTTTCCAGACCTAATGTGGTGCTCTCCGGAACTTTTAAGAAAGGACCTTGATGACGAGGACCGGTTCTATGGTACAAAGCAGGGCGATGTCTATGCTTTTGGCATCATTATTTCGGAACTTGTGACTGTTAATGCTCCTTATCAGCAAGAGCTCATCAATCTCACTCCGTCAGGTCTGTGCCGATGTTTACGTCTCTGATTTATGCCCTGCTTTGCATTAATAAATACTTACTTAACCCACATAACTTAATATTAAATAGAATTACTGAGTGCAGGGGTTTCAGATATGGGAGAGAGACCTCAGAGGGAGAGACCGCAGAGGGAGGGAGATACACAGACTTGTTCTGTGCGTTATGTTGGTTCTATAGTATCATCCAGAACTAAGCTTAACACTTAGTTTCAGCTTTCTTACTTGCCATAGGTTGATTTATTTTTCTCTGATATAATTATTGGATTTTGAGTTGTCTACTCTAATGGGTTAGGATTTTGACTGATAGTCCAGATGAAGTGGCCGGCAATTGATGCTTTATGGTTGTGGCATGATAGAAATCATTAGATTAGATTAGGTGATTAAAACTAAAGCATTATTTGGATTTGAATTGCATAAGTGGTGGGTTGTTTGATTGATTGTTTGCTTGTTTTTTAATGATTAATTAATCATTTATCGTTAACAATTTTAATTGATTTATTTCGGCTTGTTCAATTAATTTTCTTGCTTATTTCATGATGTTGAGGGACCCATTTCGATAGTAAACAATATGGCGAACAATGATAATGTGAAACGTTTGAGCGGAAAATTTAGTGATCCTTTTGCATTTAAGGTAAATGCTGATGGAAATGTCAAAGATGGTGGCAAAATTAACTGTCTTCATTGCAATAAACAGTTCGCTTACTGTGACAGTTTTCATCCTTTACGTAGCAGATACCAAATTAATCGAATTTAATCGATTGGAGATTAATCTGTAATTAATTTTCTTTTAATCAGGACCGGCCCTAGTTTTTATGCTTGTAACAGTGCATGTGCATAGCTAACTGCTAGATTTGGACTTTAAAATTTGAAGCAAGTTTTTCATAGGTTTAATTGTGGAAAAGGCATGAGTGCCTCTGATTGGTGTGCACTGCGAGAGGCATTATATAAATTGATAGATACAATACAATACAGTAATAAATGAACAATTACCATACCTTAATTTTCATTAAATTATCAGATATTGTGTACAAAGTCCGACGGCGTACTCGGCCACCATTTCGTCCTGCCTTGGCAAGAAACAACAATTCAGATACGGACAAATGGATTCACATGGCTGAAACATGCTGGCAAGAGGAGCCACAAAAGCGACCAACCTTTACTGGGCTCAAAGACGTGCTGAAGATAATGAACGATGGAAAGTATGTTCATGTGACTGGTATTGCTGCCTTGTGCATTATCGTAATCGTAATCTCCACATTAGACACTATGCAATAGAAGTCACTTATTACAATTACAATTGAAAAGGTGCTTTAGAAATATTCATACCTGCTTACACTTTTTTAACATAATTACCTATTTATTACAATGATTATGAACTCAGGATTGTTTAATTCTATTAAGCATTATTTGTGAGTTCATTTACATTTACCATGCTGCCTCAGGAATAGATATATAAATAAGAAGTCCCCAATTAGAAGCCACAATAAAATGTTCATAAATGTAGGATCATGCTCACATGTAATTCAGTACATACAAGAATTTTGCAAGTTTAGTTCAGACTGATTAACAGTCGGTCGAAGTGAGACTGATTAACAATTAATTATAATTTAAATAAGTATGCTATGATTGTTGTGTTATTGTTATTATTTGCATATAGTTGTTTTGTGTAGTTATTTGCTTGTAGACGTGTGAACATTATGGACTGGCTTTACAAGACACTTGAAGAGTCCTTGGAGGCAAAGACTAATCAGTTAGTAGAGGAGAAAGCTAAGACACAACGATGGATGTATAGTACGTTCCCCAAGTGAGAATCTTACAATAATTACAGCTTACTTATGTTCTTGCTCGTAAGTCTAGACCCTCTGATGATGTCATCCTTACTGTCCTGAAGACAAGGACATTGTGTCACATCTTGTTTATCCTCTGATTCTGGAACTTCTTCTTTTATGGTTCAGTCTACAGATATGTGCGGGTCTTGGAATCATGACTGAAGACGTGCATGTATATCTCTTTCAGATCACATTTAGTATTTAGACTGTTTGCTTTTTCCTTTCTAACTTTTGACTGAACTCACCCTGAATTAAGGAACACAACTTTTTCTGGAAATCAGCCGTTGAATGATGCCTTGTTCAGTAATGTGCTAGTGTTGTAGAAGTTTTCAGATCAATTTTGGATCTGAATTCTTTGTCAAGATTGATAAAAAAACATTTACCTTTTACCACCTTATTGTGTGAAAGTGGCAAGTTTGGTTAATGTAATTGGAAATTTATATAGCGCCCCTTCAAGATATCTACTTAGAGGCGAAGCCTATGTGATGTTAAATGTCATTATGAATGAATATATTACATCAGTTTGCAAAACAGTGCACAGTAAGCTGAAAGAGTCACCAGTGGTGGAACCACGCACACACGTAGAACCATCCAACAGATTCCCGTCGACAACAGACAGATGGCATGAAATTTCAAAGTGGGCTAAGTTGCATTGATAGGGTAGAGCGACGACAGGTGACAGCGTTTGCACACATGATGATGCTGCCGACGAGCAATCCTTCACTGGTGAAAGATGATGCATGTCTAGCTCACTGTCGAGGCACAAGGAGTACGCAGAAAAGGCATTCGTCGTGTGTCGGTTCGGTAGATTGATGAGCCACCAGTAATTAACCATCGAGGTCACTCCAATGGCCCTGCGTCAGTCGTACTCCACTCGAAACGAAAACACTCGTTAAGCCATCTGCACCACTGGAACGTGATGTTTTGATTGCTGAATTGGCTCAAGTCTAGATCCATAATATCTAGACTACACAGATGTTTATGGGTTCTAGAGTTTAAGTCACACAATAAGTTAGTATATATGTGAACATTCTATTTTGGCAAAACCTAAAACATGGCCCAAATGCTTGTTTTGACTTTTTCTCTCCTTCAATCTAATCTATTCTAACGACTTGGAATTATTGTGGCTAAAAGTATAGCTTTACCTTAAACTATGTGCATATTTTGTGGTTGTTGGACTTTCTCTAGGCCTGCAACATCACACAAGCATTATGTACTATCAATATCCATCATCGATATAAAAATGTTGAGAATAATGATTTAATTTATGTTTCTCTACAAATTTTCTTATTTTGTTTCAGAACAATGGCAGATACCTTACTTGTTGGTGGTGAAGTTGGGCCACAGATGAGTGATCCTGTCACTGTGGGCTTTTGTAATGTGGTCGGTATGGAGAAACTTGTAGCAACACTCACACCTACCCAGGTACTCATGTAGTGCATGACTGTATAAATTATTAGGCATTTTGTATTTTATTCATTTAGACACTTGCAGAGCACTTCTTAGAGAAAACTTCTCTGGAGGCATCTTCTCTAGTAACACAAAATGGTATTAGTTTTTAGCGCTCATAGTGATAAGGCTGGCTAAAACTTGCTCATGCTTCTTGGCCCAAATTACTAGTCGTCCAACTTTAGTGTTTGAGAGGCAACATAAAATTGGTTAAATCTTGCCTGAAATTATGAACCTCTGTATCTCAGTATTTGAAGAAAATGTAATGTGCTTGTCCAAAATTATTGGATCACTTATAAGAGTATTCCACAGGCTGGGTACACTAGGCTTTACTCTCATATATTTGACTGTTGGTCCCACGCTTCCATAGGAACAATGTCATAATAGCACTGGCAGCAGCAGACACCAGTGACTGGCTATTTGCAAGCACCTGTTTGAAGAATGTAACTATCTATTACTTTGCAAACTTGTGATGCTAGATCATACTGGTATCTACATTTGGGCAGATTTTTATGCCCTGTACTGATTATATGATCTGTTATCTGTAGATTGCTGAGGCTGTTTCTGGTCTCCATCGACTGTTTGACAATGTTGTGAGTCTCTATTCTGTCCACAAGGTAATTAAAATCAGTTTACTATGTTTCTGTTGTAAGCCCAGTGAATTGTTGTAGGTCATGAAAGATCAGTGAATTGAAATAGTTCATGAAATATCAGTTTTAACCAATTCTGACATTACATTTGGTATCAACATTGATATATGCATTTCCGCGCCTCAGATTCACATTTCGGAGTGACCTTGCGCGTGTTACAAATTTATTTAATAATAATAATGTTAAGACGCACCTTTATCGATCTGTTAGATTGTCATACCAGCAAAATCATTATACTAGCATACACCGGTAAGCGGATGGGGTAACAAGAATTGGTACATATAATGCTGGCATTTTAAAAGTCTACCCAGAAGGATCACATTTTCATGCTTTAGTCTGGCTGCCCTCATATTAAAGGATAGTGTATGATTTCAGAGATAGTTACAACCATTTATTTTTATACGAGTGGTGGTTGTTTTACCACCAGGTTTACATGATAATTATAATGCAGTGTCGGGTAGTGTGAGAAACACTAGACCGATATTCTGGGTTTAATTATGTCTACCCAAGTTGTGATTGTAGGTTGGTAATGATACAAGTTCAGAGGCAATGATGTTTGTCAGTGGCCTTCCTGAACGAAGCCTAACGCATGCAGTTGACATGTGCACTCTGGCATTGCATCTGATAAGTGCTGTCTTCTCATCCAATGTTTCCTATATTCAGCTGCAGTTTGGAATTAGCACAGGTATGATTTCAGTTTTTTTTATATTGCACATTGGTGCCTATGAGCCACAGCCCAAAGTCTGTGCACAGGGTACTAAGATACTGTTCTGTTACTAATAATACCAGGTAATCAAAACAGTGTCTATTAAAGTTAACAATTAAGCAAGTGTTTGAAAGAAAGACTGCTAGGTTCCATAGCTGCTGTTGTTACTCAGATGCCTTGTTTCTTTCTTAGCTTCATCAAAAATTGTTTCTGCTACTATCAATACAGCAGCTATAAGAGTTTTTTATTATGTATTTATGTTGCTTTATACCTTTATGCTCTCATTCATTCTGTAAATTTATTTAATGCCTCATCAAGAATCCTGTAGAAATGCCAGGCCTTAAAATTAAGTCTTCAAACACTGATCGAAGCTGATGTAGCGTTTTGGAATATTTTTGGAGTTAACTTCACTGGCCTAGGTTTCATAATCTATATTCTGACATTTGGATTCATTTTACAATCATCTCCTTTCTTGGTCTGTAACCTTTGTATTATCATGTACAATACTATTTCTAGATTTAAGGTGAATTAATGAATTATTTACTTTTCACCCATGGCAGTACTCTAATTTTTTCCCCATCTTAGTATCATGGGATTTATTCCAGGCTCAATACTAAGTTTCAATTGACAGAATATTTCCATAGTAAAACTGCTATTCAAAATTTCATTTGCTGCATGGTGTATTACCAACATATTACTCTGAAGGTGTATCATATCCTGAATCTCCTTCATCAGTTCTCAGCATTTTTCCAACTAACAACTTTGACTGAGACGACTAATCTTATTTTGTCATCGCCGATAAATGATGTGCCCTAGACCTTTTTCCTCCTGCTCATCCAAAATGATGCTTTGTTAAATCAATGCACACGCTGGTGCAGGCTACTATTCAGGCTATTATTGTTTATAACCAGTTCAGACTATTATTCCGTTTCATCAACGTTATTTTAGAAGACCTTATCAGCTGTACATAGCTGCATGTCAATCCTGCAACAGTTGCCGGCTACAGCTGGCTTTAAACCCTACATGAGGCAGTACAGTTCTAAAACAGGTGAACTTAGAATAGCTTCACATGCCTTCAAACACGATAAAGAGACCCCAGCTAGTAGCAGCTGTAAGTTAGATAAGATCACTTAGGATTAGGGCTGCTGATTTTAACGATTAATAATTAATCAATTAATTGTTAAAAAAATTTATCGATTAATTTCAGCTTGTTCGATTATTTTTTTACTTATTTGATGATGCCGAGCGGCCCATTTCTGGAGTAAACAATATGGCAAACAATGATAATGTGAAACATTTCAGTGGAAAATTAAGCGACCATTTTGCATTTAAGGTAAATGCTGATGGAAAAGTCGAAGATGGCCAACTGTTTTCATTGCAATAAACAGTTCGCTAACTGTGGTTCAAACACATTGCTGACATATCACCTTCAGCATGTGAAATGATTGAAATTTTTTGCAGAAAGAAAGTAGTAACTGACCCAGTGACTACTTTTTAACAGCTTTTCATGCTTTACATAACAGATAGAAAATTAATCAAATTTAATCGATTACTCGGTTAAATTTTTTAGATTAATCAATTAAGTTTTTTAATCAGTACCAGCCCTACTTAAGATACTTGTGCTCTTCCCTCCCACAGCCAGCTAGTCTACATCTGCAGGATATTAGCATGTGAAAAGATAGTTTAGACAACTTTCAGTCAGCAATGAATGAAGTGGAGTTGTATATAGTGTGAAGTGTCTGCATTGGACTGCCAAGCATATCAGTATCAGCTTTGCATGTGAAAAGGTAGTTTAGACAACTTTCAGTCAGCAATGAATGAAGTGGAGTTATATACCTTGTGAAAAGTATGTATTAACAAACTACTTTACTGGATTCTTGTCAAAGACCAGATTATAATGAGGTTGAAGTCCGGTTCTAAAGCTGAATTCAGGTTAGGAGCCATGCCCTAACTATATTATATCGAAATTTGCTTTCAAATGATTGTGTGTTGGTGTTGATGTATGCATGCAACTGTCTTATTTGCATTATACTCCATTAAACCTTTAACAACAAGCTGCATTGGCATTTTAGTACACACTTGCCGTTAAAGGGTTAAAGAGATTAATTATGAATGTGAGTAACAAGAGCCATTTCTTCTTGCCAATGAGATGTTGTGAATTGTTAGTAAGCGAAATTTAAGGATAATAATATTTTTCAGGTGCTGTTATCGGTGTTCTTATTGGAAAACTCATACCTCGATATCGTATTTTTGGCAGAACCGTTAATCAGTGTATTGCAATGCAGGCTGCAAGTCAAGGTTTGTAAATATATAGTACAGTTGTCCATATTACATCCATAGACAAGACAGAGTTGTATATAAATATATATGTATCTACAGTATAAGTATATATATTATATACATAAGATGCATAAATACACCAAAGTTCTTCAACTTTGCCTTGGATTTTATGTGGTTTCAACATTATTTGGACACCTTCTATCAGCAAAGCCTGATCAAACACTGAAGTGGTTGATTGTAAACAGCTTTACGAGGAACTGTTTATGGGCTGACATGGAAAATAATGGATTTGCAGTGCCAATGCAAGCCAGAATCTTTGAAGTGGATTTGACCATAAGCTGTGGAGAGATAGTGATGACCATCTGACATGCCAAATGCAACAGTTTATAAGTAGTTTTAGTTTATAAGACTACTATAAATATGTATATATGTTTATTGGTAATGTGACGGATATTGGGATGCAAGATGTTTTGCTCTCAGCCCAAGGAGTGCCAATCAGTAACATAGTTGTCTGCAGTAAAAATACTTCTTTCCACTGTCATCATGTCATGCTCCTCAGCATAGTCAAGAAGTCTGAATTTGTCATCAGTCTGGACAAGAATTTCTTGACTTTGTTCTACTTGTGTCCAACAGCCTCCAAATGTTCAAAGAAATGTTGACAAATGTTCACCTAGTGTTTGGGCTTATCAGTCTTTATAGGAACTATAACATCATTTAACGTGGTAGGAAGCACCATGAGATGCCTCTAAATGGCACTGTGCAGCTGTCCAGGTACATACATGTACATGTAGACTTGTACATGTACACTTAGTTGCGCTTACGGTTTCTACCCAGAAGCCTCAGACATTTTATTACATTAATTATTACTCAAAAACCTTAACTGTACAGAAACAGTTTGCACACAGAATGACTGCCATGTCAACAGTTTGTTTTTCTGTTGCCAAAAGCAGTGCATTCTTTTAGGTAGGATAGCAGCTATATAGCCTACATGTTCCTCTCTGTTAACACTGTTCACACAACCAAACTAGCTGGAGCTTGGCAATGAGGATTTGATACTGGCAGGCACTGTGCACATAAGCAATAATGGAGAAGATGCTATACTTCTATGGGTAGTTGTGCATAGAGCCATCTCAACCAATAGGCAATACCCCCATTGGAGTCAATTCGGTTGGAGTTGGTAAATGAGTATCTGTGATTTGGGAGATTGAAAAGGTGACTGACCATGCTGCTGAAGACTTAAGTACTGTTGAAAAGAATGTCAAGGTCTATTATAGGTTGTTGATGTCCTTGAGTGGTTGTGGCTTGTACTTCAGCCTAAGGTCCTTCAAACCCCAGACCATGCTTTAAAGGAGTTTCCACAAAACAATTGTATTATTAATTTTAACTTTGCCAATTAACACATTCTGCTGTTGTAGCTCATAAAGTGTTGTGTTTTAGCACGAAAGATACGCATTAGTGGAGCTACAAATACACATTTGGTGGGCATGGAAGGTTATCAGTTTGTGACACAGTCTGCTGGTCAAATTAAGACTAAAGTAAGATTGCTTCTAATATGACCATTCAATTTTTTACCTAAAAGCAATTACATGGTATGCTGTTCAAAGTACTGATATTGCTAAGTGATTACACCATACCCTCACTAGAACATGTGTCTATATAACATGAAATTGGGTTTAACGCGGTCAGTTGGTCACAGCCTTTTATCCCAAAAAGTGCAATTGTAATTTATGGAAGGAAAATTCATATCATGCATATATATATTCATTCATTCATTCATACCGAACATTTGTATAGCGCCCCTTCAAGGAAACTACTCAGAGGCGCTCCCGACTCCAGCACGGCCAAAAAGAACGGTTTTAAGGTGAGAAAAGAACGTGGGAGAGAAGGTCCTAGGAACAAGGCGAAGCTCCAGAGGAAGGCCATTCCAGGTCGAGGGGCCCCCCACCGAGAGGGGCCCCCCAGTCATTATATATAGTGTCATAGTGCTGTAACTTTTCTTGTCTTTTGCTTAGCTGATAGGTGATCAAATGGCTTGCATCTTTTCTATCTATCTATCTATCTATGAGATTTATATAGCGCCCCTTCCAGGTTACTACTCAGAAGCGCTCCCGACCCAGGCCCGGTCAAAAAGGAAGGTCTTAAGTAATTTATAATAAGAAGAAGAGAAGTCTCGTGGAAGAGAACGCAGGTCAGGGGAGACCATTCCAAAGAGAAGGACCCACTATCGAGAATGCCCGACGCTGTCTGGTGGCAGAGCGAGCATGTGGTACCATAAAGTCACCTCTAGAAGCCGAGCGCAGAGATCGGCGACCAGAGCAGACCGAAGTCAATGTGAAGAGCTCCTGGAGATAGGTAGGTGCTCTACCCAGAACACATTGCCAGACAATAGATGAGACTCTATAATTGATGCGCTGCTGGACCGGGAGCCAGTGGAGGACATCGCGCATAAAGGCAGAGATGTGGCCAAACTTAGGTACACCACCAATTAAGCGAGCAGCCGCCCGAAACACGCCTTCCAAAGGATGCAAGCGGATCTGTGGTAGTCCACAGTAGAGCGAAGAGCAGTAGTCCAAACGATTAAGAATAAAGGCGTGGACCAGAGTGGAGGCAGAGGAAGAAGACAGAGCGCGAGTTCCTGTTCATTGGCTTCCTGTTCAGCAAAGAATTTGTTTCAAATTGGGGCTCGATAGTTTATAAAATATGAAACACTGGCCAACCACAATACTTAAAATCAGTCCGTATCCTCCAGACTTATCATTATTCAACTAGGTCATCTGACTTTCTTTGGTCACGTACCAAAGACTAGAACCGTTCTTGGTGCATGAGCTTTTCGGAAGCTGCACCTAGATTCTGCTTAGTCACTCATCATTTAATTAACACCTTTTTCAATTTTTTATCCACCAGAGGCTGCCTTTGTCTTAGCAGAATGCTTCTAGAAACTGATGCAATTAAAGCTTGTTTTTGATGTGCCATTGGTTGATGCCTTGTGCATTAGACACGGGCATGTTACTAATTAATAAGCTATAAGTGTGTAGGTGTGTTTATTTTTATATATTTTTATATATACTTGTGTATTTATAAGAATGTATGTATGTATGTATGTATGTATGTATGTATGTATAGCAATTCTTATATAGGGCCTTTTAAGAATCTTGCAGTATCTTTAAATAGTTTAGTATTAGTAGTTGTCTTTGCTTGCTTGTGCGTGGCTATACACTGTATACGTGATGACTTGAGTATATTATAGCCGACTAAATGCTGGATGCATATTTAACTAATTGAATAGCTGTAGATCTGGTCTAAAAGTTTTCCCATGACTATTACTCCTCTGTACAAACTCATTTGTGGCCTGTAGCTCATACAGAATCTTAAAAACTGTTGTGTTGTTTTTAGGATGATGAAAAGCTGGATTCCTTTTGGCTTCGTGACAAAGTGGGTCTTAATTTGCCATTACCTGAATGGAAAAACTGAGCACAGCTGCAAAAATTCTCAGATTCCTGTAACCCACGTATCACCTGTGACAAGCTATTGTTTACAGTGAAGACTCAAAACATCAGTTGCCAAATCAGAGGCGACCCTGATTATGATTGAATCAGCTGTGATTGATCCGATCCTATACATTGCCAGTGATGTATTTGTAATGTAAAATAATGGCTAAATTTATGTATCCTAGTGTAATAAAGCTGCTGTGATCTTGAAATCTGGATTGTTGTGCATGCTTGATTTGTGCAATTCTTATTCTGGAGGAAAGATGCAGCTCAGGATTCATTTCCTGACAGCATTGGAATTGGCAGAACTGTCTTAATATGCTAAGTACATAGAAACAGTGTTGAGAGTATTTTTAACCTGCAGAATGAAAGGATAATAAATTCCTGGTTAAATTGTTGCCATCATTTCTTCAGAAAACTTCTCTATGATTAAGGCAATTGATTTGACAGTCCAGATTCGGATGTACGCTGGTGTAGCCTTATTAGACTCTTATTCAAAGAGAGATGCAGAAGTCACTTTGTACATTATGAATGATTGCTTGTTGCTTGTAAGTCATATTTATATTTTAAAAATATTATTAACTAATGTCTCTGTGCAATGATTAGAACTGTGGCAGTTATTCTGGCAAGATGATTTTATTACAAATGGAAGAGTTTGATGATGAACAATCAAATTACACTATTTTGGCATTTGCTGCCAGGTGTTTATTTGTACTCATTCCCTTTGGGGTTTGACCCCAAAAGGTAAAAGGAAGACCTAAGGAACACTGTACAACCCAGTTCTATAAAAAAGCTTTTTAATACTCATGCACCTTAAGGTTTTTGGGGGCCTCTTCTGAAATCATAATAGGTACAGAGTGGCAAGAAGGGCAAAATAGTTTTTAAGCAGAAGAATGAGGGAGTGATACTGATATTAATAGATAGCAACAAGTATGGTTCCACTGTTTAATCCATGAAATAATGGCAAATACGAGTAGTGTGAATATTATGTCAAATTCCAGGAAGTCAATATGCAGAGACAGAAACCGTCTGTGATGAGCACTTGATTAGGGACCATCCATTTAGTACGTACGCAGAAATCCGGGAAAAATTGACGATGGCTCTCCTCCCCCCTCTCCCCTCCCCTCCCTGTACGCTCGTGTACTTTTAGCACCACCCACCTGCGTACGGACGCTTGACTCCCCAATCTTATAGGGAGGTCTATATCCTGACTGAATAGGGCAGGCGGCCAAACTGTCTGGACTCGTGCACAGCTGCATGACAGCTAATTGCAGAGGTAACGTGCATACAAGTGTTTGATACCTTTCTTACAGCGCTATTTCTTTCTCCCATAGTAATTGCCGGATCGTTGAGCTGTTAAAATCATTGAGTAGGCCTAGAACCGTAGAACGTCATGTAACGAAATTAACAAAGACGATACAAATATTGCCAAGAGAGTTGAAGAGACGCCATTTTTGACACTCAGAAATTTATAAATTTGTTTTTAAAAAAATTGGGGGAGGGTCCATAGGCTAGTGTAGTGGTAACATCACTGGCGTGAAGAGCAGTAGGATGCGGGATCGCTTCCCGCACCCTCCGAAAGGTCCACTTAACCTATCATTTGCGAGATGGCGCATTGCAAGTAAAATTAGATGTAGGACGTGATGGGCGCCTTGCATTGCTGCCGAATACAGTTAAATTCGACTCCTGTAATAACTTGTGATCAACCGTTCATACTGAATTGTAATAATCCTGCGTAATTGTCAGCTTGAATTAATAAAGAATATATTAAGTCTCGAGATCACGAATGACGATCCTGCAGAACAGACACTAAGAACTTTATACCTCGAGTTCTATACAAGCGAATTTTTAAGCCACCACGTTGACCCAAATCTTAAAAACTAACATTATTCCCTTTTTTCTGTATAGTACTCTTTATAGTACTCTTTGTGTATGTAAGTTGTGAAGCGGTGTGTCTTCCTGCTTGATAAATAAACGAATATATCATCATCATCATCATCATCAACAGTATTAGCAAAGATTTTAGAGTCGTAGACAGTAGGCCTATGAGGCCTGTGCTAGATTTTGTATGACCCTATAAATACTGCATTACTTATTCTCAATGACGCCTATTGCAACATTTCATTTTATTTGGCGTTAGGCTGATTTGTTTGTTTAAATTGAATATATAGGCCTATGTTGTTATTATTTCGCTGAACTCTGGCGTTTGTAAACTTTGGTTTGTTAAACTCGGAAAGTGCTATAAAACTTATCCCAAACTATCTTCTCTGGAAATCAACTTATGTTCTTCGCTTTTGGCTTCGCCAGTGAATTTCCGTTTGTGGTACAATTTTATAGTACAGTATATATTTTATTAAAAGTAAATGCGAGAAGTATTGAATTATCGTCTTTCATAACGAAAATATCGTTTGCTTTGTCACGCTTATAAAATTCTATATCTTTGCTGAAGTTCTAATCGGAAGTCAGAGTATTTGCTGCGGATCTTTGGTGAAGTTGCGAAGGGTAGCGAGGAGCGAGGCCTGCTTTTTCTCTGTATTTTTCATTAAATAAATGGCTACAAACAATAACCGATGGATTTTCACGGATTCGCAACTGAGTGATACGCCGACTAGACGATGTGGAATATCGGCAGAAGACGAAGCAAACTATCGGTTCAACGCCGCAACTCTAATACGAGACATAGGGAACAAGCTTTCAGTGTATGTGTAATGCGTTATTCCGCCGTATTTACTTGACTTTCAAACTTCAATGTAACCAAAAAAGATACAGTTCAAACGAGCTGCAGTAGTATTTTGTTTCACTCACGATAACTTTTACCAATTTTGTTGAAGTTGATGTGAAATTTGAATTGTTTGCATTTATATTCCACGTGATATAATGATAGTACGGTTATTTACTGATACCGGGTTGCAATCGGCGATTATCAATCAGTGAGGCATGTGGAATAAAGAATCCTTTTAGTGCTTAGAAAGGTCAGTAGAATAGCGGGTACAGGTGTATATCTCTTATGGATAAATCTTCTGCGGCGGAAAATTCCGCCGCAGAAGTAACATTTTCGACACAATTCTGCGGCGGAAGCGCTTTGCGCATGCGCAACCTTCGGCGCATGCGCATTGTTCAAAATGCGGTACTTCCTATAAATTGGCGTCGTGAGGGTCGGTTAGGGTCAGGTTTGGCCTCGTGAGTGTCGGTTAGGGTCAGGTTAAGCGCTGTGACGGTCGGTTAGGGTCAGTGTTAGGGTTAGAGTTGTTTTTAGATAAAATGTCCAAAAAATTCCGCCGCAGAAGTAAATTTTCGCGGGTTGCGTGCGCGGCATTTTCCGCCGCAGAAGCACCACGCATTTCTTATTGACACTGGCTACGGAACCGTCCGGACGGTGCCGTAATTTCTTTTCTACGGAACCGTCCGCAAATAATCTATGGGCGATTGCACATTATCTATGGCGTGAAAGCCGAACCATCAATAGCGCAGTAGTTAAGGGATTAACGAAACTAACCCTAACCCTGACCCTAACCGACCCTCACGACGCCTAATTTGACACTAAACGACCACACGAATACTAACCTGGCCCTAACCGACCCTCAAGTTGTCCGCCATATAAAAATTCAACGGGAAGACAACAAGTTCACGTGACAGGCTTTTGCCAATATTTATTTCAACCTGATTTACACGCCATAGATATGTGCAATCGCCCTTAGATTATTTGCGGACGGTTCCGTAGAAAAGAAATAACGAGACCGTCCGGATGGTTCCGTAGCCAGTGCGTTTTTTATTACTATGACCAAAGTTTACCTGATGATATGTAGCTCCATAAGTATGAAAACGTGCAAAATCCGGCAAACTTATAGTATCGTGGGCTGACGGATTATGGGTGCAGGCCGAATCCCTGAAACGAATTTCGGTCGGATCCCCGAAATTGATTTTCTAAGTCTGACCCGAATGAACATAATTAAGAAATAAACATTTGAATAGGCATTATATCGATGTACATCAAGGCCACGCTACGTCTTTGTCATGTTTACAATTTAACTCTGAATAGCTCGGCCGCTTTCTAGAAAACTGTTTTTGGGAAATCAGGCTTTTGTCTATTTTCAGCGTTTTCGGGGATTCGGGTTGACCCCAAGGATTATACAGTATCTTTGGCCATGCTTCATGAATGCTGGACGGTACCAAGTTTTCGAATGACGACCCTGACCCTAACCGACCCTCACGATGCCTAAACTGACCCTAGCCAACACTCGTGACGCCAGTAAACTTACGCACTATGTCCTTCAGCCCTGATTCTATAAGCTTGCCCAAAATCCCATGTTCTGAAAACAGTACTTCAATTATCTGCAAATTTAAATTAATGTAACTACACTCAATGGAAAGCCATTGCTCTCGCCATGTCTACCCATCATAGCGGAAATATGACGCATACATGTGCAGATCATTCTAATGATGGTGAGAGCAACAGTTTTGAGTGTAGTTAAATGTTTTAAAACGAGTAGAAAATTTGCAGGATCATTTCCGGAACATGAGATTACGTGCGTTTGCATACTTATGGAGCTATGTATCATCAGGTAAAATTTGTTAAGATTTTGTAAGGGTGTAAGATACTGGTATCATATAGTACATTTTTCAAAACAGGTTCTTGGTGTGATTGTCAAACTCTGCTGTGACGATGTTGGACTCTAGTGCACTGTTTTGTTCAGCTGCGTCAGTTGAATTTGCATTCAGTTTTCTTGCAGAAATGTCATGAGGATGCTGATGATTTTGTAACTGTTTTAATAAATTTGAATTGTAGAACCCAACTGTGCATTAATACAGCGATAGTCTACATGCACAGATACTACATGTTCAACTCATTCTCGAACATGTCATATAAAGTTAGTACATGTTATTGCTGTTTCTGACAAATAATTTTTACCTTTTTCATTGCTTTGTAGGGTAAACCGGGGTTATGTGAACTACTTTTGACAAATTCTTTAATTTTGTTGTTGTTACTTCTTTTTATACAAAAGTTTTTATATTCTGTTTATGCACCATAACATTCAGCTATAAGAATCTGCAGTTTACATTCTGACATCAGCAATAGATTTGCTGGTGTCAACTTTTTTTTTATACCTGTGAGGTAGTTCACATTACCCCGTGATCGGGGTAATGTGAACTGCTAATGAAAATGCCATGGAAATTCACAATACCCCAATTGTGTTATTGGCAGGGGTAATGTGAACTACTGTAAGTGCTTTCAAAAAGTTCTGTGATGCAGTCCAAGCTCAAAAGTAAAGTTACTGAACAGCGAACGCTCAAAAAGGAAATTTCGGAACACTGAACTATGTTCGGAACTAAACTAAATTGTCCAGACTAGATGCAGTCTAAGCTTGGAAGATGTCTTTATGGGTTATTTTGCCAGAATCCAGTTCAGTGAGCAAAATTGTCAAACTTATACACTCCTCTGCTTGAGATAGGTATAGGCTGACCCAGCATTTTCTTTATGTCATCAATTGAGTACCACAGTTCGTCCCTTTTAGCAGGCCAACGCCATCCACTCTTGCTTGAAATCATGCAATTGCACTTGAACAATTCTTCATTGATTGCCATCACTTCAGCTGGGTAGAAGTCTGATTCATATTGAACTTTTACAAAGTCACCAACAATAGGCCTAATGTTTGTATGCCTCTTGCCTGTAGTTGGCATGTTCTCAAGCACAGTCTTGGCCGATGTAACCGTTGACATGTTATAATCGAAGTCTGGTTGTGCATCATTATCTGGTTCTACATCTGTTGCTGTAGGCCTACTGTCAGATTCTACTGTTTTTTGAGTATAGGTAGTGAGCAGTGCACTCAAGTACAGCTTGAAGGTTGTTGTGCCACATAGTTCACATTACCCCGTTTTCGAGGGGTAATGTGAACTGTTTCTACAGCCCATGATACACAAATAAATACTCCAAAGGATACAAAAAAGGATATATGAAAGGTTGCATACATGACATTTGTCAGTTCCAGCATGTAGAAAATAATTGTAAATGACTTCATTTAGCCACATTGGCTGCTTGACCAAACGCATCTTCAAAGTTTCGATTCGCGATTTTTAGGCCTTTTCTGAAACTGTAACTTCAACATTTTACAAACACATGTTTTCATGCAATTATTACCTTAATTTAAGTGTTGATCAACAAACCAACTTGTTGCACTGACAACCAGTAAGTAAAATGTGACTTATCAATTAATTTGATTTTTATAGAAATATAAAACAAAAGTAGTTCACATTACCCCCTAGTTCACTTTACCCCAGTTGACCCTATATCCTATTTGAGTAGCATTTATAGATCAAAAAAGTGTCAAGATTAGCAATTAAATGGTATTCATGTACAGTTATCTAAAGTTGTCTTGGGTTTACTTATGTGAAATGATTATTGAAGTTATGCCTTGATTCACTTTGGGAAATAAGTGTTATTATTGTATATGGATAGTTCAAGCATTGTTATAATGTGGGGAAAAGTTGTGCTCAAGTTCACGTGCATTGTTCGATTCTTGTGAGAATTTTATTTAGCAGTACAGTCAGAAACCCTTGTGCAGATCTCCACTTTGTTTAAAGTTTAAGTTATTTATAAATTTATTCAAAAATTTTCAATAATGAGATCACAAATAAGTATTTTAACCTTTGTATTGGATTATATTTAGAGCCAGTGGAAATTCACGAAGTCACAGAAACTGTGAATTGCTGTGGTGTTAGGAAAATTTTTGTAAAATTAATGCAACACTATGTTCATTTCAGATGAGAACATAGTCTACAATTGCTGAAACTAAGTGCCAAACGTTGACTCGGACAGTTTGCGTGACATTAAATAATGACTGCGCATCGTTGCTTTGTGATCTGTGTTATTGATATGATTAGGTGTATCTTAGTAAATACGAATGTGATTTGATGCAGGATGACATTTTTTGTGGCATTATACAGTATAATATTTATACACAGTGACAGCATCGTGTCTTTGTTATTTGCATTAGTATTTGGTCGGATCTTAGTACATAAAAGCGTGATTTCATGCCGTAATTTGCCCCCTTTTACAAAATCTGCCCTGACTTTTAGTTGCTTTTTTGCCATGAATTTCTACTGGCCCTAGTTATATTTAAGAAAATGGTTGACATATTGAGCATACACATGTTAGTATGTAGGACTGTCAACCCAAAATTTGGGTGTTTAAATTCCCACCACGGGGGCGAGGGGTCTGTTCTACTTGTGCCCTTTAGCGAACTTGGGTTGTAGTTGCTAATCTTGGCATAATTTTTAGTCGCTAATCTTGGCATAATTTTTAGTCGTTTATCTTGGCACAATTTCTGTCTGTAAATGCTACTTAAAAATCAGAAGGGATATATTAAAAGAGTGTAACCAATGCCATGCATTGTCATTGGCCACCGGGTGAGGAGAGGACCGGCTGCCTGCCTTCAAATGCTGAGGCTGAGAAAGCAAAGACACTAATTCTTCCTGCCCATGGATGGATGGATGCCACTGTAGGTTGACTTAAGCATCTGCTCTGCTTTTTGCTTTTGGTACTGTTGGATTTATCGGCATTTATTAATCGTACTGCAATCCATTTTAAGATTTCGTTTGTTCTTACTGTATTTGAGCAGTTGCCCAGTACTTTGAAGTTTGCTCTGGTTTGTTTAGAGCATGGCTCCTGCATGCGTATTTCTTGCTGCCAAAGTAGAAGAGCAGCCGAGAAAAATGGAACATGTGATTCCAGTGGCGTATTCTATTCTTAACCGAGACCTTCCAGGCATTGAAAAGAATTGTGAGGTTAGTTCAGACTCTTTGAGTCGTGATGACTTTTTTGTGCAAATTAATGTGAGAAGAATAGATTGATTTCATGGAAGTGACAGCTCAGACTGTTAACAGAGGCATTACAGAATATTTCTGTGAGGCTTTGTTTTGTCGGTCCTCTTTTAAAATCAGTAGAGATGTTTCTAAACAACAAAGGTCAGAAGATGAGAGTTTACATCAGCAGAAGGATTTTAGGTGTGGCTTTACAGTTAAACATTGCAATGCACACTACTCACCAATTTGTTTAATTTATAAAGGTAGTCTCTCTTGCATACAGCTTCTGATTGCTAGTTTTGCAAAACGTTTGTTTTGGGGGAAATCTCTGGTTTCTTTCTGTTAGCTAGAGTCTTTTTTTGTTCTCTTATTACTCTTAAGATGGCATTAGTGATGTAGCTTTTCCGGAAAAATATTTTGCTGAAAATTTTCCGGAAATTTTCCGCAGAACCGGAAAAATACATTTAGCTCATAATGTCAGATTTCAGTATGAGACGACACTAGAAAATTTCTGTTTTTTTTAAAGTTCCTTTAATTTACAGTATTTCTGTCAATGCAGGCAATGTTCACCTTGAAAGAATTAAAATTAAGATTAAGTACTGTTCATTAGAGGTTCAGTTTGATATGTTTGATAATCGAGATATGTTTGATATGTTGTTAGTGATAATCGAGATATCTTGAACTAGATAGCAATCGCAACTGCCTCTAGATTTTACTATCTGGTAATGGGTGACCCTAATTTAGTGGGATACTTATCCCTTCAGGGCCCCTTGTTACCCTGACGATGAAAACTGTTTTATTGTAAATGCACTGTTCGAAAGGTTAACAATAAATGATGATTGATTGATTGATTGATTGGTTGTTGGGCCTTGTGAACACATTGAACAGTAAGCACTAACACTGCCACAGTGCCATCTATTGAATAAACATCAGGAATAACTACCCGGTACATAAGATAGTATAGAGTGAATGATGTTTAAACATTATAATGCATAAATTAAATTGTTATTTAGTAATATTATATTGATGGAAAAATATCAGAAAATTTTCCGGAAAAAAACACTGGAAATTTTCCGAAATTTTCCGGAAAAATATGAAATTTTCCGGACAATTTTTCCGCCTCACAACACTAGATGGCATCGACATTGTATTGCATTTTTTAAATGTATGGAATGGACCATGCTCTTTAAGGCTGTTATTCTTTAATTTAGTAAGTTAGGTAAGTATGGCATTTAATACTCCATTAGCAAACGCTCAATGGGACATAAAAATTGAATATAAAATAAAACAAAGAAGTAATAATAAGGTATAGTAATAATAATGTACTAATCACAAAGAAGCTGCAGTCATAAACAGGCGCCCATCCCTCGTGTAGGACTAGAAAGCAGCATGTAAGGCGACATCCATCAGGTTGACGATGTTGAGTGTTCGAGGTAATGGTGACACAGATATCTTTGTGTTTGCATGTCCATGAGCCAGATTTGCTTGAATATTAACTCTGGATTTTAAAAATTCCAGGCTTATATGCAGTCTGCACAAGATATCAGTTGGTATGAGACAGATCTGTTAATGACTTTGGGTAAGTGGATTTTATTGACATGGTGAGTGGCTATATATATCATGAGGTCATCATGAATTACCTATCCACACAGTTAGAAAATTGTTTGCACTTGCCAAGTCCTAGGATCAGTTTGTCGCTTATACAGTGTGACCAAAGCTATTAATTTAACATTCCATATCGGTTAATGAGTCAGACGAACAGGCTGATGGTCAGACGAATGGATGAACCGACTACAGTCGGATGGACGGTTGAATGAACAGACTGATGATCAGATAGATAGACACACGAACAAACTGACAGGTTTTTGGATGGACGTACGGATTTAAGCAAACAAAGGGTTATTTCTGCATTAGTCTGTTTTACATTCAGTTTGGTTTACTTGCCATGTCTGATGGTGTGTCCCAAGCGACTTCGTGTTAACGAGTCTGTACTGATTAGTCATCATATTAGAAAAGCAGTAACTGTACATGCAGAAGTTATCTTTATAATTCTTAGATTCACCGTTATGTGACAATGCTGACATTTCCATGCTTAATTGCTGTAAACAAAATGTGTAACATATTTCTGACAGGATTCGAAACAACAGTGGAACATCCACACACCACTATTGTAAGGACATGTACCATGATCAAAGGTATGTTTAGTTTAATACTAATTATATTAGTTTTAAATCTACCGAATATTCAGTTCGCTCCAAACCGAAAAGTGCTCCGAGTAGTTTATTCATATTTGATGAAATAGTATTTTAGAACCAAATACAATTAGTAAAAGCGCTACATAAATTTTAGTGCATATCTAATAAATGCGCTATATAAAATTAATGCCTCACTGTGTAGTTTCATAACTGCATTAAATAATCATTTAAAATACAGACTTGCTGAAGAATATATTTTCATGCACTCAAAATGTGATGCATCTCCAGTGTAGACACGATGCAAAAATTTTCAACATTTTGCCTTTCTGCAAGCAAACATGCATAACTTTTAGTTAGAAGGACAATTACTTTCTTCTGTATTGCCACATAGAGAAATTCAAGTCTAATTGCAAGCAGACTTGTATACGAGACATAAAACTCGAGACCGAGACAGTGGGGTCCGAGACAGTGGGGTCCGAGACCGAGACGAGACACCAGGTCCGAGACAGTTCGAGACAGTTCAAAACGAGTGAAATGCACATTGGACCCAAGTCTCGAAACAATTTTTCTCAACTTTTGAAGTCTACTACAAGGGTCAAGTCACTGAAATCAGCCGATCACCTGAATTGTATAAACTATAAAGAAATTAAATATTTCAGCCATTCTGAAATCTTCTAAATGATTCTAAAATTTAAACCAACAAAATTACATATATAGACTAGACCTATTAGCGATTTAGCGACATAAGTCGCATCACTCACCTTGAGAAACTAGATGCTGCTCCAAGCGTTTCGCATATGTTGACTTTACACAAACGACGAACGGCATGTCATTTATTTTGTTTTTCATTGATTTCAAACTGCGTGAATGCAAATTTCACAATTTCAGGTTCTTTATGAGACATTTTAAGATATTTGGAAATTTTGGACTGAAAGTGCAAAGTTAAGGCTGCTTTTTTCAATAGGCTACTCTTAAATCTTAATACCAGAAACACCGCTTTTTAAACTTCCTGTCTGTTTGGCACTTCCGATTAACTAGTTATCCGTTCGGCACAAGACAATTTTATAGCACAATACTGTACAAAGTTCCGAACAAAATACAGTTTGTGAGACCTTTGGAGACCGCTTCTACAAGAGAACAAGACTTTCGCTCGAGACAGTTTCCAAAAAGACAAGACTTTCGCTTCGAGACAGTTTCCAAAAAGTCAAGAAATGATCTCGAGACCGAGACAGTGGGGTCCGAGACTGAGACCGAGACATCAAAAAACATGTCTCGAGACCGAGACAGTGTCTCGAGACAATACAACTCTGATTGCAAGCAATATATGCCCCGCTCTATTGTCATCCACTATTCATATTCGGCCAAATAGTAGAAAATCCTATTTTATGCAGCTCTAATTAATTAATTTTGTGTTCAGATAATGATTACTGAAGCTCCAATTTTAAATGTCTTCTTAAGGTTTATTACTCTGAATGTTGTTAGTAATAGAAAGCTTATTTAGCAAATGATTTTTCTGTGTGTACCAGTTTTTTTTTAAATATGTCACCTGTGTAGAAAGATGGATGTTTTGCTATTATAATTGTATTTTTGTGGTTTAGCATCCAGAGATTTTGCACAGTCTTCGTACTTCTTGGCCTCTAGCAGGTAATTAAGTCTACGTTTTATTTGGAATACTTCCATTATTGTTTGTGTGCACTTAATGAATACTGACTGAAGATGGTTTGCTTCTATTACAAGATTAGTCCTGCTTACGGGTCATCATGGTTGTGCATTCTGCGATGCTTAAAAGCTTTGTTATGCATATGATGGAATCAGAAATAAAATGCTGAAAGTTAACCCAAATTGCAGGATGTGATGTTTTGTTTTGATTGCAATCTGAAATTCTATAATGTTGATATATATTTATTAATTTTTTACTTCGGTGTATTTGTGTTCAAACGCTTTGGATCAAAGATTACATATTTTACAGATTTTAAATTGAAATCTCTTTCAGCCTCCTTATGACAACAATGTGTCTTCGATATCCAACATCGGTCGTTGCTTGTGTCTGCATACATGCTGCTTGCAGGTGGTCAAGCTTTGAGGTAAACTGATCTGTGAAGTTTCATAGTTTGTGTAGTTTGATTAACAAGTTTTTCTAGTTTATGAGCTGGCAGTCACTGTTGCTTAATGTGTGCACCTGCTTGCATATGTTCAAACATGTGCAACAAGTCTGTGCGTATACATTGATGTGTGCAGCTTTGAGGCATACAAACAGTTAATATCTTACATTGTTATGGCATTAGTGACTCTGGCATTAGCTGTTGGCATTAATGATTGCACTCTTCTTTTGGGATTAATGATGACAGATCAGTTTCCCTTCTACCTGTCATCTCTGGCTGAATGCTTATAGCTCTGTTAAAGGACAGTCTTGTCTTCGATCAGCTTTTCTGGAAAGTATGTTGTTCTTAGCGTGTGATTGTGTATGACTTGCGCATATTCAAAGCGTCTGGTTCCATCTTTAGAATACTGTACATCACAAGTTTGTGACCATTTTTCTGCATCTGTATAGGTCCTTTCATTGCTGAATGTGGGGATCTGCTTATAGCCTTTCAGTGCTGAATTAATTCTCCTGTTGATATTCGTAACAATTAACAAGATCACTAGTTTTAAATATATCAAAGAATATTAAAGTGAATTTGAAATTAGTATGTGATTGAATTCTTACAGATTCCCCAGTCAACTGAAGGAAAAGCCTGGTACACGTACATAGAACCTACAGTCAATCCAGAAAGTCTAGAGGAAATGACGCAGCAGTTTTGTGCTGCTCTAGATAAATTTCCAAACAAACTCAAGAAAAAGATCATTCATAACAAACTTACACCAGAGGACTTAGGCCAGCAAGAAAAAAGAACACATTTTGAGTTGCCACAAAATTTCAATCAAAGAAGTAAAGCCAGTAGCTCTGCCACAGCAACTGCTTCTCAGGCCTCGGCTGGTCCAAGCACTCAGCGTAAAGGTGAGCTTGCGCCAGGCTGGAACAAAGAAGCAGTTGCCACCAGTGCAAGCATTCAGGTGGCAAAACCATCTCATTTAAATTCTCAAGAAAAGGCTGCTGTAAACTGTACATCTGCTGTACCTGCCAGTGATCCGCTATTAAGGCGTGTCAAAACAGAGGCAAGCATAACGACTACCGTATCTGCAAAAGAATACAAAAGACGAACAGAATTGAAGAAAGCCGAAGAGGAACAGAAAAAGCACCTGGCAGAAACAGGAAAGAAAGACGCTTCCAGGCCAGATGCTATTGGTACAGGTTCCAGGCAGCTTAGTGAACTGAATCCGTCAGTGGGCATTCCTCCATCTGATGCAGTAAAGCTGGAGCCAAGAGAAAATATATTTGCCAAGATACAGAAGGATCCAAAGAGTGAGAAGAAGCCAGTCCTGCCAATGTCTGATGGAGACTGTCTTTCAGAGAGTCAGAAAACAGAAAACTCCAGGGATAAGCTTGACCTTGACGTGATCCTTAAGCCAGAACACATCCATGGCAGCGGTCACCTCAAATTCTCAGCAGCTGCTGCTGCTGCTCTTCCGCATAAAACCACAGTGAATCCACATCATCAGCCAGTCGATCAGAGTCAAAACGCTCGTCACAGTGGTCGGACGTCTTTACCATCGTCATTGGAAACGAGCCAAGTCAGTGCGGAGTCTGTCCATCATCGGATGAAAGCAAAGGAAAGGTCTGTGAATGATCAGTTGGCCATGGGAGATGCACAGTCGCACCACGAAACAGACTTGTTAGCAAACGCCGCTAGCAAAAATGATCGAAGAAGTTTAGAGTCTACGTTGCATCCTACACCTTCCACAAGACTTAATGTACTGGATGCCATGCCACTGCCTGCAGTCAATAGCTCAGAACCGATTAAACGACATCACAAAAAATCCCGTTCTCATCATCATTCGCGCGAGGACAGGCACAGTGCAGTTGAAACTGCCAACCAGGCCAATGCTCCTCTTAAGCTGAAAATCATTACTCCCCCACCTGCTCAGAAATCACACTTGGAGCCTGGTGATCTCAAATATAAAATCAAGAATCCAGCACTGGAAGCCAGCCAGCACAAGGCAAACAGTGGCACGCCAGAGGCCACCGAAATCAAGAAGCTGAAGATAAAGCTTGGTGGCCCGACTGGAAAACACGAAACTGTTGGAGGTGATGAGCGATACATGGCGACTGCTGCGTATTCCTCCGATCCTGCCCCTTCCACCTCTCATGAAAGCCATTCTTCCCAGGTGCCATCTTCAAAGAACAATGGAGGCAGCATTGCACCACAGGGTGTTAAGTTAGTGCTAAGCAAAGACAAAATTTCTGGAGAGTATCAGCGTGGTTCTTCGGCACATCACGAAGAATCACATCATCACCGACAACGAAGACACCGGCACCATTCCAGATCGGACCCAAACCGTAGCGACCAAAGTCACAAGCGTCCTTCATCGCCTGACAGCCACAACAAGCAGAAGATCCCTCGTCTGGAAGCGGAGGGAAATTTTGGAAACGGGAGCCAGGGTTCGGCAAACAAGTTCCAGAACCCTTATTCGGTAAACTATCTGGGACAGAATTATCCAACCAGTCTCACCCAGCAATACACTCAGCACCTTGTTACGGCGCCATATCAGGTGAATCCACGCTCTGGTGTAACACAGCCTCCACCTCCACCGCCTCCTCCACTTCCCAGTGAACCTGCTCCATTACCTCCACCTCCACCACCATATTAATTTGAGTTGATCGTACTGACTGATGTTGTCTACGTTGATCCAGGCTCAAATTGCTTTGGACACAAAACTTAGCAGAAAATTGTTTTGCTTAAAGTTAATCTTTTTAAGATCATTTAGTGAAAAACAGTACTAAAAATATTTTCTTGCTAATCTTGCTAAGGCTAAAGTCTGTGTTAGGTAATTGGCCAAAAGCCAACAGGTTTATTAATTAAAGAAATTTGAGAAGAGCATTGTTTAGGTCACTTCGTATGTATAACAAATATATATATATATATTATATATGCACAGTGTGCACGTGCTGAAGAAAGTTGTCAGTTTTATTTGGTTTTGTGAATTCCCCCATACTGAATGCCCTTTTTATCTGCAAGTCAGAGGCAATTTCTTCCCCAATCATGCGATCTTCAACTGGAGTCCCTGACCGCCAATGCAAAATGATGTTAAACTACTTCAAAGACCAGTACGCTTTAGTTGTTATGTTTCTGTTGTCGCTGTCAAGTGCACCAGCTTAGTTTCCGATAACATTTGCAGTACACTACTATGACAGGATTCCTGTGTATGCAAATCGAGTGTGCATACTGTGACCAGAAAAGTCGTGGTTACTGCAGTAAGTTTGAGGCTAGCAATCAGTCAAGTGTGTATGGTTTTCCATTAGTTAGAGGCTGTTGAACAACGTGAACCAGCCATATTGAGCAGCATTTCTGTTGCAAAGTATAGTATAGATCTCACTTGTGTTCTTTGAGTGCCTAAGGTATGCCACACAGATGTCCTGTACACATAATAATGCTGTGATGTATACTTTATAAACTTATGTTTTATATGAAACAAAGGCTCCCTTTGCTTACAGATTTGACATACTTGCATGTGCCAGGTGATTGCAGTTATACATTAGTGCTTTATTTATGACATTGATACTTTAGATATAACAAATGTAAGCCAAGTGAAGTAAGCATTGCCGAAAGCAGTGGGAATTCCTGGTCCAGGCCAACTTGATCACCCATCTGTCCAGACTCTGTCAGTGAATACCAACATAAGCTGAGAGGTTAAGAAGTTGGATTGCTGATATTGTATTTGCACTTGTGTTTGAAGATCCTGCATTTTCTGATACTAAGCTTCTGAGATGTGTTTGTAGGAGTGCATCAATATGTTGCCTTTCCTTCTGTGTAGTTTTGAAACTGTTTTGCAGTTTTGAAGTGGTCTTCCATTCATTTGCTTGTGGCTCATGGATTGTTTTTCAGTAGTAGTAACAATTCAGTAACAATAGTTAAAATCACGTATATGTGTAGGCCATGTGGCACGGTGTTGTCATCATTTGAAACAACCAACTGAACTGTGTACAAAATGTTGCTGGTCATCAACTGAATTTGGAGTGTCTTCTAATTGTGTACCTGGCTGTCAGTGAAGATGGTGTGAAAATGTGATGTAGAACAAGTGGCAATACCAATATAGCTTTTCAGATGAGTCTATTCTTGGTTGCTAGCAGTAGACTGTCTCAAGGAACCCAGCTTAAAATTTATTAAAATTTGAATTTGTTAGCACAATATGCAAATGAATAAATGTTCTATCATGATAATATTTATATGCTGGCATCAGTTTGCTGTCTTGTGCAAAAGTGATTGCTGTGCAGTTATAAATGTGGTGTGTTTGCTGTTGTTGTACAAGGAAACCTAATTCTGTATAGCTAGTGGCTGTGTAAAGCCACTACACAAATATTTAATGTGGATTTTTAGAGCATACCAAAGACCGTTAAATAAAGTGACAAAAAGTTGTAATATGGTCTGCTAGTTTTGTCTGTTGTTTAATTTGTGCTTAAGATGAACTTGTTGTTGTCGTGATCATATCAGATGATGACAAATCACTTTTTGTGCAGTGCTCATAAAAACATCATTGTTGGCTTTACTGGTGAAGTGCTGTAGTATTGTTGGCTACAGCAGCGGTTTCCAAACGGTGCCACTAGTGATTCGCAACGTGTTGCTAAGTGGTACGCAACAAAATTTCTAAAACAATTTTAATTTTCTATGAATTTACACCCATCTTTCTTTGATTAGCTATTCTATGTCCACCATGCTTATTTTTCGTTAAATTTTCTGAGTTGTGCCCTTCTTTCTTTGATTAGCTATTCTATGATATTTTTATGTTGAAAAGTCACAGCCTTGTTATGTCCCCCACCCAGTAATTATTTGGAAGGGAACTTCGCGCTCGCCTGTTTTTTTTTATCTGACCTTTACTGGTATGCCAGTATGCCAACATTCGATTTTTTCCTGGTGACCAGTGCAATAGAAATAAAATTTGAAAACCGCTGGGCTACAGCATCAGTTCCAAGTGATATGCTAGTTGTTTGATTACATAAGTATATGTGTAAGAGATTAGAACATAACTCTCTGTTATGTAAACCATGTTAACAATAACCGGACTAGTTTGTAGTCCAATTTGTTAATTGGCTGCTGTGTGGCTAAACAAATTCAAGCATTAAGAAACACAAGAAAATAAAATATGCCTTCATCACCATTGTCGTCGAAGTCAAGCATTTCGTCCTTATGCACAGTTGTGCTAATACTTGATGTACCATAATTTGGCACATGTCTTGTGCAGGAGTTCTAGACGATGTGGTGACAACGCTCGTAATGCATACTTTTCAATTGTGTGCTTCTTGTTGCAGGCATTTCTAGCTTTGTTTCTTTTTTATTAAGCATGCTGGAATTTGTGAAAAGCTTCTTTAGATTTTAACGTCAGCCAAGTGGCAATTGTTTGTGGCTAATGGATTCTGTTTTGCTTCTAAAAATCAGATCAGTAGTATGACTAGTGCATATACCGGTAATCGGATATCTGTTTGTCATTATATACTTTAGGTAAGGCAGGCCTCTGTGTAGTTCACATTGACACTACTTAAATATTTGCAGTGTATATACTATAATACTATATGTATATCTACATGCATGTGTATATATATTTGTGTATATATATATATATGTGCTGTTGTTGTTTGCAACTTGTGCAATGCATTGTAAAGTTTTGGGTTTTATTTGGAGAACCGTTTTAGGATTTTTGTCCAAAAGTCCTTTGTTTGCCATACTTGGCAGGGTTTGATGCAGTGGAGGGCTTTGGTTGTGGTATTTGTTACTTTTTATTCCCCTTCTGCAGTTGAAGCTTTATTTAGAAAGAAAAGATGATAGAATTAAAGCTAAACAAAACACTGGCGAAATAGGATACAAATTACTGCTCAAATGCTGCTAATTTCTGCCTGAATGTATGTTTTCTGCTCTGAACTTGACACCTTTGGTATGGGCTACTTGCAAGTAACTAACAGGCTCGATAGCTTCGACTTGTGTTTGTTAGGTTTTGGTGTCAGTATTGGGTTTTTATATAATAGATTTTCAGTTCGAATGATTGTTTTGCTAGTGAATGGTGTCTACTGTTTTTGATAAAGTTATTGGTAAACATTTTGTGCTCTTTGATTCATCCGTTCTTCAATCGTGTGACTGTGTCTAGATTGTCTTGCTGACCAGGTCGGTCTAAAACCAGTTCTGTATGCAGTTATTTGCTTTGCAATTTCTTGTCAGTTGACGGAGCAGTGACTGAACAACGTTGTTTCATATTATATGGTTACAAATTCAGATTTCAAACGTAGTGTATGTGAACATTTGTTTTGAATAAAGCAGTCTCTGTTTTACTCGATGCTCAACAATGACTGTTTAGAGAGCTAGATATGCTGTCGTCAGTACACCAGCCCAATAGCAATACCAATTTTTTGTGCAGATTTTTACTTTTTTCACTTTTCCTAATGGCTTGTGTCGTTATTTCATGCAAGGTAGGCCATGAAAAGCCACTTGTCTGAATTTGAAATTGTTTTCTTGTGGCAAAAATTGAACTAAAGTGGTAAAGATGTTTTAAAGAATTTAAGTAGTAACCCTTGGGTTGTTTGTGTATGTAAAAGAAGAGTAAGCATTACCATGAAGTGGTCACATTGTCCAGAAATTCATACGGCAAAACTTCGTTATATCGAACCTCAATGGACCATCATCAACAGTTTGATATATCTGAGGTTTGAAATAAGCAAGATTTGACGTAAGGCTCTATCCGACTCGATGCATGTAACGTGCATCTAAAAAATTTCCAAGGGGTCTGCACAAAATCCGCGTCAGGTGGTCCAGCTTATTTATTGTGAACTGAAGCCGTCCTAAACTTTAATATGTGTACTACAAGTCCGTTTTGCGTGACAGTTAAGTCTCTGTGTTAAAAAATAAGTGATACATGTAATACAGCATCTATATTTGTTTAATTTACAGCTGTTAAAAAGCTGTGAAACATTCTCGATGACAACAAACTCGAACTGGAAATTCTTAGAAAAGTTGCTAAATATAGAATGGTAACTAGAATGTGGCACAGAGTTTGCATGAGGTCAGCACTAAAGAATATCCAGTTTTAGTTAAATATCATAGATCCATACAATGCCAAGTGCACGCGTACTTCAGTTTCCGAAGTCACCAATATTTCAAGGCATAAATAGCCTACATACGTAAACATACATACATCTGTACACATGTATACACTTAATCGTTTATAAAATAATCAAAGATTGCCTAAAATGAACGTAAAGTGCTTATTGTGCACTCAAGTTCAGCAACAGATTGAATCAGGGGCAAGGGGAATGCCAGAGAAGCACCAAGTTCTATGGGTCAACATGCACTGGGCTGGCTTCGAGGCACCAGGATATAGCCAAGTAGGGCACAAAGCAGCGGCCTCTCTCTCTCCTATAGCTAAATCAGCCACTGGGCAATAGGATTGCATAATGAGTCTACAGTACAGATTGCTTGCCCCTACACAAGCAATCTGAATGTAAACATGGAATGACCTCTCCCAGTGACAAGGCGTAAATGTCAATCAGTCTTGTACCTTAGCTGGAGCTAATCGGGAAACAAAGCATCTCTTAATTATTCATTGGTCAGCTACAACTAAGCCAATAGTATCGAGTTGAAGAGTGGCTCTTTAACTTCAATATATCTGCAAGCCCACTGTTCGATAAGTCCGGAGTGAACAGTGCATTGAAATAAGCGAGGCTTCGATATAAGCAGGTATGATAAAACAGCTGCTTGTGTGTTTACATTGATTGTGGCTAGGCAATTTACTGTTATTCGATATAACTGGAAGTTCGAAATACCGAAGGTTTGCTGTAGTTTGTTACTGGTCATTGTTATAGTTTTAAAAGGGGTGCCAACTGATGTAGTGAAGATTTTCAGATTTTATATGCTAGTGATGGTATAGTAACTGTCAAGGCATGACTGCTGTTATGCTTAACAGTTCAACAGAACAAGCTTTTCTTGTTTAACTTTACAAGTGAGATTGTTCATGGTAAAACCCATATCCTAAATGGCTAGTCTAGTAATAGACATAGCCAAATCGTTGTTCTTTGTGATCTCAGAAACTTTTGGGGATGAGCAACATGAGCTATGTTCCAGCTGTGTTGAATCGTTGCTTCATGTCGTGGAAGATGTTAGGCGGTCGAGCCGTCAATACATACCTGATTCGTGTAGATGTTGTACTTTGGAAATGTGTTCAGTTGACTTTGAGCAGACTGATAAATTTGTAGAGGTTGTGAACTAAACTGATAACTATCATCTTTCTGCATGCATACATTGTATCTAATTGTTTAAGGATGCATAATTAGTTGTAGCTTAAAGCTTTGGAAATGATGTTTCTAAGTTACATATAATTTACTATTTTGAATTTGGTCATAAAATTCCCAAAATCGGGCATCAGAACTGTATGTGGTGTGTTGCATGACACAGGTTGACATGTACCTTTTGCAGTTAAACTGTGACATCTTTTCTCCAACCATTGGCAACGTAGCTGATGTGGTCCACATCCTGTGCAGTCTTTGCAAAGCTTTGCTATCAGTTCTGACAATGAGGGTGACCAAGCTGAAGAACTGGTTACTGTAATATATCATCTTAGTATCTATTGGTAGTTGCCTCTTTGTAAATAGTTTCTGCCCTATCCAAGATTTGAACCAAGCATAGCAGGTGTTGTTAGCCGAGAAACATTTCAGTTCTGCTGAACTAAAGGAGTTATTCACTTTGGGCCAAGTTACCCACTGTCCAAGGTCTCTCATACCATTGTTCAATTGCAATCATACTTGAGAGATTTCTTGGCACACTGTGAAGTGTGAACCCAAATGAAGAGACGTTTCATATATTTGTGTGGGCAAATTCTGCCCAATGCACAAGTTATTCTTTGCTGTGAATGCTTATTTACTATGCACTTTCCAATTGTAACAGCCATTTTTGTGATGGCTGCATAGGTAATAATTTGATATTGGAAAAGAAATTATCAGTGTGCACTATGCGATACTTGTAAGGCATGATTTCCTCCTAGTGGCTGTATATTGGTGTTGCAAACAAGTTACCCATATGCATTGCTTTCCGGCACATCTGCTTGACACGCTGAGACACTTGTATAGCCTGCACAACTACTTCTTGCCAATGATTCAGAGTTCCTGTTTATTTAGTTCTTTCTCATTGAAAACTGCTGTACACTATGGTAAAGCAAGAAAGTGTACAGGCAGCTGGTTCTGTAGGTGAATGCATCTGAAAGATGAACAGAAGCAGCATTCTGGGTAGTGATGTCTTTTTGTGTTTTTTAATATTCACTTAACTTGCTACTTGATATAACAATTACAGTGAACAATGCTCACAAGATTTGTTTCACTTGGACACATTGTCCCTATTCATTTGACTAATGTAATGCAACTGCACATCTAATTTCATTTTAAGGGTTGACCACAATTCCAATGTTGCATTGTGGAAGTGAAGGATGGTGGAACAGTCATGCAGTAAAACTTTGGTATTTTGAACTTTGGGTTACATTGAATAGCAGTCAAAGGTCCAGGCCACAACCCTCATACCCACATACACTTACAAATGACTGTTTTATCGAACCTGCTTATATCGAAGCCTCGCTTATTTCAAAGGCACTCTGTGGTTCTTATCGAACTGTTGACGAGCAGATATATCGTAGTTACAAGGCCATTTTGCAATGTGATACTATTGGCCTAGTTGAAGCTTACTGAAGAATAAAATTTAGAGCGTATGCCTGATGTGCCTCAGGGTGTTGGCTCTAATAGTGATAGCGGATTCAGAAATTTGAATAGCGGGCTAGCACAGTGCGCACATATGGACTTTAAAGGTGTGGCTTCCATTTAAATGGGCAATGGTGGTAAAGCAGGCTTGAAGCCATACAGTCGCTATATAAACATGTGTACACTTCCATTTGTGTAGTCGGATAGAGCTCGACATGAATATCAATATTGCTTATTTCGAACCTCGGATATAGCAAACCGTTAACAATGGTCCCTTGAACTTCGATATAAAGAAGTTTTGTTGTATTTACAAAGTAACGACAGAATAAGAAATACTATGGTCATCCATGTGGAGAGGCATATAGTCCAGCTTCATTATAATCCCATTTGAAAAACATCAAAAAGCTCTCGTCTTAAAAAACAAATTCTTCCTTTGACTAAGGGATCAGAAAAGTCAAACTTGGAATCTTGGCTTCACTTGTGTTTCAAGTCTTTTAAGTATCAGTTTATGTTATAACATACAGCAGTGCTCCATTACATTGTAATGTAAATGGGTACTTAAACTTAACCAAATGTTTCAAAAGTTCAATCCTTGCCCAAGGCTATAAAAAGACCCAGTAACTTTGTAGGGACCAGCTGCAGTCCAAAATAAACACTGCCTTTAAAAGCTATGATAAACAATGTCTGTTACAGCAGTGCTCCTCAAACCGTGGTCTGCGGCCCAATACGCGAGTTATTGGCTACTGGGCCACAGAATGATAACGGGAATCACAAAGTTGATTGTCCTCAAATAAGTGATTTACGTTTTGTTGCAGCAGAAAATTATAGAAAGAGAAACATAAAAAAATGAGAACACCACACAAGCAATGATATCAAAAGTGATGATATTTATTAAATCTAAATTTTAATAGGCCTTTTCAACATCAGCTTACATAGGCCAATATAACATGTTAGATGTTATTTAGGCCTATGTAAGCTACTTCAATATAAAGAAGACAAAGATCATGACAACAGAGGAGGAGGACAGTTTTGTAGTAGATGGAGAGGAAATAGAAACGGTAACTAGCTTCACGTTTTTGGGATCAGTAATAGAAAAAGACGGAAAGTGTGATATAGAAATAAATCGTAGAGTAGCGATAGGAAAAACTGCAATGAATGGTCTGGAAAAATATGGAATACAAACATGTGAGTATAGACACGAAAAAAAGATTGGTGAAGGCTCTGATCATACCAACAGTAACATACGGCAGTGAGACATGGACAATGACCAAGAAAATGAAAAAAAGATTCATGCGAAATGTGGATATGGAGGAAGATGCAGAGAATATCATGGAAAGAGAAAAGGACCAACGATTGGGTGCGCATGAGCATCGGAATTGAGAATGAAGAGACACTACAACAAACATAAGAGCAAAGTTGAGGTTCTTTTGGTCATGTCATGCGATCAGATGGATTGGAAAAGGAAATGATGTTAGCATATGGAGAGGGAAGGAGAAAACAAGGACAACCAAGGAAAAAGTGGATGGACGAGATACATGAAACAACTGGTATGAATTTGGCAGAACTGCGACGGCCGGACAGAAGGAAATGGAGAGGCTTGATCATGATGGTCGCTAGAGCCTGACAGCACAAGGTAACAAGGTAAGCTGATGTTGAAAAGCCCAGGTCTGCAGAAGGGCTGGTAAAACAATTACCAGTCCACAGCATCAGAAAGTCTGGGAAGCACTGTGTTGAGGCACAGTGGTCTGCAATTGCAACGTAAGCATTGCACATATTGCTGGCAGTGTGCCATTAGTTATGTAATGTTCACTGTACATCAAAACTTCGTATGTTCGGCAGCAAGACTGCCTCTTACACATAACACATACTAGAATATTGGACGGTTGCAGAGTAACTTCGTGCAAAAGAAACTGTTTCATCTACAACTGTCTGTCTATTCCAGGAAACCTGGCTACGAGTAGTTGTATAGTTCCATTTGACACAATGTAATGTAATGTAAATCTTCAAAATTTCTCAGCGCCCACAAAAGCCACATCAGGGAGACAAGCTTATTCACCGGCGCTATGTCAAATCAAGTCCGCAATAGCCAAACTCCTCTGTTCGTTTCGGTGCCACGTCAAAATCTGCACGGGCGAGAGCGTTCTGGACTGTTTGCAGGCATTTGATTTGAGAAGAGTCGATGTTGTAAAAGCTGAACTTCTGATGAAGAACGAGTTGTGCCAGTCATACTTCTAAGAAGCATTGTGCATTGGGGGTGGAGCAAAGGACAGATGCTGATTCTGAACAATTGTTAATAACCTAAAAGCAAACAGAACTTGGTTAAGGTTGCAGCTAACATTCAGTGTATCGTGTCACCTGCTTATGCAACAGATACTGTTGCAATATACATTTAGTAAAACTTTGAAACTTTGGCAGTGCAACTATGCAGACAAACCATATCAACACATGTTCTATCACTAAACAGCCAAACATCTGAGATAATGTGAATTCAATGAAGTTAAACCACCTATAGCCAATCATATCGTGGCTTCTAGGACCGACATATAGAAATGATATGAAAAACATTAAGATTATTTACCCTGAGGCTTAGAATGTTACAATTTTTATACAATGCAGAAATAATCCCTCAGGAAAAATGTAGCCAGAGTGAGAAAGAAGTTGCCAACAAATTTAGACCATAAGAAATGCTTCCCTCAAGGGCAGTGGTACTGCACACAGATGAAAACAAGAAACTGTCACATATCGATCAATGAAAACAGGTGACATACAACGGTGCAGTGTGAAAAAATTTCATTCCTCCAATACTGCAGAGGCCAAAACTTTCCAAAGGAACAAAAAACTGAGTGGGTGGAAAGCAGAATGCAGTGTGGTAGATTTACGCAGTGCAGCCCTCTTGGTTTGAGATATATCTGAAGTTGCTTTTCATGCTTACATATACACCAGCAGTACATCAAGGGACAAACAATTACTACCCTGTAACCACCATCAATACTGTCCATGGACAGACCTCAAGATGGTGCCAGTTAGCCAGACAGCCGTAGAATTCAAATAGGAAGCATCAATCAGTCTTCAAAATACCACAATGGCTATGCGACAAGTTTGGCATTCACTCCTAGAATTTTCAATATGTCTATTCTTGTCTGCCTGATATTGTGCCATATCAATATGCTTCTAACAGAATAAAATATTTTTACACCACAAACTGAAATTCTAATATTTAACTATGTATCTATAAAATGTATACTCATTTTCTGAGAAATGTGTTCAACAAATTTCACCAGTGCTTACCTGCAAGGTGGAATTGTCTGGCAAATAACACGAAGGTCACCTAATTTAAAAATGAAACATTAAATGCCTCAATAAATAGCATTTAAACAGTTATTTAGGAAAGCAACAAAATATTATTTTAATATTATTACAACAATTTTATATTGCACCCCTTCAAGACTGCCTACTCAGGAGAGCTCCCAGCCCAACCCCAGTTGAACAGAGAACAGAACACAGAGAACAGAACAGTCTGCATTATAAAGAAACAAATTGAGTGGTCTGTTAAAGTAATATAAAATGTCTAAACACATGCAGATAATTTACTTCTGATGCTGTGAGTCACCAAGATGATGCTTCAAGTTAGCTCAGGAATCAACAGTGCAAATTGTCAAACCTACCTTTCTCAACTGGATGAAATATGAAAAGTCAATTTTAGTATTAGATATTACCGGTGGTATCGTCTTGTACTGCACAAAACATTATGAAAGTAATTAGTTAAATCTACAGAAATACAATTTTACAATTCTTGCTTCTTAATACATTAATATTCATGATATCAGAGCAAACGAGTAGCCAAGTCAATGAATACAGAAGATGTTGAAACTTAATGACCTAAATTTTACTACTTACCTATGCTACATCGAAAGGCACCGGTTGCCAGAGCGACTTGCAGCACCTGCACCAATCTATCGCAAGCTGTTTCCGTGGCATCCGTCGCATTGGGGACACCAGCGAGAAGTTGTACTATAAGAGCAATGTCTTTAACAATCATCATCATGTCAGCCAGAGTAATTAGTTCGAGCTGAGGAGCACCTGGAATGGAAGGGAACTGAAGAATTGTCTGTAATATGCTCAGGTGTAGCTTTGTCCACAGATTCATGCATCTCTGAGACTCCTGTGACTGAACTAGAGCAACATCCTCCTAAATTCAATATACAACATCAAAACTTTTAAAATCCAAAAAATTAAAGCAGTAAAATATAGTTTAAACAGACCTGTATGTTTCTAGTACAAGCAAACATTTCACTGATTCACACTGCATGATTTACTCAGACAAGAGCCAGATAAGCATCGTTATGTCTCTGCACTTCCTCTTCTACATCCTGAGAACCATGCTTTGTTCAATTTTTCTTTTTACGAAGATGTTGAAGTCATTTTCAACTTGATTCTCATCAAAAAGCAGACATTTCATATGGCTGTTGAAAATTCCAGGAATCTAATGAATATAATGAATTAGAAGCAAAGAAATCAGACACTTTCTGAAAATAAGAATAACTCAGCGAGACGTAGTCAACGGTCCGGTCAAGTGCAAAGAATACTGGCTGACTGCTTTCTAACCAAGCACTGCATGCAACATGTGAAGGAAACCAATGCAGAAACCAATGACGATCAAGAATTCTGGATAGACAAATGAGGGCAGAAAAAGACTCAAACTAAGTAGAAGAAAAGCAAGGGACTTGACAAACAACTAAAAACAATGGAGATCACTTATTGGCTCTGGACAGACAATGAAAACGATGATGATGACGAAATAATAAATAGTAAGCAAGACTTAGCAAGTAGCTTTTATTTACATTTGACAAGCCCATATGCATAGCATCACTGATGTAGGGCAATGACAAATCGGTAGTAACAGTAACAACTACTTTTGTGCTACTAATATGGCATTGATCAATGATCAGAGAAACTCCATGTTGCTTACACAGCTGATCAGTTAGTAGGTTAAATCTGTACCCAGTTTATCATATCACAATCCAATCTAATTTAAAATTAGATATCAGCAGTTTACCGATTTCTTCCGCTGAACGGCCATCATGAGCGGAGCCTTCGTACACCAGCGCACCAGTCCTGGAATGGGCGTCTGGGTGTTGGGTTTGGTTGGTGACGTCCAAAGGGTAGAGCGCTGAGAATGAAGGTACTGGGTCTGATGTATCGAGGTGAGAGCCAGTCGAGGGTCAGAGGTCATCCAATCAATCATCCGCTCTAGCAGCTGGCTTGAAATAATCGGCTTTTTGGTGGCAGAGTCTGGCAAATAATTTGAAAGTTTTATAACAATCACATCTAGTACAAAAGACATTCCACATGAATTTGAACTTGTAAGTTCTTGCTTTAATTGGTTTCAATTTGTTAATTGTTGCTTTGTTTTTACTGCTAGCTGTTGCTCCAGCAGCTGGATTTAAGTCATAAACTACAGCAAACCTCAAAACTAAGATATCCCTACAAAACAATTTTGCAGTAATATAAGCACCATAAGTAAATTTTAAAGCTAGGTTAATAATAAAACGATAAACAGTGATTATAACAAAAAAGTCTGCAAAAACTATATATACAAATTATTCTGAAAATTATGGACATAAAGAATTCCAGGTAGTCAGCCAAACTACTGAATAAGAAAAAAGAACAAAGAACTAGATTACAAACCAGGTAGAGAATAAATGTATGTAATGGCAGTCATCATTGCACAAGTAAAGTGGGTGGATACTTTGGGCAAATCCTTGAGAGCCACGATGGTTTCTGGCACCAAACCACAGTAATCCTGAATTAGTGATGACACAACAGTCATCACTACCTCAGAATTGCACCCTTGTGACTGAAAATAAAAGTATCATGCCAAAGTTAAGTGATGCCATGCTTTGTGAGTTTTAAATGTTTCTTTGTTAAACAACTGCAATTCTTACATAGCTGCAGCTGCTATCTGTGTCATTCATTTTATTTATTACTTCCAAAAACATTATGAAATGCAATATACAAACACTAGCCTCTAATGCACAGAGCATCAGTGAACTACCTTGAAAAATATCCGTTCTAAGAAAGTGCCTTAATGCTCCTATTAGCTAAAGGTCATAAAGCGGTTGCCAAAACCTGTCTGGGTTGTTTGAGAACTTTACCCCTATACACAATTACACATCTTTCCTAAACCATGTTTATTTCTTATACTACTCACCAGATATCATCAGCATTCACCATCACATACATACAGCTGGACTGTACACTTATCTCAGGCTAATATTAATAAGAAATGGAAGACCAAGAAAGGATCAAATTCCCACTGAATAGGGCAGCCTATTAAACATTTCATCAATTTATAATGATAAATGAACATCAGCCCAACAAGACTTTAAAACAGAAAGAAAACAAAATTGTTACTAACACAAGTGACAATTTAATCATTTTGTCTATACAAATAGGGGCACAGACACTCTTTTAAGCTAAATTAAAATGGGTAGTATATAAGCATCCTGAGGTAAATTATTCCAAACATCCTAATGCACGTAATTGTAAATAGTGGAGTGTTGGTGAGGGTAAAGCTTCCATACTTACCTTGCAATATTATCATTTATTAATCAATTCATTCTGTAATTTCTGCAACACCACCTCAGCAAAAGAGAACAGTTTTCAAGCTCATCGCTAAAAGTCCATGTAGTGTCTACAGTCACAAAGTCATTCTAAGGAAACCGATTCCCAAAAGACCACCCAACCCAACCACTGAGCAACCCAACCACTGAGACGAGTGTCCAAATAGAACAATCAATTTATTCCAGGTCAGATCATGCAGCACTGGATTCTATGACAAGGCAGCAAAGTTTCTGTAATTTACGCAGGCAAGCAAACTGCCTACCTGGCACTGCCAAACCCACACAGAAGTCCTGTGCGTTTGGCGGGATGAGCGGCCAATGAAGTGTAATGACACATACACTTAATCAGAATCATTACTAAATTTAGAAATATTGCCAACAAGCATTGTTGTCACACACACACAGCATATGTTCCAGCATATGTTCGAGGTGCCTAATTCACACCATGGAAAGACCATGGGGTGACTAACCACATAACTATGACGTCAGCACAGAATGAAACTGGTCAAAGAATAACACCAGACATAGGATTAACCCATTTGTTTAAAACAACTTATTGCTCCCTTCAAAGCCAGTGTGATGATTAAAATAACCAAATGAAAAAGCCAATTTCTTGTTATGATACGCAGGCAAATCTCAATAAAACAGAAGAGCAGAAAGCTCTACTGACCTGCATCCAAACGGCTGCTGAGTTTAGGAGATGAGAGTTCTGAACGCCGACAGCCATAGAAATAACTTTTGTGAGGACAGACAGCTTCACTTCACTGTCATAACACCGAACAAATATGGCTTTGAAGACGGAATGTTTGGCCGCTTCGTCCTTGTGTTGAACATAGAATTGGAGGATCAGATCGACCAACTGTAATTCCTGTAATGCGCTCAGCTTCTGTCAAATGTACCATTATTTACTATACAGTTATTCAGTTTTATAAGGAATTGAAAAGACAGAGTCAGATAATTGATTACCATTTAGTCATCAACAGAGATTAATTTTAGTCCATATCTATACAATAGAGCTTTGTTCTTTCTAAGTATCCCTGTTTCTAGCCAAACATTTCCATAGCAACTCTAAAAAAACTACGGCTTGGTGTGCCATCGGTTTATACCTTGTGAATTAGACACCAGCGAAATCGAAGTTACTAATTACAAAAGCACTGAACATTTTAGAATGTGATTTCATCATACGTTCTTAATGTTCAGTAAACTTGCAATGGCCCTATCCCCACAGCTGAACTATGTTCATGTTTTGAGGCAGTTAACAATGGTGCCATTGTAAGTGCATATTTATATAGTGCCTCTTCAAGAAAACTCAGAGTCTTTGTCATTACGATGCAATAGCGACGTTGGAGTGCGCTGAGTAAGAACATGTTACACTACAACATCCAAAGACTGACTCTACCAAGGAAGTTAAGGCATAATAATTACACCAATCAGTTGTATATAGGGTCCTATAAATATGAATTTGCACTGACTACAAATTTCACACACTCTGTCAGAGACTGATGTCTTAAATTTGAGAGTTACTCCTCTTGATGAGATTTGCATTTCACTTCCTACACTGATGAAAGATAATTATTAAGATAAATACAATGGACTTAACTGGTTCTTCGGTTTGAAGCCTCAACCATTCTTGTATTAAAAAAAAGTAGATACTGTACACAGATTGAAAGTTTTGACAAGAAACTGCTTTGCATTGAACTCCCTATACAGCTAAGGACGTGTCGCATACTGGCCGATTGGTTAGAGCAGTCGGCAGTGTTTCCGTTAACGCCCAAATGGCCGTTTCTACATCCACAAAAAACGTCAAAAACGTCCAGAATTTTTTGTTGTGACAGCCATAAGACATGAGCTATGTCCAAACAAATTCTAAGTCAGGATATAAATATGTCCTCTTTTTAGACCCTAACGGAAACACTGGCGGTCAGCCTGTAACGCGGAGAGTACGGGTTCGATCCTCATCCTGTCCGTTGCTGTGTAGGGACGGTGAGCAAGTCCTTTAAACACAATTGCTGTGCAATATAATTGCATCTGCGCCACCGAGGTTGTGCACTTCTGAACTTTGGAAGAAGGGCAATGTCAATTGCAGTTGTATTGTATTGTAATTTATATTTTGAGGGTCAAGCATTTCAAAGACAAACAGGACAATATTTTATTAATACAATGAAAACAAAAACCTACCCTCTGCTGCCTTGGCTTAGCTGAGGACAATCCGAAGATGAACTCTGCAACCACCTGCTCAGCGAGGTCTTCGTTTGCTACTCCAAGCCCTGGTATTCCTGTGTTGCCATGGTTCAAGAGGTTTGCAAGCTGCTCAAGTGCCATTCGTGTGCACTCTGGAAAGTCATAGTGACGCAGACTCTGCACTATATCCATTCTAAGCAGCTACTGCATTTAAAGAAATGCTCCTGTAAATAAGCAAACAGTTAGGTTCACAGACAGGCTAGATATGAATTTAGAATTACATAAAATGTTGGATATCATCAAATAATTTTTTTCACTGGCATGAAAATTGAAACATGGATAAACTCTCTCCTATGCCAAGAAACATGGATAGTGTGCCATCACTTTACTGCAGTTCTGCATTGTGCCAAAACATTTTACCGAGACAAATCATATAGCGCCTTTTCATATAAAAATAATCTTGGCGTTTTCTAACAGACAACAGTACTGTTTTCAATTACATCAAAATTTCGCTCAACCCAGGCCCTACGGATTCAGCGCTGAAACTACAAATCCTAACAATCTCGCCTTCTTTATGCAACTCTCTGTGGCGCCGAGAGATTTCAGTAGTTTACATTCATTATCATCATCATCATACTTAATACGCCTCCTCCTTCCCTCTAATCATCATCATTATGGTCGTCACCGTCATTAGAAACGAACATTTTCTGAAGTTTTGATTGACGACCATATCATCATATCGTTAAACACAGACTTTGTACTGACAGTCTTTAAGATCTCTTAATTTAACCGTATAATAAAGAAAGCTACGTACGATAAAACGTCGTAAAATATATTACAAGTGTCTATTTGGATTAACTTTTTCGGATTTTATTTAATCAGTGTACGATAGCTACAAAAACACACAGACGATAATAAGGCATCATAACTCTCGCATTTCACCGACACCAAAGATACGAAATCTTCCTTAATATTTTCGGACCATTCTCGTGATTGAAGATCTAGATAATTATACACCTTTGTCTATTATATATATATCATCATCATATATTCGTTTAATGTGTTAACAACAGACATAACGCTGTAGGTGTACATAGAAAAAACTACATCTAGATATTATAGTATGAATATAAATAATAGCTTAGTAAGAGTTCAGGAATAACATACGAGAAATAAAATTTCGTGAGTCCTTGTCAGGAAGGTTAAAGTTATGTGGTCTGACCCTAAGAAAATACGGCGTAAAATGTTGGTTAGGAAATAGGCATCTGAGAGAATGATTCTCATTTATAGCAACCGTATAGCCAAAGATGTTAGAGCCGTAGGCATCTTTGGTATAGCCTTGACACTGCTCACTTTTTAATTAATGTATCGGGTTAGATCCATCACCACCGCTACCCGCGTGAAATTATATAATATAAACGAAGCAGAAAAAGAGTGATGATCATGTAAAGACTAAAATGGCTTAGTGACTCGTCCCTTCTGGGTGCCCATTGTTCGCAACCTGACAATAACATTATGTTGATTAAGACTATTCATGAAGCATGTCTTATATGCAATATGGAAATGTGTCATTCCACGCTAATAGTATGCTTCTGTTTGTTTCCTGTTGTTTGGGATTTTGACCCATGTCTATAAATCTTGTTTTTACTAAGCGCCGGCGTACAAGCTGATCCCGTGACTCCGCTTTTTTGGTTGCTGTAGAAATCTAGGGATTACGATTACTATCTCAATAATAAGCTGGTTCCCGCGACTTAAGCTTTTGTGGGCGCTGTAGAAGTTTCGAGTTTACTATTACGATTACCACAGTATAAATTATTTATACTGTGATAATACCAATTTGTACATACTTACTATCGGATCTTTCTTTAAGCAGAAAGAACAGGAACAAGACCTGAGGCTGTGGAGCGACGAGCGTTGTTCGGATGTTATTAGTAAAATAATAAGAGTTATTTGGAGAATAAAAATCGGTTTGTTTAATCAGTTGTAAAATTGAAAATGGAGGCGCTAGTGGCAAACGTCGATCACATAACTTTTAATATCGAGAACGCTTTGGAGACGCAGTTAGGATGTCAGCCGTTGCCGTTCCACGGGATGGACAGTAAGTCGATCAGTTCTTTTGACGACTGGGCAAGCTTGTAGTATCGGGGTCTGAAGGACATAGTGCTTAAGTTTACTGGCATTGTGAGTGTTGGTTAGGGTCAGGATTCGTGTTGTCAATAGAAAACCTGGTACCGCCCGGCGTCCGTGCAGCATGCCAAAAGCTACGTTATAACCTTTCAGCCCCCGATACTCTAAGTTTGCAGACGACTGTAATGTTGTGTTCTTAACTCTATGGACCCTACGTTGATTTAGGTGAATTTGATCATTATTTGGTTATATGAAAGCAAACATTTGAATTCTTTGGAAGATAAAATTCAAGGGTTATCTGTAAGTTAATGGTTTACCTTCAGAAATGCAACGTGTTCGTGGCTAATTACGCACTTCAGTTAATTGCATTATGAGAGGTCGTTGGCAGGTAGCAGCGCTCTTTTCTATCGGAGTCAGTCGGCTATATTGTGTACATGGCGATCAGTCGACCAACAAAGGATCTTGACATTTACCAATAAATATTACATTAGAAATAACGTTTTCTCTTGAATGTTGTCATTTAATGCATTATAAAACTACAGTACACTCATTCCATAAAGGTGCGTCTATAGTTTTCATATAGGCCACTGAAACTATAGGCTATACTCAGTATACTGGGTGAATAATTTTGGATGCCAAAACAATAGATTAATTATTATTAAAGTCTGGGGCACTTGTTGGAATCACGTATAAACAGTTGAGGCACCCCAGACTGGGAGAAAATAGAGCATTGTGACCTCTGGACTGTGAATTATCCTTAAGTAAATAAGTTATCAAGGTGATTGTCAAGATCTGTCAGCCTGCGACCTATCACCGTGTATTATAAACAAGGATGGTATTGCTTTCAAAGTGATAATTTGCCTTAATGTGGTGTCATGCATCATTTTCTGGACTGTAATGAGGTAATGATGTCAGAATAAGGAATCTGTTGGGGTGATTGGCTTAGCATCTCTTGATACACTTGAACCAAAGAGATGTAGTTTAGGAAATATGTCAATCTGATTTCTTCCTTCCTGCATTCAGTACCGTATTGGCATTTAGTGACACAACAAGCATTGTTTTCTATGAAGAGTACATGAAAAATGTTACCCACCCAGCTTAATGCTTAATGCAAGTAACGTAGAGAATTAATGAAGTCTTACCAAACTATATTATATTAGGCAGCTTCTGATAAATTTATTAAAAGCATTTGTTCTTCTTGATAATATAGTACATTGTTGGTGACAAGTTTGTGGCAGGTGTTTAAATTTAAGTCTTCCTAGAAAGAATACTGTGATTTATGCTTGTCAATTTTACAATCTGTGATATTCATATGTTGACCAATGTTCCACTAAGTGGAAGCTCCAGTGCATGGGTTTCAGAACTTGCTGTGCAGAAGGTTTTGTAATGAATTGATATTGTTTCATCCTTTCTTCAGTGTATGGAGACACAAAACTGCTGCACAGTCATGCAGCTGATGTTGACCATCATTTATTTGTCTTGAGAATAATTTTTAAGTGTACTTACTCTAACTGATGATTACTGGTAACTGTTTTTTCAAACACTACTAATTTGTTATTTTAGAGTCTGGGTCTGCAATATGCACATATTTTCTGTTGGGAACATGTAGTAAAGGCATGTCATGTCCATTTCGTCATGTTCGAGGTGAGCGACTGGTTGTCTGCAAACATTGGTTGCGAGGTCTTTGCAAGAAAGGCGACAACTGTGAATTTCTGCACGAGTATGACATGACAAAAATGCCAGAGTGTTATTTCTACTCTCGATTTGGTAAGATATTCTATATGATCTTATGTGATATAGTTGCATTTCTTGTGTTGGTACTGTAATCCACAGGCATGGGTGAGTTTTGTCCCAATTTTGACATGAATTAAATTATAATATTAATTGTTTAACATTTTATGGCTGTAAAATAAAAGAAATATTACAGATTTTCACTTATATGAAACACTTAAAGTTGCAATGCTGCAGAGTTTTCTTTAGGCTCTAAGGCATATATGTTCAACTAGGCAGTTGTTAGAAGCACATTTTTAATCACGTTGCTACTAAATCAAATTACTAAATCAAATCGAGCTGTTACTGTATTAAAAAGTCTTTACATGCAGCCAGTGCTGAAAGTGGTTTGAAAAAGTAGCCGGGTCTATTACGTAATAATATTCAGTGTGTTATGGGAAAATTTAGGTTATCTTACAGCAAAAATGAATGCCGGGTCGCAGACCCAGACAGACCCGGCTCACTTTCAGGCCTGCATGCAGCTATAAAGATATAGTGTTATGAAACATTGGTTGCCTGAGGCACATTTAATGATTTGAGGAGCATTCATAAACAGAGGTGTAAAATGTTTGCACACTAACTGACCATTTTGCTTTTGTATACAGGAGTATGCACCATTGAAACAGAGTAATGAATATAACACACCTTAAACTTCTTATTAACTATCAACTAAAACTCACTACCTCCCACCCTGTAGCTTCACAGGCAATAGACTACTGCACATTATTAAGCCACAAGCACATCACCTAAATATCAGTCTACTTAGCATGTACCTCATTTTCCTAGCATTTTTGGGTATATATGCATTCCTGGTCTGGGTGTCGTTCTTTCGGTGGGTGCTTCAGCTTCTGGGTGCTTGCTGAAAGGCCTAGTTTTAAATTGCACTGTTAGGAATGCTATTCATGTAGTTTAAGTTTATTTTCTTGTGAACAATAAAATTCATGAATCTAAATGTTATTGAAGCACACGTATGAACTTTGGCATATTGTTTTGATATATTTTGATGTCATGTGGTCCCGGATTCAGTTTTAGCTTTAGACACAAATGAGCAGTTATTAGTAAATTTTTTGCTAAGATTTGAAGAAACACCCGTAATCGGAAAGTCAATTATTGTTGGTAACTATAGAATGTGGACAGTTATTAAGCCTAATGAGGTATGTATATAGTGAATTAGTGATGTATTTTATAAATTATCTTTTTGTCTATCAGGTGAATGTGGAAATAAGGAATGTCCTTTCCTGCACATCGACCCAGAACAGAAGATTAAAATATGTGCTTGGTATGACAGAGGATTTTGTCGACATGGTTAGTATTCTAAGTGATTTAATATTTCTTTGTTTTAGACTAAGCGAGGTGCTATGTCGTAATTTGTCTGTAGGTTGTTAGATCAGAACTGAAATTAGACAGATCATAGTTCAAAATTTAATTTTCAAATATGATTTTGGATTCCATAAACATTGGAGCTTTCCTAAAGATTTGCTGTGGCTGAAGTTAAGGAATAGACAGGCACTGAAATAATTATGGATCAGTTTGCCTTTTGCATTTTCATAATTATTATGCATTTGTTCATTTATTGTGTTAATTTAACAAATTGCTCAGTTTGAGACTAGTGTTAATGGCAATGCAATACAACTGACACATAGGTAAACAGCTTATATTAAATGCCAATTTTTTAAACTTTTTGCTGTTGTGGAACAAATGGTACTCGGTTCGTACTCAAAAAGTACATCCATTGGCTATTAACACTATCACTGCACTACCACGTTAATGTGTGATATTGTGCCACAGGTTTATTATTGAATTTATTTCTTGGTTGAGACTAATTTGAAACTGTGAATCTATCTTGCAGGACTTTATTCTTTGAACAAAATCATATTCTTGATCTTTCAGCCGACTTGATTAAAAAAATTAATGCTTCTAGATCCTCAATAGAATGTTTCAAATTCTTTTACAGGTGCTAATTGCAAAAATCGTCATGTGAGAAAAATTATGTGCCTCAATTATCTTTGTGGTTTTTGTCTTGATGGTCCAAACTGCAAATATGTACAGTAAGTTTTAGCTTTATGTAGAACACGGAGGTTATAGAAAAATAATGTATTCAGACTGCAATTTTCTATTTGTTATGAGTTAGTAACACAATGTGATGAGAATATTTGGATTTTAGTAGCATGCTCCTGTTAGGCAATTGTTAGAACATTACTATGTGTGATATTTCATATGTAATGGTTACTAATTTACGCTAAAGGTTACTAAAGTACTGCTTAGTGTATTATTAAATATCTCCCTTTGAAGATAGTTAAGTAATAAGCTCTCCCAGTTCAGATTTCAAATTTCCTCTTTAAATAAAATAAAATAAATATTTAATTTGAAGTATTTGGTTAAACTTGAATTTCATTTGTCATGTCACACAGCTGTGTCTTGTGAAGATAACTGCAAAGAAATTGTGGTGAAAATAATATCTGAGTTTCCCTAATCTGGATTTTAACCCAACTTCACTGCAGAGCCTCCAATGCTAACTGAAAGTCTGCTAGTATGTTAATCTGCATCATGTTACTGATAAAAGCATTATGTATTCTTGCTGTTATATCTAATGTTAGAGCTGTTTTTTTTAGTCTGCACTTGTCTGTCATGAAATGCCTTATATAATTATTTGTTTGATCTCTTTTTGTAGCCCTAGGTTTGACTTGCCTCAGGAGGCTCAGATGTCACAGGCCAAGAAAGCTAATTTTGTTTGCCACTTCTGCAGTGAAGTTGGACACAAGGCAATAGCTTGTCCACAGCTGATACCATCGCTTAAAAGAGAACAGGGTGCCAACCATTTAGACAGTATACCTTCTACACGACCCAACTTAAGTCTAAAACATGACCTTCGACCACTTGACCAAGTGACGTGTTTTAAGGTGGGTGTAAGCCCTTTAGTTTTTTTACAACTTCTCTTTTGGTATTTAACTAATAGCATTTCCATTCATCAACACTATTTAAGGGAAGTTGAATAACAAGGCTTAACTCTTTTAGATCAGTTCTAGTCAGTGTTTCCGTTAGAGTCCAAAAAGAGGACGTATTTAGGCCCTGACCTAGAATTTTTTGGACGTAGTTCATGTATTTTGGCTATCACACCCTAAAATTTGGACGTTTTTTATGGACGTAAAAATGGCCATTTGGGCGTTAACGGAAACAATGGTTCTAGTGCAGTTGAAAATTAGCTTACAAATAAACTTTGTTTGATATCGCTTGAAGCTTTAAGATTGGATTTTATGTAAGCTTATTTCTGGTAACTGTGATTATTTTTGCCATTGAATGAAACTGTAGACATTCATATTCTTCTGATATTAATTAGTTTTTTGTTTTTTTTGTTTAGTGTGGTGAAAAAGGTCATTATGCCAATAAATGCCCAAAAGGTCATTTAGCATTTCTTAGTCATTCAGTGCAGCACTTCAATTCGCATTCACAAGCGTAACTGTATTCTGATTAGAATTCACAGAACTTTATCTGGACAAGAATCAGAAAAACTGTATTCCATGGGTTATGAAATTTTTACAAGCCGAACCTGCTCTGATTGCAGACTAAACAACAAAGATTTATAACCAGGACTGCTGCAACAGCGTACAGAAACACTGGAATCATAGACAATTTTGTACTGACTTTTCCAGTAACTGCCCAGGGATTGACTTCTCGGTACTGTGGTTGAATTGATCTCAATTCACTGTAGATTTTGTTAAGAAACTTTGCATGTCATTGTGCCATGTTGTAAATAAGCCACAGGTTCTGAGTAAACCTGCGCATTTCACGAGATTGAATGATGTTTAAATTCTAATGGAGTTGAAAACATGATGTGTAAGCATGGAAACTGTGAATGAATTCATAGATGTCAAGTTGTGAATAATTCTTTACATTGTTGAAGCCCAGTTAGTTGCAACGGTGGTCTTACGGTAATATGTTGAATGTTTTTTATGGTATGGAAGGTCGTTGGTGGTTGCTGCAGCCTTTGTAATTTTAAATTGACATGCTCAGCAGTATTAAATATTTTGCAAATTATTTTCATGTCAGAGCTATCCCATTGTTTTCTGAGACCGACAACATGCAAATATAATATAAGGACCACCTAATGAATTCATCATGGATTGTGACTAGACAGGCAAAAGACAAATTTAATGTTACAATTTAAAAAGGAAGACAAAGCAAAATCAAACTGCTTGCAGATTGCAAAATAACACATTATGAAAATATGTTGCCATGTTTAGTGTTTGGATATTATTGTGTATTTAAAGTGATGTCTTATATTAGAATAAGATTAGTCTCCACTTTATCACAATAACTTAGACAATGTTCTGCCAGTGTTTTATTTATCTGCACTGTCTGACTCAGATGTGTAATATTTTTGAGACCTCTATAAAGCAAAGGAACTGCCATAAACACTGTTAGCTGCATGTACACTGTCCAGAAGAAAGGAACCCTTACACAATCTCCAATAAATTAAAACTGAAAGCAAATGCCTACAAAATTTCATTCAACTAAAAAGTTTCTGTCGTTAGTTGCTAAGAGCTTACTATACAAGTTTAATAGTTTGTGAATGGTCCCTTTAAATTAATACGTTTAATAGCCTTTTAATGGTTCCCTTGAAGTCATAGTCATATTGTTATGTATTTTCTGTATGGTGTTGTTTTTGTTAACTATAAGAGTACCGAGGATGTTATGAAATTACCAATGCTGCAGTTGAACAGTCATTTACTCATCTTTGATTGCATGGCCAGGGCAGTGGAGGACAATTTCAAATATACTGCATGCGAAAATTAACCTGACCTCCTTTACAGCACAGATGATTCAATTGTGTTAGCAATTTAAAAACCATACTTCAGTTAAATCTGTATTCTCTTTGGGTTCCCTTTTCTGGACAGTTTATTTATTTACAGTAAAATTCAAAACTACAGTGAAGCTCAGTTGTGAATGTTGCAAAGCTCCAGATTGAGGTGTTCAGACTGATATTGGTCTGAACTAAGTTCAAATGTTCATTGGTTTTATTTTGGAACAACGCCAGTAAACCTTAACTTTTGTGTGTATTATATAGCGGAAATGAATACCATATTGCTATGATGGCATGGTTAAACAGCTACAAATATTGTTGTAAATAAATGTGACAAAATTGTATCTCTATACACTTGGTTTTCACCTTCTGCACAACTTTTGAGGCTGAACACATTCTACATTGACCGTCGCACTCAGCTTCTATCCAGAAATGCCCTTTAAGCAAGTCTCAACTCTTCAGTTTTCGGAGTTTTAGACTTGATGACATTCAGCCGACAGGCATAAACAGCATGCTCTACACGAAAGCAAACATTACATTGTAGAAATCAGTTCCGCTACAATAAAGATTCTTTCTAAAAGAGTGAATCAGATAGTTTCAAGCTGTGAGAAGAAACTTGAATTTCAAGATAAGATCAAACTGAATGCATCACGGACAAGAGAATTCACTTTTCACATGCGAGTACTATGATGGTGTAACAAAATGCTGTATATTAAGCTTCGAAGAACATACAATGCCTGCACATTTTAGTTCGTAAGACTCAAGGAAGGCATTATAAACAAAAAAACACCTATCATACAGGGTCACCTGAAGATTTCAGCAAACAAAGCTAAAGCATTTCAACAACTGAACTGTACAAAATGCTGGAAAGGACACATTAAGATCATGTCTTTAATCCTTCAGCAGCTGATGGCACACATGATTAAATGGTGTTGTCAGTCGTGATGAAGACTCCCTTATAAATGTATACCTTTTCATCAAGCGACCATATGGCCTCGACCCTGGCTCGATTATAAGAAGTACATGTATGTGGGAAGAACTATACCGGAAAACAACTGATTCCTAGAGCAGAGGGAAAGTTCTTCCACAAATCACAATTTTCTGGCCACTTCATGAGCTTTCGTACCAAATATATATATATTCGTTTATTGAGAAAAACATATCTGAATCCTAATGGCTAAAAATGTCTAAAGTGCCACTTGACAACTAAGTGCAGCTTACTCATGAGCACTGCATCAAGTCAGAGGGGTTGTCCAGAGACATGAACTGTAGATCTAAGTTAGAGAGAGGATGCAGAGCGTCTTAGGCAGGTGTTGCTTAAGTTGAGAAAGACTGGAAGGCATATATAAGGATTTGATGGGCCAGGTTGGGTCTACAGACCTCCTATCAACAAACGACTATGTCACGTTGATTTCCCTAGATTTTTCAAAAGCTTTTGACTCTGTGCGCCATTCCACCCTTGCACAAAAGCTTTCCCAGCTGGAAATCCCAGATCATATCTACAATTGGCTGGTTGAATTTTTGCAAGACAGAAAATTTCTGACAAGCTTCTCCAGGCTGAAATCAACCATTGCATCCATCAACGCCAGCGTTGTTCAAGGCTCTGGGGTAGGCCCATCATCTTACATCGCCGATGCCTCGGATTTGCACCCAGTCAATCCTCAGAACTTGATCAGAAAGTATGCGGATGACACTTATTTAATTATAGGTGCCTCCATGAGGAGTTCCACTCCGCAGGAGTTGGAAAATGTATCGGAATGGGCCGTGAGGAACAATCTACGACTGAGAGCAAATCCCAGGAAATGATCATCCACCGTCGACGTGTCAAAGGAACATCTATTTCACCTACCTTAGGAATCGTGAGGTAAAATCAATGCTCATGCTCGGAATGACAATTACATGCGATCTCAGTGCTTCTTCCCATGTCAACAGGATTCTAAGTGCATGCTCTGGTTCGCTCACGCTCTCAGAGTCCTCAAAGACACGGTCTCCCTCTAACAACGCTCCATGAAGTTGCACGTGCAACTACCATCTCTCGCCTTCTCTATGCCTCCCCTGCTTGGTGGGGATTCACCACCGCAAGTGACCGTAAAACTCCAACGTTTCCTGCAAAGGGCCAACGACTGGGATACCTTCCTCCTCAACAACAGGATTTAGACTGATGGAAGAAGCAGATGTCAAACTCCTGCTTGCGGTCAACCGGAACTCACAACATGTGCTTAGAGGCCTCTTTCCTCCGACCGTTTGTAGGCCTTATGCTCTGCGCCCTAGACCTCATGAATATGAACTCCCAAAAAAATGACCACAATTTCATCTCTAGGGTTCTATATCGTACCATTCGGGATGTTAAGTTTTAACTCTCAATCCTGGCTATAGGCATAAACTTATAGTTTTTAATTTCATTACTTTCATTATCTCATGTAAACAAGTTGCGGTATGTCAAATTTGTATCTTAATAATAAACGAAATCTACTACATGTTGCAGTCTATTTCAACTCGAATCGTTCTACACAATGTAATGCATGTGTGCTTGCCAGAAGAAAAGAAAAACTTCTTGATCATTTCTGTTGCTAAAGCTTCATCTGTCCCATCACAGTATGTAATTATTGATACTGTAGTCTGTTTTCCCATCCAGCCTCCTTGTTTCTATGTACTAAAAAATGCTGTTAATCTTTGGCAAGGAAATAAGTATAGGCCTACTTGGCGTTGGTCCTTGGCCAAGGAATCGGAAACGGAAATCGGTCTTAATGAATCTATATAATAGTGGAATGGCAAGGAACTATTATCGTTACCGTCACTTATACATAATATATAAGCGGTCGTTACCTATTAAAATTATATTAAAATACAGATTTCTTCCAAGGAGGCGTAGATATATTTAAATTTATTATATCTATGGGTTACGCGTTGAAATACAGGGTCTTTGGATTGAAATCATCAATGGTTGAAATAATTGTATATTCGTTTTGCACTTATCCAGAGATGTCGCCCATCTTCAATTTTTAGGCATGATAGCAAATTATGATGTTTTATATCAACAAAGTCAATTTTTGTTACTTCGCAAACATAGTTCTTTGTCGACTTGCCTGCATAAATATAATTTGCTGAATGCATTTATTACGTAAACAAGAAGCGATATTTTCATAATCCCGATTATCGTCCAAAAACTAGTCCCACAACTTTAAGGAGTTTCCGGTCGTGTGTATTATAGGTCCTGGGTCCTTGGGCGAATAGAAAGCTGTGTTTAACAAACTTTAAAATACATTAACTAACGACGAAAGTAAGTTTTGTAAAGTGGAAATCACGGCCTATGTTGTGTATTTTGATTTGTAATATTGGTTTATTAGAATTTTCGGGTAGTTGGAAAACCCGTGAACAGTTTGAAGCTACACCTCCTACTGCCGCTTCTTCTATGTACATAATTTTCCTCAATTGCATGATGTTATGGTCTTGCCGCTGTTTTGTAATACGTTGAGCGTAACTGTGCACTCGCGTGATGCAAGTGAAATATTTTGAATTTACTAGGCCTTGATGTTGTCCATTTTACATAAGCTATGGTGGTTAGCTTGAAAGCCAACGAGTGACCAGTTACACTGCGTCTGACGCTTGTAGTTAGAATCACTGTGCACGCAGACTTTGTCAGTTCATGAGTTGCCTTTGCACACAGTAATGATAAATCTGCAAACATTTACTCTCGGAGCTGAATGTTTATCCCGTGGGTATTGCGCTGTGATTGGTTGGATTGAATTATACACAGGCTATAATAGGCTGACCAGATATTGGAAACTAAAAACCGGGACACTTTAATCACAAAATAAATTTGCGATGTTGTCAATAATTAATATAATATAACTTGCACAAATATCTATTTTATGCTTATTATATTGGTATAAGACTATACTAAGTGAAAGGTTTTATTCAAATCATGTTTTTAAATTTAAAATTAAATTCTAAATTTCTCAAATCAGTTACTCAAATTTGGCACCTGAATGTATGCTTGTTAAAAGTTTTTTTGTCTGCTAACATTCTATCATAACAAATTTTGCTTTTAAATTTAAATTTAATTATTCTAAATTTATCAAATCAGTCACTCATATTTGGCGCTTGAATGTATGCTTCTTAAAAGTTTTTTGTCTGCTAATATTCTGTCATAAAATTCAACACATGTTTCTTCCATATTCACTTTCACTATCATAACAGCTTCAAGAGTTTCTTCTGATAATCGACTTTTTTGATCTGACCAATAAGAGTTCATCAGTGAGAAAACTCGCTCAACTGTAGCATTAGTTCCAGGAATTGCTAACAAGAATTGTAGAATCATTTTAGTAATTTCTGCATTGACCAATTGCATAGTGGGCGTTATTCGAGTCTTGTGTATAGGCTCACGTAGGGCGTTACTGTATCCACAACCTTGTGTCCGCATCCAATAGCTTTCGACGTTGTTTGTGTGTGATTCTGTGCCCGGATTGACGGAATTGTGACTGTCGTTTACCGTCAGGTGTTGACAGTTTCCAGGCATATTCGGGATATCCCGATATTCTGCACACTCATACAAAACAATACTTCATCTTCCATTTAAATCAGCCAATCACGGCACAGCAGGACCATTTTGTTCCGGCATGCCAAAAGATACTGTATATTAACGGAAACTGTCAGCCCCTGATAGTAAATGTTTGCTGATAAATCTCATATAAGGTGCATTTAGAGGTATTGTCGTATTTTTGTGACATACCCAATGTCACCAAATTTTACCCAATCATGGAGGTAGTGAGCAGAGTAGAGTATCCTTTTGCAGTTGGGGTGTAGATTTTCTTACTGGAGCCAAATGTTACCAAATTTTACCTGATGATACCTGGTACCATAAGTGTTCAAGCATCCTATTTTCTACAGAATTTCAAAAATCTGTAGAAACTCAGTGGAAAGCTCTCACCATGTTTACACACATTGTTGTGATATCACAGGTAAAGTCCTGTAGCCCTGTTTGCCTTAGGAAATATGGTGTCATTTGTTGCGAACATGTAGAAGTGTCTATGTATTTTTGCTCTGAACTGAATTTGAAGCTCTCCTGTTTGGATGCTTTCAATCTGAGGGCTGTGATTTTGTCATCCTTTCTTTAAAGTATTATTATTTTTTGTTTCCAATTGTGTTATTTGTTCTGTGTTTTTGATTCTCTTATATGGCTTGTGCACCAGGTATTGTCTATTTATGCTTTGCAGTTAAGAATTTAACCCTGGTACATACATCAGAAATGAGTAACACTAAGGACTGTGGTAGAACCTGTCTCGATCTGGCACTTCAAGGAGAGTGCTACTGTAAAATGGGAGAGTGCCAGAAAGGTGTGGAGTATTTCGAGATGGCTCTCCAAGTGGGAACAGATGATCTGCTTCTGCTGAGTGCCATCTACAGTCAACTGGGCAATGCATATTTCTACATTCAGGACTATGAAAAAGCACTGAGATTCCATAAATATGATCTGGCAATCAACAGGTTACTACAACTTCTTCTTATTAAATCTGAATTAGCTAGAATTTTATGCAGTGCATTTACTCATCTTTCTAACGGCTGAAGTATTCGAGGCTGCCATCTTGTCATAGTCTAATCTGATCTAATCTACTGACATCTATAACACTCTTATCATAATGCATAGAGCATCAATAGATGGTTGCTTCAAGTGAAATAATAATCATAGTCATAATTAATTAGAAAGACGGGTCAGAATCCAGTAAGTCAGAGAACTAGAAGTCAAGCATGGACGGTGATCAATCAAGTTGAAATCGATCGGTTTAAGTTCAGTTTTGAGGGATAGAAAGATAACTGACAGATAGCACAAAACTGAGCAGTGTCCCTAGTTAGCGGAATTTTTTTTATCCCTTTAGGGCCTCCTTTTTTTAGCCAATTTGCAATATGTATACCTGATTATTCTGTTTCATTGGTTGCAAATAAACATTTTGATTGATTGATTGAATTCCAAAACTTCGGACCAGCCACTGAGAACACCCAAGAGCGCAACACTGTTTTTAGCATGAGGCAAGGAACAATCTGATGGATTTGGATCATAATAACTGTCTGTATTGTCATGTCTTGGTTTGCATGTCTTGGTTTGCATTTATGGAATCATTGCCATAGTATTTTTGAATAAAGTATGTTTATGGAATCCATTCTACAGTGTTCTAGAATACAAGACTGGCATGGCCAAAGCCTGTGGGAATCTTGGCAATACCTTGAAGATCATGGGCAGGTTTGACGAGGCAGTTACCTGTGGCAAGCGTCATCTTAGCATATCAAAAGAAATTAAAGACAGGGTGAGGTTATGTTTAAGGTTTTCCAACAATTAATGTTGATTTCATGTTGAATTATAAGAGTTGTAAATAATTGAATAAATGTCATTTTATAGTTTATATTTTCATTGTACTGTAGATCTTCCAAATTTGGTGATAACAGTGTTTTACAATTTGAATTTTTTGGAAAGGCAGTCATTCTAGATTAATTAAAATCGTCTATTGACGATTATTATGTAAGGGTGGCTCTCATTTCCTTTACCTCGGCTAGAATATTGTATCGTGGCATCATTTTTCTACTGCAAATTTTTAGAAGGCACATACAAAGTGCGCATCACACTTATCTCTTTTACTAAAGAAGTTTTCTGTGTAGGCAACGAATTGCCACTGCCTTGATTCATGTTGCTGTTACAGTGTTTAAGTCTAATTGTAAATACTTGTATTACTTTACATTACTTGCCTTATTACTTTATATAAAGAGTTTTTTAGTTGTTCACATTGCCTGTTTAGTGTTAACCTTACAGTACCTCATGTTATCCAGCATGTCTCTTTACAAGGAATATTTATTCCTTGGTTTCTCACTGATTGAAAAATCTTTTCTTGAATATTAGGATACTAATGCATGGCTACTGCTGTGTTGTAGATTGGTGAAGCTCGTGCCTTGTATAATCTTGGTAACACTTACCTTAGTGAAGCACAAAAAGTGGGCCATCAAAATCAAGGTGACCCAGGACGGTATCCTGTATTCGCTGAGATGACTTTAAATCAGGCAGTTGACTACTACAGGTAAGATTTTTGGAGGTTCAGGTAAATTAATCATGACCAAAGCGAGTTCAGTATTGCACGATGATGTGTCTTCATTGTTCTTGGTCTTCACAAGCATTTGCTTTCACAGACCAATTGCCAAGGACTTCAACAGCCACCTGCCTAGATACTTGATCTTTTCACGTATATCCTGATGACTGAATGCATATTTGTGTTCCTATCTTTGCATTCTTGAAAAAAAAGTAATTTGTTAGTTAAATATGTCATTAACATTTCTACTTATCAGTCAAGTGACATTCATTTTTATTGTGAATCATTTATAATAGTAATTTATGATTGTCTTAGGGCGAAGAAAAATGTAGGTGTGTTTTCGGTAACAGAGGTTTAAAAAATGGGTAGGTTGGTAGGAAAATATTTTTTGGGGGTAAAATATTTTATATAATGCTGTGCCTACAAACTGCTGTAGAAAACAACCATCCTCCAGGGCTATCAATCGCTCTCCTTAGTAAAACCACCCTCTTAGCGCCAACTCTCCTTAGCAACCACCATCCACCATCCTTAGCAAAAACCTTTTTAGTAGTATCTTTGCAGTATCTTTCTGATTTCTCTAGTGAGCCAGTTGCTAAAGAAGGCAGTTGCTAAGCAGATTGATTGCTATGGAGATTGGTTGCTGAGAAGAATGGTATCCAAGAAGAATGGTTGCTAAGGAGGCTGGTTGCCTAAGGATGACGGTTCCTAAGCAGGCTGGCTGCTAAGGAAGGTCTCGAGGATCCTGAGTGGCCGAGAGTGGGCTGGTGCCCGCTCGTCACGCCGGCGCCCCGGGTTCGCTTCCCGGTCGGGTCGGTTTATCAGAGATTAATTTCTTGGATCTTTACTGCGGGTGGCTCGGTCGCATTATAAACGTGGAGTACAATACAACACACAACACAACACATCACAATACAACTGGGGCGCGGTGGTTTGGGGGTATGTTCGGTGCCTTGCAGCTGGAGGTTGCGGGTTCGAATCCACCTCAAAGCCGCTGCGTAGGGACCCTGGCAAGTCCTTCACTCGCAATTGCTCATGCGCTTGGCGTGAAACTCCGACTACAGCAGTAGTCGGGAGCGCCTCTGAATGGGAAATCTGGTTGAGGCGCTATAACAAGTGTTCAAATACAAATACAAAATACAAATACAAGGTGGATCTAAGGAGATGCTGGTTTCCAAGAACTGTTGCTAAGGAGACTGGTAGCTAAAGATGATGGTTGCTAAATGGTTGTTAAGGAAGGTGGTTGCTCTAATTAATGATGCACTTATTTACATAGAAAGACAGCTAGTTTCTGAACGTAATCTGCTTTAGTGAGCGCACTTATCTTGTCGCAGTTCTGCGCCTCTGGCACGAAGAGCAATGTTCTCAGTTTTCGCAAATCTGCACGTCTGGCACGCAAAGGGCTAATAGATGTGTAAATACAAATAGAAATTTTCCCAAAAATTATCTGAGTCACGCCGATACGGTGGGTGACTCGGTCGCATTACCGGAAACACACCATTATGTTTTTGGCCTCTTACCGAGCTTTATGAAATTGTCGTTTTCACTTAGTTTCCATAAATTTATTGAGTTTGATTAATTAATTTTTGACAGAGCTAACTTGGCCATACTGATGGAACTCGGAGATCGTGTTGCTGTTGGAAGAACCTGTGGTAATCTAGGCAATGCGTACTATCTTCTCGGTGACTTTGAAAATGCCACTCGATATCACCAGCAGGTTGGTCTACAAACTGTGCTTCCTGCAGACCAATTTAACCCTGCAGTGGTCACACCATAGTAAAATGTGCTTTTCATGGCCTGTCATGCTGTAGTAAAGCATAAGTGTTTTTTGATTTTACTTATCTTTGTGATGTAGAGCAGTGCTTCCCAAAGTGGTGGTCCAGCGGACCCGGTCCGCGAGCCCTCAGTTGCCGGTCCGCAAAGTGAGTCAAGAAACTAGTCAAATTATCTCAGAATCAAGAAATGGCTATTATATTTTTAAAAGTCATAACAAACAGACTTATTAGACTAGCATTTAAAGGGCAATAGAGTAATATATTTGGCTAAATATGTATTTAAATCAATTTTAATACATTTTGAGGAACTTAGATGATCGAAAGCCAAAGAGAGAAATAATTAATAAATTTGGCCTCTTTTCTCCTGCAGTGCGAAAATTCTTGCCGGTCCGTGACACTGAAAAGTTTGGGAAACACTGATGTAGAGCCTTAAATCGAAGCACTTTTAGGATTTTAAGATATTGACCAGTAAGTCAGCAGAGTATGGCAGCGTGGCTGACATGTGAATGATCTCCTGTGGAACAGCCCCTATGTGGCAAAAGGATGATCAATAACAAGTAAATCTACAGCAGTTTCAACTATATTATGTGAATTTGCATAAACCTAAGGACTTGAAGGACGTTTAAAAACCTTTCTAGTTTAACAATTTGTAAAATTTACCAATCATTAAGGTCAGCAGATATTTTGGTAAAAGAAAAGTCTTACTACAGGTTTGGGAAAAATGTAAGAAAAATGTAAGAATTACACTTTAATTGAAATGTAGTACAATTTCGGGACCAGTTGGAAGGACTGAAACTACCGGTTGGTACAAAACTCTACTATAAAACACAGGTTTCATTTATCTTGCAATTGTAAGGAGATATTGAAAGTAAAAATTTTTTGTTTTTATCATTTTTCGCACAGAATTGACATTGTCCTGAATTCAGGCGTTATTGGTCTTTTTCAGGGATATATTAATTATTTCTTTTTATTTTTTATTGACTCTTAAACGCCTAAGTATGAGTAGCTTGAAAAGAGGTGATTCATGCTAGCAAATATTATCTTAAAAGTTCAGTCACATTCAACTGATGTAAATGATGTAAATGTTTGGCCATAAAACAAGCAAAATTACAGCCAGGAGAAAAGTTTAGATGTGAGCTTACAGTGGAAGGTGCGATGAATGAGAGAGTTGGTCAAATGAGCAAGTTGAAATCTGTCCGTGAAACAGTTGACTGTTGTGAATGAAGCAAGGACAAGACGTGTTGGGAGCGGCATAGTTTCAAACAGATTCTACCAGCTTTTACTAATCAAGACAGCTATATATATGTGGTGCAGTCATGGAAGACACATTGGTAGGCACCTGGCTTGCATCTTTTTATGAACAGAAGCCATGCCTTTTTAAAAGATATTGACTCAAACAGCCTTTGCATTATTGACTAAGAACAGAAGTGGCTAGCTCATGCAGGATTAAGATATGCAATCTTGAGAAACAAATTTTGTTTCTTCTATTTCTCATAATCTCACATTCTTAACTCCCATTTTGTCTTTTCTTTAGTTGACTGTTGAACTGTTACTCTATTTTGTTTTTTCCTATGATTTGGCCGGATTTTTAGGAATCAGTGTTTAAGCAGTCGTGTATTTTTGTGGCATGAATCTTTGATTTGCAGCGACTTGAAATTGCCAAGGAGTTTGGTGATAAGGCAGCAGAGCGAAGGGCATGTAACAATCTTGGCAATGCATGTGTCTTTCGCAGTGAGTATGAAATGGCGGCTGAATACTACAGGTAAAAACCATCTAAGTGTTTTCTGTTGATTTTTTACTTTCATCTTCTACATTCAGCTATTGTCCAGCTGAATTTTCACATCATCTATCTGTTTTACTTTGGCGCTTTTCTTCCAAGTATCCTTTACCATAGTTATTTAATAGTTGTGGTTCATATTTTGTGTTGTTTTATGGTAAAGTTTTGGACTTGTCAATGTGGGAAAGCTTAAAAACTTTTGTATTGCCATTTTGAGCATTCTTAAGCAGACTTTTACTGTGAAAAAGTGGTACAACCTTGGATGAATTACCTAAATTTGAACTCTAGATACTTTCCTTGCTGCTGCTGCTGAACAGTTTGCATGTGTCCTTCGTTGAAGTTATGCCGTGTTGCAGCATAGGAATAATCCTTCTGACATTACAATGCAACCTGGTCCTTTGTGTCTCAGCTGTGTTCTCGAAATGAAACAAATGCAGCCTATAACTCATTCATTGATATAATAAAACAAAATTTTAACTTAGCCTGCCCGCTTCAACCTAGAACGACCTCTAAAAAAAACGCCCCCTTACACCCCTGGATGACTAAAGGCCTTTTGAAATCAGTAAAAAAGAAAGAAAAACTCTATATTAATTACATAAAAACCCCGACTGCTCATACCAAACAAAAATACACTGAGTATCGAAATAAATACAAGAAGATACGAGATAGCTTGGAAAAATCCTACTATGCTGACCAATTTTTAAAATATAATAACGATATGAAAAAACATGGGATACTATTAAATCAATAATTAATACAAACAACATTGATACTGGAATAAAAGAACTTAATATAGACAACCAAATTATAACAAACCCAGTTATTATAGCCAATAAATTTAACTCGTACTTTACTGGTTTAGCCTCTACTTTACTGCAAAAAATCCCACAGCCTAATCAGTCCTTTCAAACCTATATGCCCCCTTCGTCTATGAATTCCTTTGTACTTCTACCGACTACCACTTATGAAATTGTTAGCACTAGCAAAGTTCTTAAAGATACTCATAGTGCAGGCTTAGACGACCTGGCTCCACACATATTGTCCCCTCTGATTGAAATCCTTGCAAACCCTTTAGCGGAAATTATCAATTGCTCATTTACTAATGGTGAAGTACCCATGGAAATTAAAACAGCTAAGGTAGTTCCTATATTTAAACAGGGCCAAAAAAATGAGTTATCTAACTACAGACCAATTTCCATTCTACCTTACTTTTCTAAAATATTTGAAAAACTAATGTATGATAGATTATTTGCATTTGTTAATCATAAAAATCTTTTATATCCTCTGCAACACGGATTTCAACCAGGCCACTCTACTTTTATGTCATTATTGGATATTCAGGATAGAATCACTAAAGCCATGGACAGTAATGAATTTTCGATAGGCATATTCTTGGATCTGGCAAAAGCCTTCGATACGGTTGATCATGACATCCTTTTAGCAAAATTGAAACATTATGGGGTTAGGGGTAAACCGCTAGAATGGTTTAAGAGTTATCTCACTAGCCGCACACAGAGAGTAAAATGTAATGGTTGCCTCTCGAATCTCCAAAACATCCTCTTTGGAGTGCCACAAGGGTCTATTATTGGGTCCACTATTATTCCTGATCTACATAAACGACCTCCCCAACTCTTCTACTCTTCTAAGATTCATCCTATTTGCAGACGACTCAAATGTCTTTCTATCACATTCCTCATACGATAAACTTATCCAACTTGCGAACGAGGAATTGTCTCTAGCAGCTGACTGGTTTAAGGCTAATAAATTATCATTAAACGTATCTAAAACGAATTACATTATCTTTAGATCACCTAACAAAACTATTCCAGTTACCAACAATGACCTCACCATTGATAATCATGTAATACCGAAAGTAACTTCTACTAAATTCCTTGGGGTCTTCATTGACCAACACTTGAAATGGAACCAACATATTGACGAAATATCTAAAAAGGTCATGAAGAATATTGGAATTATTAGAAGGATTTCTTACCTACTCCCCCAAACTGTTCTCAAAAATCTGTATTTTGCATTAATATATCCCTACTTAACCTACTGTAACCTCATTTGGACCTCTACATACCCTGTTCACCTAAACAAACTTAAGAGTCTACAAAAAAGAGCAATCCGAATTATCACTAATTCCCCATACAATGCTCATACCAAATACTTATTTCAGAGACTTAAACTACTAAATCTCAATCAAATTAGGTACGTACAAATAGGTGAAGTAATGTATAAATATAATAAAAATCTCCTCCCAATAGCCTTTACCTCTTTCTTTCCCACTATTAAACACCTCAAAGTGACTAGAAGTAATTGTACTTACTCGTATCCTCTTGTTAGAACGAATGTTCATAAGTTATCTATTAAATACCAAGGTCCATTCTTATGGAATAACCTCCCGCACGAAATTAAGACGGCTGCAGGTCTCTCACAATTTAGATGTTTAATTAAAAATCACGCACTATATAACAATAATCTATAATTTCTCCAGTTCTTTTTTTGTGCTATACTAAGATACTAAGGTTTTTATTATTACTTAGCCTTTATCGCACCTTCACATGGCATTTATTGCTCATCGTCTTTATAATCTACCATCAAGCCATCTGCCACAAGCTATATTGACTGGGCCCCTAACCAGCGGGAGTCATCCCTTCTAGGAGTGCCCTTTGTTCCGAATGATATAATTTACTTTCATCTACAAGTGCAGTCACTATAAACTTTATTTAGATTAAACAAGTAGAGTAATAAAAATATTGAATAGCACATTAACTGATCTACTTGCTTTTTGTTATGATTGTACTGTTCTGATTTGTAATGAACTGGTTCAATAAACTCTGTTGATTGATTGATTGATTGAACCTTGTTTTATGTTGGACAGGACAGCTTTTGATCTGGCAAGACAGCTTGGGGACAGGGCTGTGGAAGGCCAGGTCTGCTACAGCCTTGGCAACTTGTACACATTGTTAAAGGATCATGCAAAAGCTGTCGAATATCATCTGCTCCATCTTCAGATTGCTAAAGAGTTGAATGATGCTGTTGGACTTGGCCGAGCCTACTGGAGCCTCGGTAATCTGTACACAGAAACTGGAAACACAAAAAAGGCCTTCAGTTTTATCAAACTCCACCTTGACTTGTCAACTAAGGTTACCGTGAATTGTGTTTCTGTAATTAAATATGCTGTTCATTTATTTATGTGAAGTAATCTTTGCTATTGAGTTTTTTATAGTTTGTTTCATATTCTTATGAATGTGAATACCAAGTTTAAATATGCACCACTTACCACTGTTTCAGATATGGTTACAGTGCATTTTAAACTCCTGTTTGTGTTAATATAAGGTGTGATTTTGGTAAGTTTCACATTTTTATTGCATGTTTGCTTTGCTTTCAATTGGCAATTTATTTGTCATACATTTGCTATTTGCAGATGGGAGATGCCCCCAGTCAGCAGACCGCACAGCAAAAGCTCAAAGATCTAAAGACAGAGTTTGGCTTGCAGGAGTCGGATTCTGTGTTCATTGCAGGAAGGTAAGACATTTAGCACGCGTCATGAGATAAATCTATGTGTAAAGGATAATTTGGTACATTTGGAGATAATATTTATACATAGCATATTGTATTTTGGTTTTCTTTAGAGGATATTCTGAATGTTAGGAAGGTTGTGATGCCTTGAGAAATATCCAAGTCCAGAGTTCTTATTTGCAGAGCTATCATCATCTGGTCACCATTGTGAGTCAATGGCAACGCCTGACCCATGTACTCTCATTCAGGAAGTCCACCTCTTCTTTGTTCCACTGCAGACCCCATTTCGTAAAGTCATCACTTCTGTGGTCCTATATCCTTGTCTCACTCTGCCCATTGCTTGAGGTCCACAGTATTGTGTAAAATCTACTTGCCGGTAATTAATTAAATGTCACTGTTTAGTTGGCTTTGAACATTTTGACACTTTCTAGTGTTCAGGTTTGTAATAAATTATGTGTAGGTGTATAAATGTATAATGTAGATTAATTTAATAATTTTCATTAAGTTTGTTCCTGTCGTATTTTTATTTTTAAGCATTAGCTTCAAACTGCCTCATAGGCTCCAGTTGTTTAGCAAGGGAATTTATTAAAGCCACAGTTACCAGTGGAACACCATTTGTTCCATTGGAGTGGCTGTTCTTTTGGACCAAGCAACTGCTGACTTAATTTATAATTGCATACAATTTGGTAAAATGTTCCATGAATTCTAGAGTTGTAGCGTTTGTATTGTTATTTGGTATTGTCTTTGTTTTCCTGTAGTTCTGCTGATGAGGATGAGATGCCAAATGCATCCAATGACGATAAAGTGGATGTTGGGTTAACTCGCAGATACAGGTCCCAGAAAAGAGATAAACCAACCTCTGTTGTTAGGTCAACTGTTCAACCATCCCTGCAACCAGTTAGTAGACCTAGCTTCGTTGATCTTCTATTCGATGGTACATAATGCTGGTAGTTCATATATAAATATATTAAATTATTTGTATATGGAACTGGTATAAACTGTAAAATGAAACTGCGGTGATTATTTTTTCATTATGTCTGTTGTATTGTATGCACTGAACATCAGTGAACAGTTACTTTCCCATGCACTGTTGAATATGATGTTGATTCCTGAAACCATGACACAGTTATGACAATCTTTAGGACTTGCTTTCAGGACTGCATAGTAGGCTCTCTGCATTCAGCGTCCGATTGAACTGTAGTGATGCTCGAGGCATCAATCTATGGCTGCTATAAACCTCTGAAAATCTTGACATAAAATATGTTTAATTACAGAGTGTGCTTGTTTGACTGACGTATTTTGATTATCCTGCCTAATTTGATGAGTTACTTTTGACAATTGAATAACTGAGGAGGTTATAGTTTCTCTGTTGCTTTGAAGGTCATCAGGTAAACCAAGAATTTAATCTGTTTGTCTCTTTTAGTCGCTTCTTGCTGAAGAAGAGGATGAGAAATTCTTTGACATGTTGAATCAATTTCAAGGGAGACGACTTAACGACCAACGCTGTTCCTATCGTATTCTAGAAAACAGTCTAGCCAAGCAACGAAGTTTCAGTGCAACAACTCCTTGCCTTGTACAGAATGAGTGCAGCTCATCCTCCGATTCAAATACTGGTATGCATTCATAAGTACTAAGAATGTTGCTGACAGTATAATGCTGATAGTATATATTATGAAGCACATGATCTATATGTCCTTTTCTCATAAGCATTGCTCCTGGTTACGCGCACTTTCTCTTATTAATCAAATCACAATGTTAGGCCATAGCAGTCCTTGCCCGAGGGACAAAGATATCAAGACGATCAGCAGAGCTAAGAAACCAGAGGGAGACGGTGGAGGACGGCTTAAGCAGTGCTTTCGCTATTGTGGGTCCGGCCTCATGGAATGAGCTTCTATCAAACTCTTCCATTCCTGTTCACTGCTTAAAGGCTTTGCTATTCCTCGGGACTCCCACACTGAGAGCGCCTCTGAATAGCTTACACTGTAAGAGGCGCTCTACAAGTTTTCAGATACAATGCAGTATAATACTGAAAGAGTTAATTTTTTAACGATGTAGGTATCTGCAGCTACTTTGGGAAATTGCATTAAAGTTTACCATAACTGACTTAAGACTGCAAAACAAGCAATTCCAGCTATTCTGTGCTGGTTCCACTTGTGCACCATCCCATGATCAGCATCACCAATGATTTCCACCATAGCGCCTTGACTTGAAAATGCCCGGGATTGTAACCTGGCACTGAGACTGGCCAAACAACTTGGCACTTGTGGATTTGCATTACAGTAGTGCTAGATTTCTTTACTAATAGAAATGTTCTTTTCTAAAATATACGAAAAACAGTTGTAAACTTCATCAACTTACCATGCAATAACAGGCACTCGAAAGTTTTAGATGGCAGGCTTTCAGGTTTGGTAATGTATTTGGTTTCTTTGTCATGCAATAAGTTTATAGGATGCCTCTTTCTGTCATTTTGCGTAGAATTTTTAGATTATTTATTTATGATGTTGCTAATTATTTATTCTTTTGCATTGTGCATAGGAAGCCAGAATTCAAGTGCAAGGCATGCTTCTTTATCAGTGTTTGGAGTAACTGATAGTTCTTCAGGTGGTGCTTCTAGCCTGCATGGTCTTACAGGAATCAACGGTTCTCATAGCAGCAATAGCCATGACAAATCCAGTGCCTCTGACAGACGTGTTCCAGATGATGAATTCATAAATTTGTTAGTACGCACTCAGGTTAGAATATTAACAATTTCAGTGAAAATCAGAAATTACCTATTTTCTAACATTCGGCTATTGAACTGTTTATTCTGACATACCGGTAACTGATTCATGTCAAGAGGGCCATGAAGACCTTTCAGAAAATGATACGACTACAATAATCAAAACAACCTTGGATAAAAATAATTAATAATATAAATGAACAGAAATGTCACAAAATCATAAAGTGAACTTTTTTTATACTATAGACTCATTTGTTTCAGTAGGCGGCACTGCTATCCTATATGTTATGAAGGTTGTAATAAACTGGACTCATTTCATTTCAGTAGGTGGCTCTGCTATTGCACTATGTAGTAAGAACATGGCCGCCCATGGATGTTCTTTACAAGGTTATTGCCTGTGTTAAATGTATTAAAACCGTCGCGTAGATTCAAATTTGGGGTGTGCAATAGTCTATTGCCGTGCTGTCTAACATGCGGACTGCGGGATGAGTTATATGCACGGTGATGTGGAAAATATCTGCATCAGTAATCAGTTTCTTAGGTTCTGATGACACTTTGCAGACATATTACAAATTTTTAACTGATGTTTGTCTTGTTTGAAAGTGTGGTATATAAGGTTTTTTGTACATTAATGAACAAATGAATTACAGAGTCCCCTATTCTAAACAATTCACCTAGTGAGAGGCTCCATTTCCCATAAATATGCCTTAGTTGATTTTGTTTACTGGTTAAAAGTTTTCTTTTACTTCTGATGAAATATTAGTGTGCTGTGTTGCAGAGCTTACGATATGATGATCAGCGATCGTCATTACCCACCACGAATGTAACGGACATTTTCCCCGAGGAAGACTTTTTCAGTCTCATCCAGAGACTGCAGTCAAATCGACTGGATGATCAGCGTTCCTCGATCCCCCGATCCAGTTCAGTGACCTTGCCAACTGACACGCCATCAGCCTCTGCCATGGTCCAATCAAGTGGCACCAAAAAGAAATCATCCAAAAAGCAGAAATAGACCAGTTGAACATTAACGTCTGTAATGTAAATGTACATAGAGAACATTTTGACTGAAATCTCAAATCTAAGAAGTAGACCAAAGAACTGTTTATATTTGCGAGTGGTACACCTTGTGCGGATTTCTTCTGCATTATATAAATAATTGTTTACATTCCATGACAGTGGTACAGCATTTGTGAAGTTTTATAACATGATGGAGTTCCTTTAGAGTGGTGCTATATCAATGTTTGTGTACATGACTTTACACTTATTTTCAGAATTTGCATAATTCATGACTCGCTCATTCGTGGTATGTAAGCGCCTGAAAACCTCCCTTTATCAATGAAGAGACTGGCTCGGATCAGGAGCGCCTGTTTTGAGTGGCGCTATATAAATGCTTGATTACAATTACGAATTGCACTGGGTAGTTTCATGTATGAAAATGTGAATGCATACTGTTTAATAGCCTTTCCAAGCCACTTTGCGTGTGTCTATGTATATGGATATTTCTTCAGTGTCTTGTATTAACCGTTTAAAGGCATTGGAACTTCCATTTCTTGCAGTTCTTACAGAGAACTAGCAGATCCATATTTCCAAGAATATTTGCGCTGTGAATGAGCAGTGTTTTATGAACATAGGTTGCATACATGTATATTTCAAAACATGACTTATATACATGAGAATGTGTTCTTATATTTACGTACTGTTTATATTCTTTATATTTATATTTTAAATTATAATTATGAATATAATAAAAAGACATATAGGTATATAAATTATGCAATGGATGTACTGAAACCTATCTAGTGTGTATGCATAATATGTGTATATTTAAATAATCTCTCATGGTCTTTGCATAGTAGTTATTTGAAGTTATGTTTTCTAACAATTGTTAACTTCAAAGCATTAATCAAATACGAATTTTTATTGATTATTGCTAACTTCTGGTTTTTTAAGCTGTCATACTTTATTTACGTTAAATTTGAAGTTGAATTCTAAATAGCTTGAATTGTTGGTAGGTTTATGGGATCAGATGATGGCAGATTTTAGGAGCAGCCTGATGTTATTCAGTGCATATTGGGTATTTACCACCCATAATTAGATATAGTGGACTCGTTGCGTTATACTTTGATGATATAGTACGATTAAATGGACGTTTATGAGGCTTCTTTACCTGTATGTATTACTTAAATGCTATGTATAATTTGAGTTGAGTTTATGGGAGTAATTTTGTCTTTTTTGTCGGTTTTCAGCCAGCAAGGTACAAATCTCAGAAGTTCTGTCCAAGCAGCAAATGTGTTACTTCCCAGCTTTCAATTGCAACTGCTTTTGTGACTGCCAGCAGAGAACGACAGTCACTGTGCTTTACCTGTAAATTTTATTCTGTGTCAAAGTTCTGTTTGCACTGCGTGATCTACTAGCTCTTAAGGTGCGAGCCTTCCCTGATATGGTTTCTCCAGGAGCCCTGTTGTGTTTAGACGCTCATGGCACCATCTGTATTTGGAAACTGAACGTTGTGTAGGGACCTCGAGCAAGTGTTTAACATAAGATTGTTTAGTCCCATTGTCCCTTGTCATTAGGTAGTAGCACAGATGTAAGGTAGTAAAATAATAATAATTCATTTGCATGTTATTTTGCATGTGGCTTCTGTGTAAAAGCTCTAGAGAAACTGATTAAGCTTTATCATGTTTGTCTTACAGCTGATCTCTTGAAAAACAGTTAAGTTCTGCAGAGTACAAAGACTTTAACACAGGGTAACAAAGTACACCAGAAACTTGTTATAGGCATACTTAATTTTAACATGATTCCGATATGATTTAGTCAGGGATGACATAGTTCCGAAATTACTTTACTCGTGGAAGATAGTTATTGTAATGTGACCTCATTATAAGACAGTTCTTACTATATGGCTCCTATTTTACTTATTTTTGTGTTTGTGGGTATTTCACACATTCTTGCTGATTTTAAACTCTGCAACCATTAAAACATTAAATTTATGCATATTTTCATTAGTAGAAGTTTGAATTGGTTTTATCTTTCAGTAGATTAATTTATTACTATGTAAAAAATTGGGATATTTATTTTCTTGTGATGTAATTGAATTTTTCATTAATTCTGTAAAATGTCTGGAATTTCACAGCATAGGTGTAGATGATAGTGTCAAATCAAAGAATCAATTATAACAATTTTAAATCTCTAACAATCGATGAAATGCTTACTAATGTCATTTTGTTTGTGTTATTTAATGTTTTCCAAAGAGCTCTAAAGAAATAAAATCTCAAGACATTTTGAGAAAGATCTATGTTTGCAATGTACCAAGTCTATTGTCGGAGAAAAGTGCAACTTAATTTTGTTCATTCATTCATTCATTACGAAGATTTATATAGCACCCTTCAAGGTTACTACTCAGGAGCACTCCCGACCCCAGCACGGCTGAAAAGGACAGTTTGAGGCAACAATAGAAAGATTCAGAGTGGATTCTGGGATGCAATTGCAGCGCCAAAGGGAGGGGCCAACCACTGAGAAGGCGCAATTCTGCTTAGTGACTACTTTGAAATTATCTAATTCATAAGGCATCATCAAAAATTAAAAAAATAGTAGACCAAAGCCATGATAAATGTGAAGTCGCTTTCCAGGTCAGTCAACAAAGGTATGTCTGATGGCACAGTAGCCAATTGGTCACAGCATGTACAGTAGCTTGCAACACAGAGAGTACGGGTTCGGGCCTCATCCGAGATGGTTACTAGTGGGTTAACGCCTAGCAGGGCAACGAAGATTTCTCCGGCCAGCCAATCTGAAATGGGGGCAGCAGAGCTAGCGCAGAAAGGAAGGGCATTAGATCCCCATTTGGCAAACAATAATTATAGTAATAGTTATACTACTAGTACTATAGTGTTGTTGTTGCTGCTGCTGCTGCTGCTGCTGCTACTAAATAATAATAATAATAATAATAATAAACAATAATAATAATTTACCGACTTCTAGTACCAATACCCAGGATGATCTGACAAGTGCCCACTTCTTGAATTCGTCCGCGTGCGTAGGGCTCCCGAGGTAGTAGGCCTTTAGCAAAAGACGAAGTCAACGCCTTCGAACTTTTTCAACATTTATTAACTCAAGCAACGTATCAACTTAAATCTACTTAAAGTCTGGAATACTATCTTCAAGCAATATGCCAATATCTATCTCTTTTCACTTCTTCCTCGCCTTAACATCTCTATTTTGATTCTTCTCTTCACTGATCGTTTTTCTCTTCTTCTGCTGAACGGGATTCCTTATTAAAGGCTACAGAGGCTGGTTGCTCCTTTTGAACGCAGCGTCCCGATTTTTCGATGATTGGGCCTATTTGGAACAGACTCCCGTTGTATACGCGTAATGCGCGCGTTGTACAAGCTAGGGATCTGCATGCGCAGAGCTTCTCATTTGAAAATAGAAGGCCATTTGAAAAGCGATCGCACTGGAATGACTAGGCGATCGATGCGCGGTCGACCTCGGGACCTTAATTTCGTTTACAGCGTCTTTTGTGCATCGTATTCGTGTAGCTGCATAGCCTACTGGTTGTTCATTAACTGTTAGACACTTATTACCCTTATATTATAAGCTTCCTCTAGTTGTCGATGCAATGTTCTATTAATCCTAGCCTGACCTTTCACAAGTAATGTAAATAAGATAAAATTATTGAAATGAGTTATTTAGAGAGTTATTGAAATGAGTTATTGAAATGAGTTATTGAAATGGGTTAATGATATGAGTATTTGAAACGTGTTATTGAAATGAGTTATTGAAATAGTAATTGAAGGAATTATTGAAATGAGTTATTGAAACACTTATTGAAATGAGTAATTGAAATGAGTTACTGAAATGAGTCATTGAAAGAGTTATTGAAAGAGTTATTGAAATGAGTAATTGATATAAGTTATTGAAATGAGTTATTGATATGAGTACTTGAAGTGTGTTATTGAAATGAAATTAGTTATTGAAACTGTTATTGAAAACAGTTATTGAAAAGAGTTATTGAAGAGTTATTGAAAAGAGTTATTCAACAGAGTTATTGAAAAGAGTTATTGAAAAGAGCCACAGTTATTGAAACGGGTTACTGAAATGAGTTATTGAAAAGGGTTATTGAAAAGCGTCATTGAAAGTGCCATTGAAAAGAGTTATTGAAAGGAGTAATTGAAGAGTTATTGAAAAGAGTTTTTGAAATGAGTTATTGAAATTTAGTTACTGAAAAGAGTTATTGAAAGAGTTATTGAAAAGAGTTATTGAAAAGTGTTCTTGAAAAGAGTTATTGAAACTGTTATTGAAACGAGCTACTGAAAAGAGTTATTGAAGAGTTATTGAAAAGAGTTATTGAAAGAGCTACTGAAGAGTTATTGAAAAGTTATTAGAAAAGTTATTGAAAGAGTTATTGAAAAGAGTTATTGAAAAGGGTTATTGAGGAAATTATAAAAGAGTTATTGAAATAGGTTATTGAAAGCGTTATTGAAGAGTTATTGAAAAGGAGTTATTCAGAGTTATTGAAAAGAGTTATTGAAAAGAGTTATTGAAAAAAAGAGTTATTGAAAAGAGTTATTGAAAAAGAGTTATTGAAAAGAGTTATTGAAAAGAGTTATTGAAAAGAGTTATTGAAAAGAGTTATTGAAAAGAGTTATTGAAAGAGTTATTGAAAAGAGTTATTGAAAGTTATTAGTTATTGAAAAGAGTTATTGAAAAGAGTTATTGAAAAGAGTTATTGAAAAGAGTTATTGAAAAGAGTTATTGAAAAGAGTTATTGAAAGAGTTATTGAAAGAGTTATTGAAAGAGTTATTGAAAAGAGTTATTGAAAAGAGTTATTGAAAAGAGTTATTGAAAAGAGTTATTGAAAAGAGTTATTGAAAAGAGTTATTGAAAAGAGTTATTGAAAAGAGTTATTGAAAAGAGTTATTGAAAAGAGTTATTGAAAAGAGTTATTGAAAAGAGTTATTGAAAAGAGTTATTGAAAAGAGTTATTGAAAAGAGTTATTGAAAAGAGTTATTGAAAAGAGTTATGAAAAAAGAGTTATTGAAAAGAGTTATTGAAAAGAGTTATTGAAAAGAGTTATTGAAAAGAGTTATTGAAAAGAGTTATTGAAAAGAGTTATTGAAAAGAGTTATTGAAAAGAGTTATTGAAAAGAGTTATTGAAAAGAGTTATTGAAAAAGTTATTGAAAAGAGTTATTGAGTTAAAGAGTTATTGAAAAGAGTTATTGAAAAGAGTTATAAAAAAGAGTTATTGAAAAGAGTTATTGAAAAGAGTTATTGAAAAGAGTTATTGAAAAGAGTTATTGAAAAAAGTTATTGAAAAGAGTTATTGAAAAGAGTTATTGAAAAGAGTTATTGAAAAGAGTTATTGAAAAGAGTTATTGAAAAGAGTTATTGAAAAGAGTTATTGAAAAGAGTTATTGAAAAGTTATTGAAAAGAGTTATTGAAAAGAGTTATTGAAAAGAGTTATTGAAAGAGTTATTGAAAAGAGTTATTGAAAAGAGTTATTGAAAAGAGTTATTGAAAAGAGTTATTGAAAGAGTTATTGAAAAGAGTTATTGAAAAGAGTTATTGAAAAGAGTTATTGAAAAGAGTTATTGAAAAGAGTTATTGAAAAGAGTTATTGAAAAGAGTTATTGAAAAGAGTTATTGAAAAGAGTTATTGAAAAGAGTTATTGAAAAGAGTTATTGAAAAGAGTTATTGAAAAGAGTTATTGAAAAGAGTTATTGAAAAGAGTTATTGAAAAGAGTTATTGAAAAGAGTTATTGAAAAGAGTTATTGAAAAGAGTTATTGAAAAGAGTTATTGAAAAGAGTTATTGAAAAGAGTTATTGAAAAGAGTTATTGAAAAGAGTTATTGAAAAGAGTTATTGAAAAGAGTTATTGAAAAGAGTTATTGAAAAGAGTTATTGAAAAAAGAGTTATTGAAAAGAGTTATTGAAAAGAGTTATTGAAAAGAGTTATTGAAAAGAGTTATTGAAAAGAGTTATTGAAAAGAGTTATTGAAAAGAGTTATTGAAAAGAGTTATTGAAAAGAGTTATTGAAAAAGTTATTGAAAAGAGTTATTGAAAAGAGTTATTGAAAAGAGTTATTGAAAAGAGTTATTGAAAAGAGTTATTGAAAGTTATTGAGTTATTGAAAGAGTTATTGAAAGAGTTATTGAAAAGAGTTATTGAAAAAGTTATTGAAAAGAGTTATTGAAAAGAGTTATTGAAAAGAGTTATTGAAAAGAGTTATTGAAAAGAGTTATTGAAAAGAGTTATTGAAAAGAGTTATTGAAAAGAGTTATTGAAAAGAGTTATTGAAAAGAGTTATTGAAAAGAGTTATTGAAAAGAGTTATTGAAAAAGAGTTATTGAAAAGAGTTATTGAAAAGAGTTATTGAAATGAGTTATTGAAAAGAGTTATTGAAAAGAGTTATTGAAAAGAGTTATTGAAAAGAGTTATTGAAAAGAGTTATTGAAAAGAGTTATTGAAAAGAGTTATTGAAAAGAGTTATTGAAAAGAGTTAGTGAAAAGAGTTAAATGAAGTCATTATTGAAATAAGGTTATTGAAAAGAGTTATTGAAATAGCTATTGATGAAGAGTTATTAGAAAGAGTTATTGAAAGTGCCATTGAAAAGAGTTATTGAAAAGAGTTTTTGAAATGAGTTGTGGGGTAGTTACTGAAAAGAAGTTGGCAGAAAGAGTTATTAGAAAGAATTTATTGAAAGTGTTCTTCAAGAGTTATTGAAAAGGTTATTGAAAAGAGTTATTGAAAAAGAGTTATTGAAAAGAGTTATTGAAAGAGTTATTGAAAAGAGTTATTGAAAAGAGTTATTGAAAGAAGTTATTGAAAAGAGAGTTATTGAAAAAGTTATTGAAAAGAGTTGAAAAGAGTTATTGAAAGAGTTATTGAAAAGAGTTATTGAAAAGAGTTATTGAAAGAAGTTATTGAAAAGAGTTATTGAAAAGAGTTATTGAAAAGAGTTATTGAAGAGTTATTGAAAGAGTTATTGAAAGAGTTATTGAAAAGAGTTATTGAAAAGAGTTATTGTAAAGAGTTATTGAAAAGAGTTATTGAAAGAGAGTTATTGAAAGAGTTATTGAAAAGAGTTATTGAAAAGAGTTATTGAAAAGAGTTATTAAGAGTTATTGAAAAGTGTTCTTGAAAGAGTTATTGAAACTGTTATTGAAACGAGCTATTGAAAGAGTTATTGAAGAGTTATTGAAATGAGTTATTGAAGAAGTGTTATTGAAAAGAGTTATTGAAAGTGCTATTGAAGCGAGTTATTGAAAAAGAGTTATTGAAAATAGTTATTGAAATGAGTTATTGAAATCAGTTATTTAGTTATTGAAAAGAGTTATTGAAAGTGTTAATGAGTTATTGAAATGAGTTATTGAAAAGTGTTATTGAAATGAGTTATTGAAAAGAGTTATTGAAATGAGTTATTGAAAAGTTATTAAAAAGATTATTGAAAGTGCCATTGAAAAGAGTTATTGAAAAAGAGTTTTTGAAATGAGTTATTTAAGGCCTAGTTACTGAAAAGAGTTATTGAAGAGTTATTGAAAAGTGTTCTTGAATAGAGATTGAAACTGTTATTGAAACGAGCTATTGAAAAGAGTTATTGAAAAGAGTTATTGAAAAGAGTTATTGAAAAGAGTTATTGAAAAGAGTTATTGAAAAGAGTTATTGAAAAGAGTTATTGAAAGAGTTATTGAAAAGAGTTATTGAAAAGAGTTATTGAAAAGAGTTATTGAAAAGAGTTATTGAAAAGAGTTATTGAAAAGAGTTATTGAAAAGAGTTATTGAAAAAAGAGTTATTGAAAAGAGTTATTGAAAAGAGTTATTGAAAGAGTTATTGAAAAGAGTTATTGAAAAGAGTTATTGAAAAGAGTTATTGAAAAGAGTTATTGAAAAGAGTTATTGAAAAGAGTTATTGAAAAGAGTTATTGAAAAGAGTTATTGAAAAGAGTTATTGAAAAGAGTTATTGAAAAGAGTTATTGAAAAGAGTTATTGAAAGAGTTATTGAAAAGAGTTATTGAAAAGAGTTATTGAAAGAGTTATTGAAAAGAGTTATTGAAACGAGTTATTGAAAGAGTTATTGAAAAGAGTTATTGAAAAGAGTTATTGAAAAGAGTTATTGAAAAGAGTTATTGAAAAGAGTTATTGAAAAGAGTTATTGAAAAGAGTTATTGAAAAGAGTTATTGAAAAGAGTTATTGAAAAGAGTTATTGAAAAGAGTTATTGAAAAGAGTTATTGAAAAGAGTTATTGAAAGAGTTATTGAAAAGAGTTATTGAAAAGAGTTATTGAAAAGTTAGTTATTGAAAAGAGTTATTGAAAAGAGTTATTGAAAGAGTTATTGAAAAAAAGAGTTATTGAAAAGAGTTATTGAAAAGAGTTATTGAAAAGAGTTATTGAAAAGAGTTATTGAAAAGAGTTATTGAAAAGAGTTATTGAAAAGAGTTATTGAAAAGAGTTATTGAAAAGAGTTATTGAAAAGAGTTATTGAAAAGAGTTATTGAAAAGAGTTATTGAAAAGAGTTATTGAAAAGAGTTATTGAAAAGAGTTATTGAAAAGAGTTATTGAAAAGAGTTATTGAAAAGAGTTATTGAAAAGAGTTATTGAAAAGAGTTATTGAAAAGAGTTATTGAAAAGAGTTATTGAAAAGAGTTATTGAAAAGAGTTATTGAAAAGAGTTATTGAAAAGAGTTATTGAAAAGAGTTATTGAAAGAGTTATTGAAAAGAGTTATTGAAAAGAGTTATTGAAAAGAGTTATTGAAAAGAGTTATTGAAAAGAGTTATTTATTGAAAAGAGTTATTGAAAAGAGTTATTGAAAAGAGTTATTGAAAAGAGTTATTGAAAAGAGTTATTGAAAAGAGTTATTGAAAAGAGTTATTGAAAAGAGTTATTGAAAAGAGTTATTGAAAAGAGTTATTGAAAAGAGTTATTGAAAAGAGTTATTGAAAAGAGTTATTGAAAGAGTTATTGAAAAGAGTTATTGAAAAGAGTTATTGAAAAGAGTTATTGTTATTGAAAGAGTTATTGAAAAGAGTTATTGAAAAGTTATTGAAAGTTATTGAAAAGAGTTATTGAAAAGAGTTATTGAAAAGAGTTATTGAAAAGAGTTATTGAAAAGAGTTATTGAAAAGAGTTATTGAAAAGAGTTATTGAAAAGAGTTATTGAAAAGAGTTATTGAAAAGAGTTATTGAAAAGAGTTATTGAAAAGAGTTATTGAAAAGAGTTATTGAAAAGAGTTATTGAAAAGAGTTATTGAAAAGAGTTATTGAAAAGTTAAGTTATTGAAAAGAGTTATTGAAAGAGTTATTGAAAAGAGTTATTGAAAAGAGTTATTGAAAGAGTTATTGAAAGAGTTATTGAAAAGAGTTATTGAAAAGAGTTATTGAAAAGAGTTATTGAAAAAGTTATTGAAAAAGAGTTATTGAAAAGAGTTATTGAAAAGAGTTATTGAAAAGAGTTATTGAAAAGAGTTATTGAAAAGAGTTATTGAAAAGAGTTATTGAAAAGAGTTATTGAAAAGAGTTATTGAAAAGAGTTATTGAAAAGAGTTATTGAAATGAGTTATTGAAATTTAGTTATTGAAAAGAGTTATTGAAAAGAGTTATTGAAAAAGAGTTATTGAAAAGAGTTATTGAAAAGAGTTATTGAAAAGAGTTATTGAAAAGAGTTATTGAAAAGAGTTATTGAAAAGAGTTATTGAAAAGAGTTATTGAAAAGAGTTATTGAAAAGAGTTATTGAAAAGAGTTATTGAAAAGAGTTATTGAAAAGAGTTATTGAAAAGAGTTATTGAGTTATTGAAAAGAGTTATTGAAAAGAGTTATTGAAAAGAGTTATTGAAAAGAGTTATTGAAAAGAGTTATTGAAAAGAGTTATTGAAAAGAGTTATTGAAAAAAAGAGTTATTGAAAAGAGTTATTGAAAAGAGTTATTGAAAAGAGTTATTGAAAAGAGTTATTGAAAAGAGTTATTGAAAAGAGTTATTGAAAAGAGTTATTGAAAAGAGTTATTGAAAAGAGTTATTGAAAAGAGTTATTGAAAAGAGTTATTGAAAAGAGTTATTGAAAAGAGTTATTGAAAAGAGTTATTGAAAAGAGTTATTGAAAAGAGTTATTGAAAAGAGTTAAAAGAGTTATTGAAAAGAGTTATTGAAAAGAGTTATTGAAAAGAGTTATTGAAAAGAGTTATTGAAAAGAGTTATTGAAAAAGTTATTGAAATATTGAAAAGAGTTATTGAAAAGAGTTATTGAAAAGAGTTATTGAAAAGAGTTATTGAAAAGAGTTATTGAAAAGAGTTATTGAAAAGAGTTATTGAAAAGAGTTATTGAAAAGAGTTATTGAAAAGAGTTATTGAAAAAGTTATTGAAAAGAGTTATTGAAAATGAAAAGAGTTATTGAAAAGAGTTATTGAAAAGAGTTATTGAAAAGAGTTATTGAAAAGAGTTATTGAAAAGAGTTATTGAAAAGAGTTATTGAAAAGAGTTATTGTTATTGAAAAGAGTTATTGAAAAGAGTTATTGAAAAGAGTTATTGAAAAGAGTTATTGAAAAGAGTTATTGAAAGTGTTATTGAAAAGAGTTATTGAAAAGAGTTAAAGAGTTATTGAAAAGAGTTATTGAAAGAGTTATTGAAAAGAGTTATTGAAAGAGTTATTGAAAAGAGTTATTGAAAAGAGTTATTGAAAAGAGTTATTGAAAGAGTTATTGAAAAGAGTTATTGAAATTTAGTTATTGAAAAGAGTTATTGAAAAGAGTTATTGAAAAGAGTTATTGAAAAGAGTTATTGAAAAGAGTTATTGAAAAAAAGAGTTATTGAAAAGAGTTATTGAAAAGAGTTATTGAAAAGAGTTATTGAAAAGAGTTATTGAAAAGAGTTATTGAAAAGAGTTATTGAAAAGAGTTATTGAAAAGAGTTATTGAAAAGAGTTATTGAAAAGAGTTATTGAAAAGAGTTATTGAAAAGAGTTATTGAAAAGAGTTATTGAAAAGAGTTATTGAAAAGAGTTATTGAAAAGAGTTATTGAAAAGAGTTATTGAAAAGAGTTATTGAAAAGAGTTATTGAAAAGAGTTATTGAAAAGAGTTATTGAAAAGAGTTATTGAAAAGAGTTATTGAAAAGAGTTATTGAAAAGAGTTATTGAAAAGAGTTATTGAAAAGAGTTATTGAAAAGAGTTATTGAAAAGAGTTATTGAAAAGAGTTATTGAAAAGAGTTATTGAAAAGAGTTATTGAAAAGAGTTATTGAAAAGAGTTATTGAAAAGAGTTATTGAAAAGAGTTATTGAAAAGAGTTATTGAAAAGAGTTATTGAAAAGAGTTATTGAAAAGAGTTATTGAAAAGAGTTATTGAAAAGAGTTATTGAAAAGAGTTATTGAAAAGAGTTATTGAAAAGAGTTATTGAAAAGAGTTATTGAAAAGAGTTATTGAAAAGAGTTATTGAAAAGAGTTATTGAAAAGAGTTATTGAAAAGAGTTATTGAAAAGAGTTATTGAAAAGAGTTATTGAAAAGAGTTATTGAAAAGAGTTATTGAAAAGAGTTATTGAAAAGAGTTATTGAAAAGAGTTATTGAAAAGAGTTATTGAAAAGAGTTAGTTGTTGGCTTAGATGATTAATATACTTATATAAAGCCCTTGGTATAAAGTTCTTATCGTCCAGTCAACTTTAATGCGGCGTCCCATGCTAGACCCGGAGAAGTATAATACCAAGCGGGGTCGAGACCGTAGTTCTCGCAGCACACGTCTCTGAAATTCTCAAAGACATCGGCGAGCAGGAGAACGTCTGACTGATTGTATAAATCGTGGTATTCTCGAAACGTAAAGATTATTCGTTATAAGATTCGAAACGTTTTGAATCCGAATTCGTTCCATACCGTCCGTGCGTGGTTATAGTCTTCGTCGCTAATGTCCGAATCGTAAAGTCTCGAATAGAATGCAGACCTCGGCGGTAGTTCCGTTTCGTTCAGTCGATCGATAGTATCAACGAAATCGTAGGGGTATGCTCCTTTTCTTAACAAGAGATCGAGCTGATTACCTGAATAGTGCTCGCCTATATTTTTACACTGGTCTTTACTCAGATTCTTCGATAACGCATCGAGACTGGAGGGCATGAATCTAAAACTATCTATGAAACGTAATTCGCGTTTAACCTCTACTTCCTTATTTTCTTTATTCACAAACTTATCAACCACAACTTCTCTGCTAAATGAGATGTACCGTTCTTCGGTGCAAGGAATACAATTAATCCTTTCGTTATCATCGCCACGTAGTTTCGTTACGAATAAATGAGCATCATAACAAGATAAATTATGTAACAGTACTGGGAAAAACTTGGGGACCTTATAGCTGTAGATTACAATTGTTATGGGCCGCCCCTCTATATTTTCCAGTTAGATGGCAATGATCTCGAACTCGATCAACGCCTAATTCACCTTCGCAAATGTGGCAAACAGTAGTCGAATCGTATAGTTCCTTGTCTTTCTTCCCGAATATCATTCGTTTTGGAAATTTAAATCGTTTGTAAATATCTTTTATATTCTCTATAAGAGTGTCTATAAATATCTGCGCTACATCATCGTCTTCGTTCTCCGCCGTGAACATTACGGGAGCTTGTGAATATAAGTCATCGTCGAAACATTTTATAAAATAACAGAATGAACTCGGAACGTGTTTTTGGTATTTGTTAGTGTAGGACGTGTTAGGATCTGGTTGACAAGTGTCTATAGGTTTAATGAAGCTTTCAAAATCGGCGTACACTACGAAGGGGACTCTCATCTTTCTATAATAATTTTTAAAACTCAACATAGTTCCCGGTTCTGGTAGTTCTATCTTTTGCGCCTCGTGTTGGGAACAGTACTCGGTGTGTTTGCGTAGTGAATCTTTTCTACTGAATCCTATTAAGCATCTTTTACAATGGTACATAGAAGTGTATGTGTTTTCTCTATGAACCGCCACCAGTCTGTTAAAGTTCTTTATCCAACAATAATGCTTCTTTTCTCCATCAGAAATGAGTAATAGATCTATACACCTATCACTCTCATGCTTTGATATATATAGTGGGAATAGGTTAACATCTTTCTCATAACCAAAAACATTAATATTAATATTATTATTTCTCTCAAACTTACTTATCACATTTGCATCCGCTGCTACTGGAAATTCGATACCGGACCAATTAAGTTCCTCAGACTGTCTGATTAATTCTTTCGTAATTCTTTCTGAATCTCTCGCAACAGGGTTTAAGGCTCTCGTGACGCACCACTTGAAACATTTTTCGTCTTCGTTCTTCATATTAATAATTCCCTTTTTACTCGCTAAACAGGTCGGTAGTGGAATGTAAGAACTTCCTTTCAACGGTTTATAAACAACCGTATCGATATCCAACTTCACAACGGATTTAAACCTCCAATTACTACCTCGCATCTGATAACTCGCCATGCTCTCCTTAATTTTATCCACTGCGCCGCTATATATTTCACCCACGTCGGTTGCGTCTAAAATAATCTCATTCTTCGATTTAAAATTAGGTTCAGCTTCGACCGCTTCCCCAGATTTCATATCTACTTTCTCCATTACACATAAAAGATTGAATTGAACTTTTACCCCTCGATTTTTCGTTAGCAGACTGACTACCCGCGGCCTTACAGCATTGAGGAAAGATGTGACGTCGATTCCCCCGGTTCCTTGGATCGTGTATCGCTTAGTAAATCCTTTAATAGCATTCGCGGTCTCTAGGATTTCAAACTTCTTTTTATTGATTTTACTAAAAATACTCGAAATCTTTGACATCAACGAGTCTAATTTTTCATTCACGGGTTTCTTTTCTTGAGGAGCTACGTAATTAATCGAACCAATCCGCAAAAGAATTAAGTTTCGACCTAACCTTGTTCTTCGCTTCAGTCAAAACATTATTAAAACGAGATTTCCATGTATTAGATGGAGGTGTATACTTACCTGGAACAAGCGTTGGAACTTTGATGTCTGGAACTGGAGCGTCTAGAGGGTTGCTTTCATATCCAGTCTTAACGCTTTGTGTAGGTCCAGACGATACGAATGCCATGAGATCCGCTTTTCGCAGTCTCGAATAACCTACCATCCCGTTCTCTTTAGCGATATTTCGTAATTGTTTTACTGTATTCGTTTTGTATTCCATTTTATATACAGAAGATTTTTCTTTAAGTCCAAATCGAGATTTTTCATTCATTTTAGTTACATCAGAAAGTTTAAGGGGGGATTGTATTTGAACCAAGGCTATAGGTTCGTGCATGAGGGGGGTCTGGTTATTACGCAATACGTAAAATCTAACTTAGGTTATTGCGTAATATTCCAGATATTTACGTGGATGACTCAGGATCGAAACCGCGGAGATTTCCGGCAGTTTAAAGAAACGGCTATTGTACACGCGCGCCTGTGATTATTAATAACTTAGGTTATTGCGCAATACGTAAAATCTAACCTAGGTTATGGTGAGAGTGACATTTATTTATGTAGCGCCTTTGTAATGCGCCAGCTAGCAACAACTTATAACTTATCCCATGGATCCTGATGATGATGATGATGATGATGATGATGATGATATAGAAGGCCTGTTTAGATAGAAAACATGATTTCGAATGGCACAGTCTTATAGATTTAAATTATTATAGGTTTAAACATAGGCTATAACAACTGGAATGAATGTTGCACAACCAAGTAACGCAAGCAACCAGTGAAAGATTATTATATTGGTCTCAACCAGGCGTATATATGTTACAGTACAGTGAATGTATAGAATCAGGGAATTATATACATATACCCTGAAAATTTCATGTGATTTCTATACACATACCCTGAAAACTTTAGCCTACACTAGCACATTAAGCCAGATGTCTATACACATACCCTGAAAAGTTAAGGGTATGTGTAACATCTACTGTTGCATTTCACATATCTATACACATACCCTGAAAATCTCAGAGTATATGTGTAACATTTTCTGTTACATTTCACACAATTTGATAGGCATCTGCCGGTTCCAGGGCAGTTACCTTAACCGCCACACAACGAATATGTAGGGGCTGACTTCTATGGAACACACAGGAATTTGAGAGATGGTAAGTAAGTAAGTAAGTAAGTATATTTTTTATTTATCCAACTGCATAACCTCACTAGGTTTACATGAAATTACACATTATAAAGCATTCTTGCTAAAAACGTTTTTCTCATTAAGTTGTCGGCGTGTGGGACAATTCGATCATGTGGTCTGGAACGCAGGGAATAGGGGAATGTCTTTACAGGAGGAAGGAGCGGATTCAGATCATGGCCGGGGTCCGCCAAGGCAGCAGTAAAGAGGTTCCCATCTGCCGTTCTATACAACTGTTCTAATGTTGGGTTACTCTCTGGAAGGTAGCGTAGTCAGACCAGACGGTCCATCACGGACTGTAGTCTATTGCGCTCCTGCTGCCCCGCAAAACCTCACCATGCCGGTGATGCGTATAACAAGCGGGACACAGTGATCATTCGCACAACATCATGTAGCATTGGTCCTGCAAGGCCATGTGTCGTCATGATGCGCAGAGCATACATCGACTGTCTAGCTTGGACACATATGCGTTTTATATGCATTTCAAAGCCAATATGTTCAGTCATGACCACCCCGAGGATTACCATGCTCTGGACCCTTGGGAGTCCTGGCACTTCCCCAGGGATTGCTTCCTGTCCCCCCCGCTCGCGTGGGCGGCGGATTAACATCTCTTGAGTTTTCTTTTGATTCAGGCTCAGGTTACATCTCGCAGCCCACTCCGTTACATGGTCCAGTTCGGCCCTGATCGTGTCGCTTCTTGAGGATGGTATTAACAAATAAGTATCATCAGCGTACTTAGCCATTCGATTGTGAGGGTGGACTGTTTTTAGTTTCGATATGGCCGTGATGAAATTCAGAGGCCCTAGGCCAGAGCCCTGGACAATGCTGGCGTTTATGTAAGCGATTGTTGAGATTGATCCATTATATTTAGTAACATGGTTTCGATCACACAGGAAAGCCACCACCCAGTTGTAGACACAATCCGGTATGGGCAACTCGGCCAGTTGCTCTGCGAGATAGGCGTGGCTGATCGTATCGAAAGCTTTGGTGATGTCAAGGGCAATCATGTGGATGTACTGATTATCTTTGAGGAGCTCCACGAGGTTATGTGTTAGGGCTATAAGAGCTGCGGTGGTGGATTCCGTTGGACGGAAGGCATACAGAGATACAGAGCGAGAGGGAGATTTGACGGACAGACAGTCAGAAAGACGGACAGAGAGTAATGAGGGAAGGCAGAGATCTGTGCTATGAGTAGGCGTGGCAGGAATGCCCCAGCGTGCGTAGCACATGTAGGGGAATCGTGCCTGCCACACAGACCTGCACGCGCAGACAGACTGACTGGCGCCTGGTAAAGGAATGCCGTGTAAGAGGTTTTGATAGGGCTATATAAATGGTAACCCTTACGGCAGACGATCAGAGTTCAGAGATCAGACTTTCAGAGTTCAGATCGAACTGTCGAGTTTTCAGTGGTTGTTGTTACCATCGGTATAGTGTATACACTGGTTGTCACTACAATAAACGATATCCTCTGCTGAGCTTCTTCAGTCGTCAACGGCCTTTAGCCCGTGGCCGGGTCATGGCCGTGGCAACGAACAATCATCACGCCGGCCTTAGTAATAATAATAATAATAATAATAATAGAGATTTGAGTGCCATAGTTCGTAAGCAGTCGATGACTCGAAGCAACGATTCAGAAGCACTTTGAGGAGCAGGGGTAAATCACTCAAGATGGGCCTGTGTGAAAAGTTCAGTTTTTAGATGTTTCTTGAAGACAGCGAGGGCTGTAGAATTTCTAATGTCCGTAGGAAGATTGTTCCATATTCGAGGGGCTGCTGAGATAAAGGATCTTGATGCAGTTGTAGTGCGACAGCGGTGCAAGACTAGGATTCGATTTCCGGAAGATCGCATGTTCCTTGAGGGCATGTGAATTTGAAGGAGGTCGGAAAGGTATGAGGGAGTTTTCGTTGTTACGCAGTTGTAGGTGATGATGGCGATTTTGTATACAATGAAAGTTCAAAGTTAGTTGTTAAACCGCGACGACTACGACCCTCGCAACCCATCATACAAGTGGTGAAGACGCTTGACAATAAGCTCTTTCATCCACTACAATTTCATCTGAACCGCGGTTCACATAGCAACTTCTTCATCTTGGAGACGTCAGTATCGTGGTAAAATAGCTTCCACTTTTCAATCAGAAACGCCCTCAGGTGATCGTCGCCACGAATACGGGATCGCGTTTATGCGGCGGCTGGAACGCGCAAGAATCATGATGAAGATACATGATTGAAGAGTGGCAGCTGTTGCTTGACCACGTGATCATCGATATCAAACAGTGGAGTCCACGTATACGGTTGTGTGTCCGTGAACAAGGAAGACATTTTGAACACCAGCTGCAGCTGAACTTCACTTTTTTATGGCTCTTGTATGTGGGAAACTTCCCCTTTTCAGTACTGCATCTCAAACGTTCATAAACTTAACAAATTCAATAACATTTCCAAACGGCATTTCGATTTGGTGGTGATATGGCTACTGTTGTTGTATTTAAAATTTCAGGCAAATGCTAAACGTTTTGACCGAGTTATGACACTTTTTCTTGGGGTCCACTTTTCATCGGGACACAGTGTATAATTATAGTTGACTACATATTACAGAGGATGTAGGCAGTTATAGGAGCTCAGCCAGTGACCTATTTTAGCACTTAGCAACATCATCATTCAGTCGAACGACTGACGCTTTCTCAGTTAAATGCCTGTCATTCGGTTTCTCTATCAATCAATCAATCACTTTTTTATTGGTCCAAAACATAGTTAAGATAACATCAGAACTTGCAATAATCTCACGTTCCAATGGGCACAAAAGGGAACCAGAAAGGGATCGTAGTACCGCTGGTTAGGGCCATATATGTACATAAATGATTTTGGCCAACATCAGTACTGTTGTTTCACAGATTCAAACTCTATGTGCCCTGTTCCATCAGTAATCTTTTCGATACATGTGAGAAGAATTTTATCTTAACTAAGCTACGCCAAAATATACAAAACACGAAAAATAACAGTATGAACCCGAGTTATTAATTCTGTCTTATCCGGTAAAGTTTTACCTGCTTTTAAAATGTTTCCGATTAGAGATGTAGGATTTACAGGATTTTCCACAGGATTCACAGATCTTTCTCGACCTTCTCTTGACCGTAACAACTTGTCCAATTACACACCAACCTCAACTTTCATATTTTGTTTATGAAATTCTTCAACTGGCAAATAAATCATAAAAAAGCTCGCCTATCTTCCAAATATCTAATCGTACTTTTTCATCCCGCATAACATACGGACATCATAAGGGTTCATTCCGCAGAATTCGTCCTTATTGCTGTTCAAACTGACGTCATGTGATGCATGGATAAGGGTAATGTGACAGCTGGTCGCGTTTTTCTTAACTATCTGCTGATTCCATTCTCTTCTTTGGCATGTTCTCCTGCATTCTGGTCCCATACTAAATCGATTCACTACTTATCTCAGCCGTTGCCACAATCAATATTATCTGAATGGTAATTGTTCCTCTAGTCCATTGTTGACATTCGGCGTCGCTCCCTCTGGGTCTCTGTCTTTGGGCCTCGTTCGTTTACATTGTATACATTGGTAGACAATCACTCGCTAGGTTTTCATTCTACGCATTTGGTACTCAACTTCCCATTTCTTTTGACAATTTATCTTGTAATTCATCTGTGCAGTTGTTATCCACTTCGCTTGAGGAACTGCAGTCTGGGAAGACGGCCAACAAGCCATCGGAAACTGAATGTCTAATACTGAGCACCCCATCACAGCAACATAAGAAGTTTGAATGACTTGACTCCTTCAAAGTGGGTGACTCACTTGTTGAGTTGGCTGAAGCCATAGGCGCAACCACCCTATGGGACCCGTGGGACGCGTCCCCCCAACTTTCGAACAGGTTGGGACGGCCATGGACGCGTCCCCCCCAACTTTCGAACAGGTTGGGACGGTCCCCGCCAACTTTTGAAAATTGTGAGGCAAACAAGAGCCAAAATGCACACCATTTGGTATCAAATGCTCAAAATTGCGTCGGCTTCTGGGGCGGAGCCCCAGACCCCGATGGGGGAGGGGTACTTACGACGCTTCCCATACCGCCTATTATAGTCGTTGGGAACTTCTTGCCTTCTGCAATCTCTCCCCTGTGTACCATTAATGCCAGTATACTACAAGGCTCTGGCCTTGGACCTACTGATATTGTCAAAGCCATTTCTAAATACAGTAGAAACCGTCTCCCTAAAATAATATGCCGACGATAGCTACTTAAGCTGGTCCCTGCTTCTTGCATAGACAGCACTCTTTCTGAACTTGACCATATATCTAAGTGGGCAATGGGCATTAGGGTGTCCCAGAAAAACCAAAGTTCTCAAATTTTAATGGCCAACCTCTAAAAAGTTTCTCTTGGCTATTCTGATAAAAAATGCAAAGTTACAGCAAGATTAAAGATCATTTAGACATGGCTCAAAGCCTTTTCAAATTTCGTATACCCCCATGCAATAGCCTGTGTGGAAAGTTTACCAACATATCGGTTTTCAATGCATAACTTTCAAACGGGAAGAGATATTCAAAATTCCTTTGGTGAGGTTTCCTGGAAATGTTTGCTCACAACATAGGCTTTGTCTCATAAGGTTACTCTTGCATGACGCCATGTGACATGACGTTAAACTTTGACGTCACAGTTGACATTGCGTTAGATCAATGGTTCCTCTTAACGTTTTGTTCTTAAAAGGTTTATTTTTAGGTATCAAATTATGGTTTTAGGAAAGAAGGATTTGCATAAAATATTCTTGAAACCCCTTAGCAGTTTCTTCTTCCAGAATATGTCACTCAACTTTTGAAGTAACCGCTCCTATCTCCAAAGCCAGAAGTCTTGGACAGGAGATCTCGGTGTCTGCAGACTAGGGTTATCGACTACAAGGAATTTGATAATAATATTATATTTCACAGACCACGTGACCTCACTCACCGTGACGTAACCAGTGAACTTATATATACATGTATATCCACAGCCATCCACAGGTCTTAGAAAGGTGATCTTGGTGTCAACTGTAAGATTTTTGGTTACAAGAAATCCTGAAGACACATGCCTACCACTCTGCGGTAATTACATTCCATGATCTATAATAATCAAGTAACACGTTGATTGGTTTGTAACAGTTCATATTACCTTGAAAAGTCTTAGACGGTTTCCCGTAACAATTTTCTGTGAATCACAACGTACAATAACAAATCTCATGTTTAGGAAAGTGCTTTAATGCCTTAACTGAAGGTAAACCACAATCACAATTCTACTGCTTTCAGTTCCCGAGAAACGAAGGGCAACCACGCCGGGTCGTCAAGTGACCTTGAAGCTCAGATGTAATGGAATGTAATTAGTAACTTATATAGCGCCGTTCACAGCAGTGACTATGCAGTAGGCCTAGTGCTCCCAGTGCGAGTACCCCGAGAGAAGAAATAGGTTTTGAAGAAAGATAGAAGTAGGAAAAGATCTAGAAGGAATGGAAACGCGTAAAGAGGAGGGGATGGAATTCCACATGGCAGGCCCAATGGTGAGAAATGACCTAGCTTGCGCCAAAGTGGTCCTAATTCGCGGGACAAAGAGATCATGCTGGTCCAAAGAGAGGAAAGGTTGGAGAGAAGCTGCAGAATGAGGAAAGCGATTGAAACCTATAATGTTGAGTGTACAGTTTTTTTGGCGGCCCTTAAAACCATAAAAATTATTAGACATCAAGAAAACTATTCTACCACTTGTAGTTTCGAAAACGAAATATTATGACAATAGATGTCAAATGACCTTGAAAATGAAGGTCATCCGATTGTCCTACAATGTTAGAAATAGCATATTTGTCTTCTCCCCGGAAAACCGTGTCATCGACGCAAAAATCACTTCTCGATTGGTTTTAGTTCCTGAGATACTCTGGGATAAAATTTCTCAATGGTAAATTAATGTGTTTGGCTCAGCTATACAATGCTTAACTTAGAGTCGCTTGAGCCACGCCTAGATGTTAATCTAAATAGCTGTAACTTCGTACAATATAATAACTAGTCCTATAGAAACTTTCTAGAGGTTGGCCATCAAGATATATAAACTTTTGAAAAGTTTCTGTCGTTTTGGGACACCCTAATGGGCATCCATTAGCAATCTTAAATTAAACCATGATATATGACCAGAGAAATGGTTGTCAAACGACCGAGGTCCAAACCTATTGCCCTCCCTCCTCTCATCCCTGGCATCGAGCGGGTCCAGGAGATGGTTATTTTGGGTGTCACTATCTCTGATCAGATTGGCTTTGGGGCAGGGGCGGAGACTTAGGGGGGCACAGCGGGGGATGGTCCCCCCGAAACTTGAGGTGGGGGGACGGAGCTGCTTATATCCCCCAATATTTCTGAAATATTTCATGAATATAATAATAATAGCTACGAGTGACAGCTGGTTCTTATCAGCACTCAAATAAAAAGCAATTTTGTTCAGATGACATCATAAAATGCTACCATTACATGTGGAAATTCAAAAATTTTTTAGAACCCAAACCCCTCCCCAAACTCAAACACGACTCAAACTACATGTTAGCTACGAGTGACAGCTGGTTCTTATCAGCAATCAAATAATAAAGCAATTTTGTTCAGATGACAGCTTAAAATGCTACCATTACAGTGTAGAAATTCAAAAATTTTTAGATGGGGAGGGGCACATGTCCCCCTCTCCCCTGCTCGGCGCTGCGCGCCTCGCCAATCGTCCTTCGACCGCTCCTTCACCGGTCCCCCCAAAACCCAAGACCAAGTCTCTGCCTATGCTTTGGGGCACACATGGACAAAATATGCTGCAAACCCCGAAAATCTATGTTCGCGCTACGTGTTTTGGTCGCCCACGGTTACCACTGTGAACTCTCTTTGACATTGTTAGAGCTACTATCCTCGCACGGCTACGTTATGCCTCCTCTGTTTGGTGGGGATTTGACACTGTAGGGGAACATAAGCGCCTTAACGGTATTCTGAGAAAAATGACCCGTCCAGGCTTCCTCCCTGCCGATTTTCATAATTTTGGCAAACATTATTCTAGAGCTTACTGTATTCTACTCTTTTCCGTTCAATTCTCTTAAACCCTTGTCACTTCCAGTTTATTCATATAATAAAGTCATATTTTTCACAGATCTGGATGGATTAGGTACTTTTATATCGAAATCATCGGTGAAAAATTTGAGGTAAATAAAAGCCCAAAATGTACTCCATTTGGCATCAAATGCTCAAAATTGCGTCGGCTGGGGCTCCCGCCCCTTTGAACCTGATGGGGGAGCTTACGACGCTCCCCCATACCACTAGTCGAAACTAGGGGCTTCTTGCCTTCGGCAATCGAAGCTTTGCCTTCGGCGCTTGCACCCCCCCACCTTCACATTCTAGTAGGTCCTCCCAACTCTGGACCGTGGTTGCGCCCCTGGCTGAAGCCACACGTAATTTGGATGCTGTTTTGATTCTACTGTTTCTCTCGCTGACCATAAAATCGGTAAGCCTATTTGTAAGTTGTCAAGCATGTATTCGTGACACTCGCAGAATTAGGCAGTAGGCCTATATGCATATCGACTGTATAGAGGACAAACGCGTTATGTCCAAATTTTATAATTTCGAGAAAACTGAATTTTTAATTTCAAATGCTAATGAAAAATATAACATAGCTACATTACCATACTTTCTTTATGTCATTGAATACTTCTCTAAACAGGTAAACAGGTAAGTGGAGCATTGTATTATATGACATGAGAATAACATGAAATAAGGGAGGTTTTGAAGGGCGGGGTGTCCAAAAGTGGACATATAACATTTGTGCTCCACAAAAATCTTTATAACATGGACATATCATATTCAACATATCATTACCAAGTATTGTTACTGAGCATTTTGCTACCTGACAGGCCACGATAGTGTTCAGCAAACTTGTAAATAAGTAAGTTGGAATAAAATTTGTCAAGAAAACTTATTTTAACATAAGTTTTGTGCACAACTTATGTTTAGATCAGACATAATCATTGTTTTTGTGATTATAGAAATGTGGCTGTTGCATGGATTCATTATAAAAGAATAGTGTTTGCGAAAGTGGATTTTATTTTGTCTAAAGACTTCACGGAATCAAAACAAAAAGCAAAACTGGATTTAATTTTATCCAATGGGTTCACAGAATCAAAACATATACCAAAACTGGGTTGGATTTTATCCAAAGGACTCACGCATTCAAAGCAAACAGCAAAACTGCATTTGATTTTTAATCGTAAGGCTTCACGGAATCAAAACAACTAGCAAAACTGGATTTTATTTTTATATAAATGCTTCGCGGAATCAAAACAAATACCAAAATCGGATTTGATTTTATCTAAAGGGTTTACGGAATCAAAACGAATAGCTAAACTGGATTTTATTTTACCCAAAGGCTTCACGGAATTAAAACAAATAGCAAAACGGATTTGATTTTATCTAAAGGGTTCACGGAATCAAAACAAATAGCAAAACTGCATTTGATTTTCATTTAAAGGCTTCACGAAATAAAAAGAAATACAAACACTGGATTTCATTGTATCTAAAGGGTTCACGAAATCAAAACGAATAGCAAAACTGCATTTGATTTAACCATTTCTGGGAAGGCCTGCGCCTGCACACAGTAGGCCTACGTAAATACGCCAGCATTCAACCAATACGATATCGTGTTAAACTCCTGAGAAATCTAATAACATACCATCACGTAAAAAAATTGCCGATTGAGAAATTTTGATCGATTGCGTGTGTCAGTGTGACCAGCTATTTTAGCAAAAATGGAAATAATGATATAATGATGTAGAATTATTGTCAGTATTATAGTTAACTTACGTTTAGTTTTCACACTGTGTGAAGCTGAACCCGAGATTGATACCACTGCTGATGTTATTGGAAGTGAAGCGGTCAACATCCGACAATCGTCACTGAACTTAATAAAATTATCTTGGTAAACCCGTAGTTTAGGTTGCTAAATTATTTTATATATGGAAGCTGGATTAAGGAAAAACATTGTTTCAATAACTCGAAGTGGGATTGATGAAACTATTTCTGTCTTTAAATAGAAGTTGGATCGATGGCAATAATTTTTACCGTAAATAGAAGCTGGATTGATTAAACTTAGTTTTTGATGCAATAGAAGCTGGAATAATGAAAATAATTGGTTCTGTAAGTCGAAGCTGGACCCATGAGAAAAGTTCTTTGCTTACATAAAAGTTCCATTGATGAAAAAATATTTTTCTGGTTAAATAGAAGTTGGGTCATTTTTGTCATTAAATGGAAGCTGGATTGATTAAAAAAATTCTCGATGAAATGGAAGCGGGATTGATTATAGTTATGATAGACATAGTTAGAGTGCTTACTTACCAACGTCAAATACGGCATTGAAGACATTAGAATAATTTAGCAACCTAAACTACGGGATTACCATTATCTTTAAATATTTCAGACCGGCGAGCAACCATGACTGTTATTTAGTGTATACTCTTTATTACAATAATATTTACTAAAATAAGAAATTCCAAACCCTTAACATGCCGACTGGCTTGACGCCATCTTGCATAGAAGTTACGTAACTTACGTAAATAATAACTGATTAGCCGCATTTCTCCGAGCACAAACGTTGTATGTCCACATAATATTATCACGTTTGTGCTCTGTGGATTTTTCCTAAGTGGACATAGATAACATTTGTGTCTTGTATTATTTCACATGAAAACGCCTTTACCAGGACATAATTATAACAATAATTGTACTCTGAAGCCTTATGCCATTGCCCTCTAGAATAGCTATAGGCCTAAACATTGATTTAGGAAAAAGTTGGACATAACGCATTTGTCCTCTATACAGTCGTTATGTCCGCAAGGATATCTTTTGCAAGATCTTTGGTCTCTAGTCGCCAAGATTCCTGTAACTCGCTTTTTACCTGCATCACAAAGCCAACCAGGTTATGTAGAAACTGCAAGGAGTTCAGAATTCTTTGAATAGAACCATAAATAATTAGCCTATAGCCTACGTCCAAGTGCAAGCATAAAATCCCTGCACCTAAATCATGCACTGGCTTCTAGGACAACAATATTTTATTTCAAATTTGGGCTCATAGTTTCTGATGCATGATACTCTGACCAGCCACTTAATTTAAAATCAGTTCTCATTCCTCGGACATACAGTCTATTGAACCAGGTTATCTGTTGGTCTTTCTCTGGTTATGCAAAATACTAAATCTGCGCTTGCATTTCGGTTTTAGGACCTATATTTCGGGTGTATCGTCTTGCATCCTTTGGTTCCACTCAGTGTCTTGTGTCATTTCGGTCTCAAGACTTACAATTTTCAGTTGGCCTATCCACCCAATAATGTATCGGTGGCACTCGACTAACATTTTTTCAGTTGCATCCTATAAATTATTGTGTTCAGATGCGTTCTGCAGTTCATCCTCGATCATCTCAGTGACTTTGCTCTTAAATTTAAGATCAGAATAATCAGCATTATTTCATTTTTACCGGCCTCAAAATGCATTCTCAGCCTAGTCATAATTTAAGCGGTTAATAAAATCGTTTACTCACGTATAACAACTAGCTTGAACGCAGTGATGTTGCCGTCTCTAGAGGTCACATAGTATACGCCAGCAGTAGATATTGGATCTGTTGCTGTTGGATCTATAGTAGCGTTGCGTATAATTAGACCGGTTTGGTTAATGGCGTATAGTCCCGTTACAGCTGGATTAACAGTGTCTGTAAAATTGGTGATTTGAAGGTCCCTTGTCGCTCTTGAAGTTGGTCTAACCACCCACTTCTCGCCATTAGGTCCAAGTCCACAGCTTACAATCGTATTCTCTGTCCCCTCCTGAACGACGATATTTTCGAGAGCATTCGGACATTGCCCATATCCAACTGCACAAGAAAACACAATTGTGTTTAAGATATGCAGAGCCTACGATCTACAATCTCATTGACCGCGTATTTCTGCAAACAAGTATCAAATATAAATTGTTTGTATGAGAAGTAAATGGGAGATTCCCAACAATGCTTCACCTCAGTAGAATGATGATGATGATGATGATGATGATGATGATGATGATGATGATTATGACGATGATGATTATGACGATGATGATGATGGTTGTGGTGGTCATGATGATGACGATGATGCTGCTGCTGATGATGATGAAGATGATGATAAGTTCAAGAAATTAAGAACACGAAGAAAAGAACAGGACTATGACAGTATCTGCTACTATGAAAAACTTTGAACGATTTTATCACCCAGTAGGCTATAATTATTTCAAATTAATTAAGGACTGTGCTAAGCTTCTTTCTGCATGGGTATATTTGGACTCGTAACACTACTGTATAATATAATCCGCAAACAAATAATTTCTTTTCTAAGAGCTTCTCTCCTATCCTTTTTTACAATTTGTTTTATCTGAAAAGTCATTTTTGCTCTTCCCATCATTGGATACTAGCTATGGTATACAAACGTAAAGTGATCTACCAAATCAATATTATCTCCTTTAATGTTTTTGGTCCCTTAAGTTTTTTGATAAATATCTATGCTAGTTGTTTGCGTATACCTATCAATAATCCAAATCTGAAACTTATTGTGTCCATAATTTGGTTGTAATTTCTTGAAAGTCTGTTACATTTGTACATAGACATTTTTGGGATTTTCTATACTTCTTAGGCAAAGGTCATTTCAGAATAATATTGCAACTGACGTGTCTTTGATTCAGCCGACGTAGGCTAATTATATCCTTCAGATTCTAGACCATTTACTTCTGATAACTTAGGCAGAACGCGACTTGTTAGAAAATAAGCAATTAGTCCTACGATATCTTCCCTTATGTTCAACACGATTCAAGATGGTTCCTCCTTTTCTGTTTTAATTCCTTGGTTTCAGTTGCAGTTAGTTAAACTAAGTAATCTCATTGAATGGCAGGTTTCATTTAAAAAAACACGTCGGGTTAGCAGTCGTGTTGTGTATAATTAACAAACTAAGCTGTTAGGCTGATAATTTTAAAGTGTTTACAATAGGTTAACCGTACGTACCTCTTCCGAAAGAAATTATCATCAAAACCGTTGCTACTGTTAATAATAAATTTCTGCTTCGGTTGGCCATTCTAAGCAGCGTGGCTTATGTTGTGATCAGTTTCCTCGTCGAAATATCTTTCACTCTACAAACATAAGAGACGAAAGAATTAACGAATGAGACGAAGAATAAGACGGAAGGAGTTTGTTGACGGATTACACAGAAGCCAATTCCCGTCTAAAGAAGCGATTGTACTGTTAGTTCGTAATTGTACTGTTAGTTCGTAAGAGGGGAAAGCAATTCACCAAACAACTCAGACAAACAGCCATAGCCAATTGCAAGCGACCTTATTTTGCATATTCAGATGCCTCGGCAAACTAACAAGACGCAATCGATTGAATTCGATTAACTAAGGCATTACACGAAAATCGTCGTCAGCTCTGTTCTGATGATCAGATACATCTCCCGGATACCATGATTACTTCACTCCTTCTCTTTCTCTATCCTTAGAGATATTAAATAGCTCTAGAGAATAATCAAGAGAGAAGGGACATCTTCATGGTAACACTCGGGCACGAACTGAACCACCGACTAAACCGAATCTCTACCAAGTCAGCAGTACCCGCTCTTTGGGGTGCTAATACATTGGTTGTTGGCTAAGGCCACATATTATTGTTTGCAAGGAGCCGGTCGGCCAGTCATTCTTCTGCATTGACTTTGATGTTCACATATAAATTATTGCTTTGCTATTTATATCGAGTTCTTGCGCGTTTACAAGGGAATTGTATGTATACCCTAAGTGTTGCCTATAGATGATTGGAATTCTTACTGGCGCAAGGAAGGTCTTGTTGTTTGGAGGAAGTAGAGTAGGGCGTCGGTGCATTGAATTTACTTTTATTTCTACTGCGACAGTCGAAGTGAACGCCCAGTTAGTTCCGCACAAAGAATAAGACAGTTCTAGTCCCACCCTTCATTTTGTTGTTGACAGAGAAGTTCTGCAAATGAGTCTTGGTCTATCTTCATCCACGGTCCACTGCTCGACTTCAAGTAATCGTAGAAGGACGAAATTGTTGCCGCTTACAAGGTGTGGCCTCCGAATGCGCCTGATGGTGTCAATTCAAGTCTTCTCTCATTCTTCTAATAGCTGAGGCTCTTGTCAGAGGCATACAGGCAACCATAGATCTCGAGTGTATTAAATCACATGGTAGAAATGAATGGTAGGCCTAAACACGTACAAAATAACCAAGAGGATAATTTATGAAATATTATAATATCTCGACACCAATATGGAATCAAATGCGCATATACATATTGGCCTATACAGTATACACACCACTCCATTTATATGTCACCAACAAAATACATATATATGTATATATATATATACGAGCTTGTGTACACACTTTTATATGTTCATATATTCATGCGCAATACAATAGATATCAGGGGTTCCCAATCTTTTCTATGATCCTCAACCCTAGGAAATGTTTGACCAATGTTCTCACCCCTACAAAAGTGTCACATTTGAAGACGCATAAATGAAATTGTTACTACTGAAACTTGTGTTTACAAGACTTAGGCTAGCCTTTCAGGCTTACAGTGTTACATGGAAACAGACTTCAAATCTTACGGTCTTACCAATACTTATCCTATAACAACGCAAAAATGTATAATGTATTTTCAATGCATTCTTAGAATTCATATTTCCCCTCTTTATCGCACCCCATGAAACGACATGTCACACCTTCTGGGGTGCGTGTACCCAGTTTGGGAACCTCTGATATATATATATATATATATATATATATATATATATATATATATATATATATATATATAATTTTGGGTATTTAGTCTGGAGCCAAGTTGACTGATAGAATTTTTTATCTGTGCACAAACTAATGGCGAATATCGCACCTGTTTGGAATGGCTCTAGAACCAACGTTGAGAGATTTGTCTTGTCATTCAAAAACGGCCTCTGACACCTTTTCGAAAAACAATGCTTCTTCGTCACCGACGATTGTTAAAGTATAATTTACAAACTACAACAGAAGAAAATGCATTTGCAACGTAGAATGAGCTTTCTCATTGTGTTCGCTCTACAATTCTATCTAGCAGCCTATCCTCTTCCTTCGCTTTCTCAAAACCTGCTTCTGTTCGCGGCGCCTTGCTCACTTGGAGCGCTTCTGAGCGGTTAACCCTACTCGAAGCGCTTTACACATGTTTAAATACAATACAATACAAGTAGGCAAATATGATGTAACGTAGAAGGAAAGTCCCGATGTTGGTAGGAGCGCAGGTAATCACAGTGGCTATGGTATTGTATTGGAGGAGTCATGACCAAAACAAGAGATCGCCCAGACCAGGCTGGGTCGGCTTTTGCATAGGCATAAGAGGACTCCGGTAGACCGAAGACGGTCAGCAGACAAATATAAAGGCGTCTATTTTCCATAATTATATGTATAGACGAACCCATTTCTACTGTAGGCCTATACTGTTTTCTATATTAACCAGCGCGCATTTTTATACAGTAAAGTTTTTCATTGTCTTCTATGATCAAGTCTCGCTCAAGATTCCGTGATCAAATTGATGTATGTAATATTCATTTTATATATTGCGCATTTATTAAACGCCATTAGTTAAAGACCAAGCGTCAACCAATGGCCTTGAGTAATTCTGAGTGAAGGACTTCCTCAAGATCCCTACACAGTAACCGTCTAAGCGGAAGCTCGAACTCCTACTCTCCACGTTACGAGGCTAGAGCTCTACTCAATCGGCAACACTGTGACCCACAACAAAAGCTGAACTATGGATCGCTTTTCGGTTCTTTATCACTCTGTAGCTGTCTGTCTATGTGTGTCTCTGTCTCTCTCGTTCCGCCTATGTGACGCTCAGTCAGCGCATGATGGATTGGTATTCCCAAGTGACCGCTTTTCTTCACATGCAGGTGTATCAGCCAACACGTCTCTGTGCATGACTGTACCAACCTGATGGCGCCACAGAAGCAAAACTTACGCATTAAAATGATTTGATATTGAAAATCCCTAGAAATTATTAGATTTATTAATGATGACATCGTAGTAGGGTACAAAACCATGAAAAGCTAATCTTATAAATCTGTAAAAACCTGGTTTTAATTCACCGTGTAGGTCTTCTGAATGCTAAAACTGGAAACAGAAGAGGAGGAACCATACTAACACCAGACGGTAAAAGCCACTGCCATGAAGGTTCCTAAGACGGTGCTGCCAATCACCTTCAATTACAGGCGAACATGAATTGATGCTTCAATTGCTAAAGTGGTGCCTATGAAATTCTGAAATCAGGTCAGTTCAGTGGATGGTACTCGCACTCATACTCAAGTAGCCAAACATATTCTTTGTGAGAATACTGCTACCAATTCACGACACTTCTGAATGCGTAAGATGGAGCGAGAATTATATCAAGTGAATATAGAAAATATTATTTGCAATTTGTTTTCTAAATAAAAACTGGCAACTCGAAAGCAACGATTTTCTTCAGTGCAAACTTTTATAATTTTGGACTAAATGATTTCAAGACTTCTGTTCCTTAGACTGAGAATGCCTGAGAAAAAATGAATAAGATCGGAACAGCGAGACTTCATCGTACGGCGAGCAATTCGGGTGAATTAGTACAAAGCAGTTACGTCACCAAAGGTAGAATTCATTAGCCTTGCTGAGCCTTCGGTTGATGCCTTGTGCATTAGACACCATTCATGCAGAAGGTACTCATTAGTAATGAAAGTAATAATTGTTGTTAACAACTTATTACTTTTAAAGTTAAATAGAGAATAGTTAGGCTACAGAGTGAGTCCAATTTAATAAGCGGGTCAGCTTTATATTGTCTGTCATTTCTGAGCCAACTCAAAGGTCGAGGTCTATGTAGGGACTACCATTTGGCAGACTAGTCTCCTCGAACATACTCGCTCAACTTCGCGTCAAGAGTAAAGGCAATTTGTTATGCATGCTGAACCCCTATTATTAATGAAAACACTCATTTTAGAATTCACAATAAGTGCCAAAAACCAATTGTATGGACTATTTATAAACCAGATATAGGTCTTAGAAGATCTTGTGACCCGTAGCTTACACTTCGGAATCTAGCAGTTAGGGCCCTACACACAATCGAAATGATTGACAGTTTATTTCGCGTTCACTACAAATGGCCTCAGCCATTCATTATACGCATGGTTTGAGCGAGAAAGAAGCCGAGCAGCTCTGAACAATTACAATCTGTGGAAGTCAGTCACTTTCAAATGAAAATGTGAAGCTATGAAGTTATTACCTAAACCCTAACCCTATCACTCCTCGTATACAAAGCACGTGACAATCATTTGCTATGTTTACTTATCTTTACCGGTTAGACCATGTAGCTCTGTTAAAGACCGATCCTGTCTTCGATCAGTATCTGCTGGAAAAATATGTTGTTCCAGATACACGTCTTGTCCTTAGCCGGCATTCACTCACAGCTATTGGTCCCACCATCTGAAACGCTCTACCTTCATGTTAGCAACTCTCCTCCTACAGAGACTGTCTTTCGCTCTCAACTGAAAACTCACTTTCCACAGTCTGCCTACAGCTTTTAATGTTTACACGGCTCCAATATGCACTCCTGGGCATTGTAAGGATGGCGCTATCAGATCACAACTGTCTTGTGCAGGAAAAGAAGAGATCGAGAAGGCATTTGGATAACATAGAAGAGAGAAATGTTTCGTTAACTGTGCTAATTTATGTCAGATACAACTGGACATTTTCATTAAAGTCTTACGAGAAAATAACGAACACTCCTTTAAAAATAATTGTGATATCAGATAGCTTAGAAATGCTGGATGACTCGAATCCTTGATGTCGAGCATCATGACGTTTCCTTTCAATGCCAAGTGTGTGTGTGTGTGTGTGTGTGTGTGTGTGTGTGTGTGTGTGTGTGTGTGTGTGTGTGTGTGTGTGTGTGTGTGTGTGTGTGTGTGTGTGTTAAAGTGTTGCCACAGCGCAGTATCATTCGGATTCAGGCGGTCATCAACGCTGCTGCTCGTCTGGTATTGCGACTAAAAAAGTTTGACCACATTTCAACCGCGATACAGGACGAGCTTCAGTGGCTGAGAGTTGGCGAGCGCATCAAGTTCAAACTTTGCATCCTGGTTCACAAATGTATGAACAACTGCGCACCAGGCTACCTGGCAGACAAGATCAGGCCCCTTTCGGACGATGTAAATAGGTCGCGGCTGCGATCATCAAAGTCCGCCGATGTTTTTGTGCCAGCCACTAAAACCAAAGCGGGTGATCGAGCCTTTCGGGTCGCTGGTCCACGTGCCTGGAACAGTCTTCCTGCACCCATTCAGGACACCAAAAGTTTACCGACTTTTAAAAAACAGTTAAAAATGCATCTATTACGTAGCCACGAGCACTAACATTTACGCTGACAGTAGACTGTTTTGTTAAGCGTCCTAGAAGTAGCTTGCTACCAACGACGCTATATAAATGGTCGTAATTACATGTGTGTGTGTGTGTGTGTGTGTGTGTGTGTGTGTGTGTGTGTGTGTGTGTGTGTGTGTGTGAATGCGTGTATTTGCTTGCGTGTACATGTAAGCATGCGTGCGTGGATCTTGTCATAAAATGCAGAACATAAAAGATTGCAAAATAGCCAAGCCTATGTAGTGACAACTTGCAAAACAACCGTTAGGCCTACATAGATGAACGACTTGCAGATGGAAGGGAAGTCCTGACATTTGAATGGGTTGATTTGACGAACCTTGTAAACCTGCAATGCTTTAGACATCATAAAGAGATTTAGGTCCTCTACTATTGTTGAGAAATTTATTGTCTGGGCGAAATGTTAACTTGGCACTCTATGGAGCGTCGAGGTGACGATTTTCAATCGGCACCTCATGAGTCGCTATAGGTAGATTCTCCAATTCGACAGTCTATGGAGCGCCGATATTTCGATTATACAGTAAGTCAGCACTTTGATAGTTGTGTGGGTGACGGTTTTGGACTGATACCCATAGTTTTAAATTGGTAAATTGCTCAATTTGACAAACTATGGAGTGCCTTTAGTTTCAAACCTGTTCTATTGTTCTGTACAGTATTATTGACACTGAGAGAACTGTACGGGTGATGATTTCAGATAATGCGCATTGACAATTGCTCTAGGCGGTCTATTAATCGACATTCTAAGAGGCACCGTTAGCCTAATATTGTTGGGTGTCGCTTTTTGGTTTTTGGCCTCTTGAAAATGCATTAGAGGGGTGGCAAATCAGCACCTTAGAAAGGTATAAAAGACGGAGGTTGGCCATGGGACAGTCAGTCTGGAGAAGAAGTCTAGAGATTCGGTCATCAGCCTAGCATTGACCCTGAGGTCTCGACTGTTGAAGAGGACCTGCCATCGATTTACGGACCAGCTATCCGAGAAGCTATCGCTAGAGAATCTACCTATAGCGGCTCATGAGGTGTCGATTCAAAATAGTCACCTCGGCGCTCCATAGGACGGGGAAGCAGCTTAGCAGTTCTCTCGCTGTCAAGAGTACGTTGATCCGAGCGCTGTCGATTGTCGGCGAACAACAATAAAGCAATCTTCTAGTCGTGTGTTGGTGACCTATTGAAGCCTCTCGACACACCACGACAGCCGGACCGAGGACCTTTGTTAAGATCCGGGGTCTTGGGTAGAGAGCTCTGAACCACTCAGCAACAAAGAGGAATTGAGAAGATCCCGGTTTCGCGACATTATTCTTAATTAATATCATTTGCAACGCTTCGGACATGATTCGCTTTCTTGTCTCTGCTGACTATATTGTGTAATCGTTGTGTTAAAAGATTAAGTAGGAAGTGGAAAAAGTTTCTGATCGGCTGCGTACAAATAAATGTTTTCTTAATTTAGACAAGAAAACTAATTTTACAATATTCTGATCGCGTCATAAGTTATTCACGATCAGACTGATTGTATAAACATGGAACGTCAAAGTAAATTCGAGATGCTCTCATTATCAACATTTTGACATTGAAAGATGCATAATTTTGTATATCTAAAACATGGGCGTAGCTCTCTTTATCTATTAATATAGGGCCCACGTTTATGCACGCAGACCGGTTATGTAACGCGGAAATGAATGCTCTCAGTATAGTCTGAACGATTTCGACAACAAATTGCTACGCAGTGTAACGATGTTTTCCAAATACTTTGTGAAAATAGAATTATTGTCAATAAATGTAATCTAATCTGCTGCTAAGCTGCTTTATTTATTACAATCCACATTTCCCTATCACAATTAAAGATTGTGTTACTGCTACAATGACAAGAAGCTGATTCTGTGGAAATCAGTGGAGCGACGCTCAAAGATTATTCACAGAATTTCTTAATTTACAGATGTTTGCTTTAACTGAATATTGTACATAATTATTTGCATCTTATTAGAAGGCTATGTTAACTACCGCACACACAATGATTGGCATTATGCAATATAAATCCAGTAGATAAATTCCTGCTGTACAGTTGTCATCCATCCTGATAAATGACTGATAAAAGTATCAGTTAGTGTTCTATCTAAAAACCTCATAAACAATAAGTTCACGATAAATTAAACTGATTAAGGATAATGTACACGAAAGCCACTTCTATTAGACATAACGTTGACCGAAGTATATTTAAAACACAATGACACATTAGATTCCGAGATGAGTTAAGCAACACTTGGATGGTTAATTGTTCGGGCATAGTTCTCTAGGTGCATCTGTTCTCATAAACACATGTTAGACGAGGTTGTGTTACCCTCGCTTGAACGCATCTGCCTCTCATCGGTAGACCATATTCATAGGGAGTTGGACATCTGCAGAAGGATTGCTTATAGAACGGAATAACTCTGTACTCCATCCGATGTATCTCTCTCCGAACAGGAATCCATTCTCTTATCGGTAACCTTTGAATCTCATCAACGATGAACCTACAACAGAAACAGATTCAGCCTTTTGAGTGTCACGTAGGACAGAGCTGAAGGCCCGGCAGTCAAGCGACTTCCACCCCGCAACTGAGGTCGAGGAATCGGATGGATGTAGGAAGAGTAGGTTCTTTTAGATGAATGTTGAAGTCTCCAAGGATAATGAGCTGGCTGTTCCGCTTAGTGAGGAACTCCAGAGGAATAGACGAAAGTTCTTCAAAGAACTATCCAGTAGGAGAAGAGGAGCCGGGTCTGTAGATCGTGAGGAGGGTGACAGGACCACGAGGAGTGGCAATGCTCAGGCAGAGAGCTGCCAAGTGCCAACGTCGTAAGCGAGCTGTCCAAAGTGACTTCAAGGCGCATAGCGAATAACGGAAGAATGCCAGCGTCACGGGCCAAGCGGCCGTCAGGATGAGGCGGACGAGGGCAGAAGCCCGAGGGAGTAGCACGCAAGATCGGTACATCGTCGGAGGAAAGTGTGACAGCTTTCGGTGATGGCGAAGACATCAAGCTGGTCCTGGAGAAGGGATTGAGCGACGTATAGGAGTAGTTTTCGGATGGAGATTGAGCGCTCCAGGAGGCGAGTCTCAGATCGGACGGATGAACAGGCAGTGGAGGAGATGGATTAGTTTTAGGCGACGATGGTTGATGAGGGTCAATCGGGAATGACGGTAACTGTGAAACAGGGAATGAAGGCAACGTCGGCGTTGGCATTGGCTCCTGCGGGTGATAGGGCGATGAGTCGGGAGCTAGTCGACGGCTGGCAGAGCGCCAAATGGACGAGAAGGTGTCCATACTTAGCGACGACGATACACCCTTGTGAAGACAGCGAGTAAGTCGAAGATTGTTTGACCACACTGAGCATAGTTGTTGTGCGGTGTAGGTGATGCGTGCTCCGTGGGCCCGTTGTAGTACTAGAAGAATGTGGAATTGCAGAAACCGTCAGACTGAATAAGACTAGAAAATGACGATATTGGTCGGAGCCAGTGCACCGTTGTGCGTACACGACAAGTGCAACAGATTTAGATACGTCGTTATTTTGAGCCAGGATTAATAAAATGTACTTGCCACTTTCCGTTGATATTAATACTAGTTCAATAAAAGTCCAAACAATTCCAAATTCAAACAATCCTGTTCTGTGCATTGTCATATTTGTGAATTGTATAATTTCCAGTCTCATGTTGCTCGTTCATAGCAGAACAAAATAAGTCTGTATGGATCAGCAAAACTACAGTGTCCAGCCAAATAGGATTTTATTAGAGACCCAGTTATCCTTCAGACAAGGTATTATTCATGCAGTTACCGCCTAAAGTACAACAGAAGGCGGATAGAAAAGAAGTCACACGTCACATGGTGCCATTGTCCGAGCCGAGCAAAGGTAGGGGCTAGCGACCTCATTCTTGCCCAACTTCGCCTTTAAAGCGAAGACACATTTTATGTAGGCCCTATGTTTAGGGATAGTATGACCGCTACAAGTAATAAAGCTGCTAGCTCGTAATTAAGAAAAACTCATGCATCTTATTGGGTCTCAATGCAGTTCGATTTTATCGAAGTGTGCTAAAAATTTTATGATAATTTTTTTTATTCACTCTAACCTGGGACTAAAAGACAAGAAAGAAGGTCAAGCCAATAAACATAATAGAATGGTTCACTGCTTTTCTTCAATACATCAGTAATTAAGGCAAAATGACTGAGGGATCAAGGATGCCTAGGGATCAAGGGTGCCAAGTCTCCCCTATAGAAATTCTTTTCTGAGCTGATTCATCAATGCATTAAGCACTAGAAGCACCGAAGAGGTCAATCTGACCCCTTTTGGTTTTTAGCGGAACGCACCTCGGCCCCAGATATAGCCCGAGTCCTGTAATTTCATGACTTCTCCTAACTTCGTAGGGTATACCCTCTGCCAAAATTTGAACTCAAGGGGGATTCATTAATTCTGAGATTTTTGCTGTTCTACCTTTAAGCACCAAGGGGTCAATTAGACAACCCTATATTAAGTACTCGCATGTAAGGCTACGGCATTTCTTTTTCTCGACTATTTAATAATATTATAGATCAAAGCCGGTTACGTAATCAAATGTGAGAAGATAGGAGATCTGATGAGAGGAGAGGAGATCTGGTGAGAGGATAGGAGATCTGGTGAGAGAAGAGGAGATCTGGTGAGAGGGAGACGATCTGGTGAAAGGATAGAAGATCTGGTGAGAGAATAGGAGATCTGACGGGAGGAGATGAGATCTGGTGAGCGAAGAGGAGATCATGGAGTGAGAGGATAGGAGATCTGGTGAGAGGAGAGGAGATCTGGTCAGAGGAGAGAAGATCAGATGAGAGAAGATCAGATGAGAGGATAGGAGATCTGGTGAGAGGATAGGAGATCTGACGAGAGGAGATGAGATCTGGTGAGAGAAGATCAGGTTAGAGGATAGGAGATCTGGTGAGAGGAGAGGAGATCTTGTCAGAGGAGAGAAGATCAGATGGGAGGATAGGAGATCTGGTGAGAGGATAGGAGATCTGACGAGAGGAGATGAGATCTGGTGAGAGAAGAGGAGATCAAGTGAGAGGATAGGAGACGTGGCGAGAGAATTAGAGATTTGGCTAGAGGAGAGGACATTTGGCGATGGGAAAGAAAATTTGAAGAGAGAAGAAGAGATCTGGTGAGAGGATAGGAGATCTGGTGAGAGGAAAATAGATCTGGTCAGAGGAGAGATCTGGTCAGAGGATAGTGGATTTGGCGAGAGGAGAGGAGATCAAGTGAGAGGATAGGAGATCTGGTGAGAGAAGAGGAGATCTGAATCGAGCAAGAGAGACGATCTGGTGAAAGAAAAGAAGATTTGGTGAGAGGAGAGAAGATCAGATGAGAGGATAAAAGATCTGGTGAGAGGAGAGAGATCTGGTTTTGAGATGATATTTGGTGAGAGGAGAGGAGATCTGGTCAAAGAGGAGCCAGAATATCTGGTCAGAGGAGAGGAGATCTGGTGAGAGGATAGGAGATCTGGTGAGAGGGAGAGGAAATCTGGCGAGAGGAGAGAAGATCTGGGGTGAGAGGAGAGATCTGGTGAGAGGATAAGAGATTTGGTGAGAAGATAGGGTGATATCTGGTGAGAGGATAGGAAATCTGGTGAGAGGATAGGAAATCTGGTGAGAGGAGAGTAAATCTGGATAGAGGATGAGAAGATCTGGTCAGAGGAGAGATCTGGTGAGAGGATAGGAGATTTGGTTAGAAGATAGGGTGAGGTCTGGTGAGAGGATAAGAAATCTGGTGAGAGGATATGAGATCTGACGAGAAGATAGAGTGAGATCTGGTGAGAGGACAAGATATCTGGTGAGAGGATAAGAGATTTGGTGAGAAGATAGGGTGAGATCTGGTGAGAGGATAGGAAATCTGGCCAGAGGATAGGAGATCTGGTGAGAGGAGAGGATCTCCTATTATTCCATTCCAACTTACTTATTACACTTGTTTATGCTTAGGTAATTTATGTTAATAAAGTTGATAGTCAATTTCATTGAATTTGCAATTGACTTTGCATTATAAATTATGTGGGGTCAAAATGACCCCGTTGGTGCTTCTAGGAAGTTCGATTTCTCGGTGCTTCTAGTGTTAAAGCAACCTAGATATAATAGAAGAGCGCTGTTTGATTGATGTATGCAGCTAAAAGTTTTACTAGAAAGAAATGAAGTCCAGATGTAGGCTAAATAGGTTGATACTGTCAGTGAGAGGAGGTATATTATACAAGTGAATCGTTTAACAACACAAGGCAGATTTATTCACATCGAATTAAAGAATGCTAGCTTTTATCATGTCACTAGCAAGGCCAGCGACATTAGACAACCATTAAGCTAAGATAGCTCGATTAATACTGGCTTCGGTGATCGTCGGACCTTCTCGACCATCTCAGTCCTGACTGTTTTCGGTGCCGGTTATTAATCATTGCCAGTGCAGTCTGTGGCGTTAGAAATATATCCTGCTGTTGGATTCTCTGTAGTCTGCTTCCCCAGTGAAGGGATTAATGGGTCATAACTTCGCCTCAGCTAAGAAAGAATCCTGATATTACGGAACCGAGTTTCTGAAGATGAGTCTAAACATTAATAAGCCATAATGGAGTCACATGGTCTCCCTGACGTTGCTCATGTGGACGCTGAGAAATGTTCGAAGATTTACATTACATTATACCTGTCTACCGATGGAATGCATCTGTTTCTGAGTAAGTAAGTAGACAGGCAAGCAAGTAATTAAGCATTTATGCAAACCAAGCCATTGTTAAGGTAGATTTGTCAAAATTATTATTACTAAATTTACAAACTGCATTGCGTGGATAGGTGATAAATGTGTTGCATTTGTTAAATGGAATTCTTATAGGTGTCAGATGCGCCCTGTTGTTGGAAGGAAGTTGAGTAGAGCGTCTTCGCCATGAATTTCCGTTTTTTCTCTTCAAAAGGTTAAAGTTGTCGTGAGATGGGTGGAGGGTGTGTGCACCGCTGCACGGCCTTTGAGCTTTTTATATAAAGAACTATAAAGTTATAGCCGGCCTACTTTGCCTTTTGCTGTCGACAGGCAACTTCTGCAAACGACTCGTCGTTTGTCTTCGTCCATGCTCCAATTATCAACTTGAATCGTGCAAGGCAAATATCGCTACCACTTACAGGGTGTGACACCCAAATGAAGAGCAAGGATCGAGTCCTCTGTCGGCTGTTGGTTGTTTTGACTATACGGCTGTCTTAGGCCTGTTAGGTCAAAGCATGCAGCCAAATGTAGGTTTTGAGGGTTGTAATTTAAATAAATATGAAATAAATAACTAGCACTGGGGTTCTAGACAGAAATGGTTAGCTACTGCAAAACACAAACCACGGGGTTAAGTATGGACGACCAATATACACCGTTTAATCGGAAAGGCAGATAAAGAAACACGTCATCTGTAGCCTACTAACAGATCAGACAGAAGACAAAAGGTCTTCTTATTAAATTATGTGAAATCTGTGCATACGCGTGCACCATAATCATACGTGCGATAAAATATATATAATAATATAAATGCCGATATGTTGGCCTATGTATTTTTATACACCAGGTATAGGCCTACATATATATATATATATATATATATATATATATATATATATATATTATACACAGCCATTTACACAGACATATATATATATATATTATATAACAGCTTTTTGAAGCACATATATTTTGTAGGCGTATAATTATGCCTCATATTATCTAAAAACTACATAATAGCATCTATCCTAATAGGTGCTTGACAGGCGCTATGTAAATAATTAGTATTCAATAATTATGTAGTTTAACGCCAGGGATAGTTGGCTCATTTCGGCTTTTATGGTATGTTAGGCTTCCATAAAGCACAGAAGTGACTGCTTTGTAAACCAGAATGCGGTTAGCAATTGGTATAATAAAGAATACACTTACTTACTTACTTAATATAGCCTACCATTGGAGCACTACGCATAGAGATTCATACGATGCTACATCTTCTGGGTTATTTGTCTCTTTGTCCGGATTATTTAAGAATCGCTTCATACTTTTATAAAACCGTGCAATGCAGTGCTTGGCTCGAAGGAGAAACACGTAGCCTTAGCAGTAAGCACCAATAAATCACACAGGCGTAACCTATACACATACAATTGTGCTTAATAAACGATCCAATGCATGGCTAAGCATGCGCAAACATCATGGCCATACGTGCAACGTATACCTACGATCCGCAGCCATGCGTTTACTATGGTCTGGACAATGCCTATACGATTAACTGGTGCGTAAGGTACTGAAACTCTGAATGTGTAAGTAAGTAAGAATATTCTTTGATGAGAAACACTAGCAAACACACAGCACTGTACATGGCAATATTAATACATTAAAACAAACAAACAAACAGACAAGAAATTTATATATACAAGCCAAGACACCAAGAATTGAATGAGAGAAGTTACTGTATATCAAGAAGGAAATAGGGGAGGAAAAGTTAGGGTTAGTCGTGGGGCAAAAATAATTATATATAAGAAAGATAATTTATATAGCGCAGTTCAACAGCGACATGGTGGTCTATTGGGACTACGCTTAAACAGTGACCACGTGGTCGGGGGGTTTGGATTCCATGTAAGGACCATGATGAAGTCGTTTGCCTCTGTCACCAGTTCTCGCTATCTCAATTCACTCGTTTGGAGCAGCCGTCCGTGCTTGCAGAACTATACAGGTCTTTGTTCTCTTTCTTGAGAAATCAACCTAATGCTACGTCCGTTATCAGGATGACACGGGCTGTGTCCTAAATAGTCAAGCTTAACCGGAGGTGCTTTCTTTTAGGGTTGTCTGTGAGTATTATATCGCTCTATGTCCACGAATTTAGACATAGACAGTATCATACAACTACAAAGGTACAAGTCAACATCTAATAGTAGGCTATTCGTAAATAATTGGCGTCACGTTCAGACACTAAGCCCCCGTCTGCTTAGATCATACGGCGCTATGTCCACAGCCAATCCCAGAAGCGTCTCTGAAAATGTGCCTGACACGGTCCTAGAATATCGAACCTTCACATAATAATAATATGGAACTTATGGAAGCGTTAGATCAGCTTGGCGCCGCTTCTTTGATACGACCTCAGTCTGATTGACTGAGGTCGTATCGCTCGGATACTTCTCTTTGAGTCTTCGAAAACCATCTAACAACTGAAGATTCGAGCCTGCTGGTGAGACTTATGCTTTATGAGAGAGACAGGCTACTCGCAACAGCTTACATGTACTTTGCCCAGGGTCATTATGCGAACCTGTAAAGACCCTGGACAAATTAAGTTGTTGCGCGTGTAGGCCTAATTATGCCTCTGCCATGAAGCAACAGACATTGGCGGAGGCTAGGAAGTCCTGTGATGTACATTACCCAAGTCCCGGTCCTTTAGGTTCGTCCGCTCTCAGCTGAAGGTAAGTCAGAGTGCCTGAAATTAGCCCCTGTCCTTAGTCTCCTACGACGTTCCACTAGGGACATGACTGGTTTCCTTTTACTTGTAGGGTCCAATTCCCAATGATGCACTGAGACTTCAGTTGAAAACTGACCGCTATCAGTTAGCCACGCTGCTATCAGTCCCATTGGAGGACATTATCTCCGTATAATATTACATAAAAAATTATCTACATGAAATCAGATCTAAGTTATTAGGTGTTAAATTTCCATTACATGGCAATGAACACAGCTCAAACTCACTGAAAAATGACCATTTCAGTTATTACATTCTGTCAATACTGAATATATTGCAAGCTATTCAGTTGAAAATATTGTTCATAGTTGCTTAATTGTTTATTCCTCAGTGCCATAGATTCAGATAGAGCAGTGTAATTATAGTTATATTGCTCTGTTGGACGTTGTTGATGGTATACAGCTCTATATTCAGAAACAGTCAACCATGCCATAATTATCTCTAAATTACTCACACCCTGTTTAAATTATAAACGAAATACACATATAATCATGTTACGGGAAAACAGTGTTGTGCTAAATTGTTCACTTAATTGCAGAAGAAGTAAAATAAATCAAATGTTTAGTAGAGGTCGAAAAACATCAACAAAGACTGTGCCCTGCTACATCAAATCTCGCTGATCGACGGTTTATTACCATAACGAAAAAAATTCCCATCCAGGGAAATAAACTCAGCAACGCTCGGATACTTCTCTTTGAGTCTTCGAAAACCATATAAACGATAAGTCGTTGTGGATAAAGTAAACCGATTTAGATAATGCACATTTAACCCGCTTATATTAGACATAACGTTTCCTGGAATCGTTAAAACACTACACTATGACTATAAACACAATGATAAATTAGAACAACAGATGAGTTTAACAACACTTGAAGAGTTAATTATTAATTGTCTGGTATTTCTAGCATCTCTCGCATTCGTATCTTATACGAGGCTGTGCTAAACACGCTGAACACGTCTCCCTTGACTTGGTAGACGATAATCGTAGGGAGTTGGACATCTGCAGAAGGACTGCTTATAGAACGGAATAACTCTGTACTCCATCCGATGTATCTCTCTCCGAACAGGAATCCATTCTCTTCTCGGTAACCTTTGCATGTCTCCAACGATGTGCCTACAAGAAGAACAGATTCAGCCTTGAAAGCAATCATCACCCACGGTTTCTTCAGTCTATTGTTGTCGGTGGATAAATGTTAGAAGTCCGTGATTGTAGTATGTTGTTGTAGATGGGTATAGAGTACTTTAGTGGTGTAACAAAAACAACTTAGGTGCGTTTACCAAACATTTTCAAGCATAGAATGCAGTGTGTGTTGGTCAGGAATGCCAAGAACCTGCTATACGTTTAAGCTGGCAACAGAATTACTATCTATGTCTTCAAACGGATTAATCACTTGAAATTTGCTTACAATCTACGTTTGTGCAATGTGCACAAGGTTATCATGAAACCCGATAGGTTTGGAATGGCGCCTCAATTTGAATCCCTATTCTGTTTTGCAATAATATTTCCATGTAAATGATATGAAACAGAATAATAGTGTTTTAGTCCAGAAGAATTCCGCAGTGACTTTGACACTTTACTGACTATTATTATCACGATTGAATCTTACGTGTTGACATCTTAGATATCTCTCCCATAGCCAGAATGTAAATTTACCCTGCAGGTTTACTGGTTGCTGCAAACAGAGGACACCAGAAGATGAAGCCGAAAAGGCCCCCGATGGCAGCAGCGGCCGCCATCAGGGTTCCTAAGATGGCCCCGAGCGTCACCTTCGCCGCCAGTAGACCAACGTCAGTGGACGCTGAGCAAAGAAGCAGAATAGAGTTTTTAGAAGAAAATCAAACATTATCAGTTGACTCCTAACATCATTCAAAACACCAATTACGATTACATTAGAATAAACTGATCTAAAGAAGTAGTTACGGATGATGTTTTTTGCATCGGCAACTATGGTCCTTAGAGTCGTGTCCTGCTTCAATGAATAGAAGATCATCTTCGCTTCGCTTCTGGCGAAGACCCTACTAAACCAATTCGTATCTATGAAACACTTCAGCGCCCATTGTTTTGTATTGCGATGTAGTCCCTAGGCCTACCATAAAATTCTGCAATGGGTTTGCTCATAATTTGAAAGCACGCCAATCGGTTCAGAAATGACTAATCACTTATACATATATTGTCCATGGGTTGTACGCTGACGATACCCAGTTATTTCTGTCACTAGTCTTGATGGCTTCATGTCCATTGTCCAATCCTTCTATACAACTAGGCCTACTTATTTCTGTTTTTGGAGATGTTCGATCTTGAATGGCTAACAATAAACTTCTTCTGAATCCTTCTAAATCTGAATTTCCTCTTATAGGCTCAAGACAACAACTCTGCCATTTGGTAACTGCCAAATTTGTTAAGTCTTTTCAATTGGATTGCTTACTTGTAAGCCACACAAATAATTGGTCGTGATGCTGGACTCGGTTCTATCCGTGTTCGGGCATAATGGAGATCGTGTCAATTTAACATGCTAATTATTCGCAGAATCAGATCCTCTTGTCCTCATACGCTCCTAACCCACAGGTGAATCGATTGGTTTCTACTTTAACTCACTCACTCCCATAGGTATCATAAAGGTAAATCTGCAGAAACTAGTAGCCTAATCATTTCAACCTCTATATTCAGGGAATAGATGTAAAATGCATCTTCTAAGAGCAAAATCCATAAATAATCAGCATATTGCATCCAAATTGCTATTCTTTCACTAGTGCCCTCTGAACAAAGAATCTCATTCAAATCTTCAACATTATTTTAAAAACTGACAAAATCTGAACAGTTCTCACTGTGCTCTGCTCACCACTTCTATAAATTTGATGACTGGGTGCTTTGGCGCTAAAGCCTCTGACGTCAGCTATTAGGCTACTCTAAGACTTATTCTTTTCCGTACGTGATTCCTCTCAGTCGACAGGTTTCAGCTTGTATGCAGTGATAGCGAATTCAAGGAAAAACAGTGTCTCAAATTTGCGGAACAGTGATCGAAGAGGTGCTTTCGAAAAACCCTCTAGAGATAATTTATCGTTGACTTAATTATGTAAGTTTTGTAACACAACAGCCATAAAAGACTCTTATGTCATTCCAAAGGCTAACAACACACTACAAAGTCGCATCTCGGATTCGAATCTCGATTGACGCTTTGAAGGTCACAGACGAAATTTTGGATGAGACACAGGTTGCAGGTTCTACCAAAGACACCATCATTTGCTTCCATCGATTAGAACAACAAAAATGTGAGTACAGTATGCATTTATCCAAGTATACCAATGAATAGGCCTACATAAATGCATGGATTCACGTGTGGATTTGTATGTTTGCAAACACATATTACATATAAAATGCCGATGTGAGATTGGTTTAAAATTTAGGTTGTGATCTTTAATTTACCTCTTGTAACAAAAACTGGTGGGATCTCTGAAGACGTTGATTTCAGTTGGGATAAAGTTGAAGATGGCAGATTCGAAGTTGAAGAAATATTCGTGAATTCCGAGACGAGCTGATGTGATGTTAAAGGCCCTTCAGTCCTTGTTGGAGAGACTGATGGTTGAATGGAACTTGTCAGATCAGAATACGTTGAAGAGGGTATTTGACTGGTTCTAGCTGATGTTAGATTAGTGGTTCCTGTCTGTGAAACACTACCTCCAGGTGACGGATTAGTTATAGTATATCTGGTTGTTTGTTGAGTTGTTCCAGTCTGTGTAGTAATAGTAACAGATGATGGAAGAGTATTAGTATTTGTGGTTGTTGGTTGAGTTGTTCCAGTCTGTGTGGTAATTGCAACAGGTGATGGAGTGGTATTAGTATTTGTGGTTGTTGGTTGAGTTGTTCCAGTCTGTGTGGTAATTGCAACAGATGATGGAGTAGTATTAGTATTTGTGGTTGTTGGTTGAGTTGTTCCAGTCTGTGTAGTAATAGTAACAGATGATGGAAGAGTATTAGTATTTGTGGTTGTTGGTTGAGTTGTTCCAGTCTGTGTGGTAATTGCAACAGATGAAATAGTATTAGTATTTGTGGTCGTTGGTTGAGTTGTTCCAGTCTGTGTGGTAATTGCAACAGGTGATGGAGTGGTATTAGTATTTGTGGTTGTTGGTTGAGTTGTTCCAGTCTGTGTGGTAATTGCAACAGGTGATGGAGTGGTATTAGTATTTGTGGTTGTTGGTTGAGTTGTTCCAGTCTGTGTAGTAATTGCAACAGGTGATGGAGTGGTATTAGTATTTGTGGTTGTTGGTTGAGTTGTTCCAGTCTGTGTAGTAATTGCAACAGGTGACGAAACAGTATTAGTATTTGTGGATGTTGGTTGAGTTGTTCCAGTCTGTGATGTAATTGCAACAGGTGATGGAGTGGTATTAGTATTTGTGGTTGTTGGTTGAGTTGTTCCAGTCTGTGTAGTAATTGCAACAGGTGATGGAGTGGTATTAGTATTTGTGGTTGTTGGTTGAGTTGTTCCAGTCTGTGTAGTAATTGCAACAGGTGACGAAACAGTAATAGTATTTGTGGATGTTGGTTGAGTTGTTCCAGTCTGTGATGTAGTAGGTGAAGGTGAGGTATTAGTATTTGTGGTTGTTGGTTGAGTTGTTACAGTCTGTGATGTAGTAGGTGAAGGTGAGGTATTAGTATTTGTGGATGTTGGTTGAGTTGTTCCAGTCTGTGATGTGGTAGGTGAAGGTGATGTATTTGTGTTTGTGGTTGTTGGTTGAGTTGTTCCAGTCTGTGATGTAGTAGGTGAAGGTGAGGTATTAGTATTTGTAGTTGTTGGTTGAGTTGTTCCAGTCTGTGATGTAGTAGGTGAAGGTGAGGTATTAGTAATTGTGGTTGTTGGTTGAGTTGTTGCAGTCTGTGATGTAGTAGGTGAAGGTGAGGTATTAGTATTTGTGGTAGTTGGTTGAGTTGTTGCAGTCTTTGATGTAGTAGGTGAAGGTGAAGTATTAGTATTTGTAGTTGTTGGTTGAGTTGTTCCAGTCTGTGATGTAGTAGGTGAAGGTGAGGTATTAGTATTTGTGGTTGTTGGTTGAGTTGTTGAAGTCTGTGATGTAGTAGGTGAAGGTGAGGTATTAGTATTTGTAGTTGTTGGTTGAGTTGTTGCAGTCTGTGATGTAGTAGGTGAAGGTGAGGTGTTAGTATTTGTGGTAGTTGGTTGAGTTGTTCCAGTCGGTGATGTAGTAGGTGAAAGTGATGTATTAGTATTTGTGGATGTTGGTTGAGTTGTTTTTGTCTGTGATGTAGTAAGGTGAAGGTGAGGTATTAGTATTTGTGGTTGTTGGTTGAGTTGTTCCAGTCTGTGATGTAGTAGGTGAAGGTGAAGTATTAGTATTTGTAGTTGATGGTTGAGTTGTTCCAGTCGGTGATGTAGTAGGTGAAAGTGATGTATTAGTATTTGTGGTTGTTGGTTGAGTTGTTTTTGTCATAATAATGATGATAATAATAATAATATTCTTCATTAATTCAAATTGACAATACGCATTATGACTAGGCCTACTTAGGACTAGGCCTACCATATTTTCACAGACGAAAAAGAGGACACAAAATCAAAAACCGCATCAGCGTAGGCCTATAAGGTACACGGTACCTGGCGGCTACTTCACCCACTTTTCGTGTGCCAATAACTTTTTCAAGTCTGCTTCATCATGGTTTGCCTCGACAAATCTCTTTAAGTTGCACAACTAATCAAAACATTTTGCTATCGTAAACTACCTGCTTTTCTTTGAGATATGATACAATTGCTACAGCATCATCCCAACTTGGAGCTTTCTTTAAGGACATCTACGCAAATCATGTGAACTCCTTCCAATCCAGCGCACCCTTATTTGCAACTGAAATATAGCCAAGTTCCACCGTTGGATGTTACGCATTCGAGCTTCCTAGTCAGATCGACCTGCACGAAAGCCAGCGTATTTGTAGAGCTAATATAAATACTTGTTTGCATGGGCGTCCGCAGGGGGGCGCAAGGGGGCGCATGTGCGCCCCCCTGGATTTTGCACATATTTGCAGAGAAATTTTTATTATTTTGGTTATTACAACATGATTTTCAACTTGATTATCGAAATAAAAAGACCAATAGTAAAAACAAAGTGTTTTACTATATCCATCTAGTAATCCTATAACGTGTACTCTGAAAATAGTCCGCGTTCATTGGGCAACATAGCACGCTTAACGAGGCAGCGCACCCATTATTGTTGCAGCCAATCACAACGCTGGCCAATGACAACGCTCCGTATCGGAAAGGGGATTCCCCGATTCGAAAGTTTAGTCCCCGATTCTATAAGCTAGCCTTTTTGGGGGAGCTGCTGAAATTTTGATAGAATGAAGTGTGTGCGAGGGCGAGTCTACCTGCCAAGTTTCACGACGATTGAATGATTGTAAGTGATCGAACTAGTCGTCGCAAGATTTGACAATTTAGCCTGTGGCTCAAGCAAGCAAGCAAGCAAGCAATCAAGCAAGATTCCCGCAAGTTAATCTAGATGGATAAAAACACTAAATTCTTTAGGTAATTATTTAAAATTAACATATGAAGCATAAGATTAATTAGTAAGGACTGTAAGGTAGTAGTGTACCGACTACCGACTGTTGGAAAATACGGCACGCTCTACAAGTTCCCGCTATATCTTTGTTTATGCGTATTTTTGAAATTTTAGCGTGTATATAGTTCTCTCTTGGTAATATGAAAATTCACATTGCCAAACCAGAGACGGCGAAGTGCTTTCACTGCCTTTCAGTCCAGTCGACTAATTGGTATAGCTGTTGTTTTTAGCCCATCGCTAAAGAGATAACAGGTCCGGCCCTGTGAACCGCGTAGTAAGGACGTTATATAATATATATATATAATATATATATATATATATATACAAATATATATTTAAACATATATAATTGACACTGGCTGGAGCGACAGTCTCTGACTAAGTAATCAGCTTCTTCCCTTAGATACCAGCTAACACACGTTCTGACAGACTTTTTAAACATACCCCGCTGGCTTCGGAACCATCCATCCATCCATCTGTCCATCCATCCATCCATCCATCCATCCATCCATCCATCCATACATCCATCCATCCATCCATCCATCCATCCATCCATCAATCAATCCAATCCATCCAAGCCTGGACGAAGGAGACATTACGAATCTATTGATCTTCGTTGTCGCACGGGTCGTTAAACCTGGGACAATAATAGTCCAAGTCTGATGATGATGATGGTCCCAGGTTAAACTTAAACCTCTACTACTACTCTTTGCGAGTCAGTCGGGCAGTATTACAGGAACGTAGAAGACGGACACTTCTGAGTAGGACAATTTCGTAGGAACTGTGAAGGTCGACTGCTTTGAGGGTAGCAAAACTTGGTAGGAACGGAACAGAGATTTCAGGCAACAAAGACAGATTCATAGATAGAGTGATAAATGAGTTTGGACGAGAACCCAAACGATTGCAGTTGTTATTTCAAGGATAAGGTAAGGTTTCAGTCATATAAAATATTATTAGTCTATCATACTAGTTTTTGAAAATGAATGTTCATGAATATTTTCGCATGTTGGGATCCGTGCCAGAGGATCGAGAGGTAGCCAGCCCCGAGGGAGCGAAGGTCGAAGGTGGAGTGATCGGTTGCTTTCGACAACCCTATGTACCTATTTAGTCCCTGCGACAACTATTTCAGTGCATGGGGCGTGAGTGGTGTGAGGGGTATGTTCGGTGCCTTGCAGCCGGAGGGTTGCGGGTTCAGGAAATCCACCTCAAGCCGCCGCGTAGGAACCCTGGGAAAGTCCTTCACTTGCAATTGCTCATGCGCTTGCGTGAAACTCCGATTTAGTGTCCGCGCTGTAGAAATCTAGTCCGGGAGCGCCTCTGAGTAGAAATCTTGAAGGGGCTCTATAACAAGTGCTCCATACATACATACATACATACATGCATACATACATACATACATACATACATACACACATATTTGAAAGTTTGCGCCCCCCTGGAAAAATTCCTGCGGACGCCCATGCTTGTTTGCGTGTTTCTGCGCTACGTCGATGTCCTAGGCTCCAAGTAAATCTATAAGAAAGTATACGGGTTCCACGTAAGAAAATGACAAAGTGGAAAACCCGGACAAACGCCGAAATTCTGGAAAACCGCCCGGACGCCCGGACAGGGGCATAAAAAGAGGACATGTCCGGGAAACCCGGACGTATGGTAACCCTATGACTACTAACCCGGGCTTAGTTTTTCCACAGCTCTCGGAAACGCTGAGAGCTAATGTTCTAACGATGGGTTCAGATCAAGCGACTCACGACACCAGAGAACAGAGGCCATCCATTTAGTACCTACGCAAAAATCCGAGGGGAAGACCCCTACCCATACGCATGTATACTTTTAGAAACCCCCATCTGCGTACATACGCAGCGACACTCACCCCTGCAGGCCCTCCCCCCACAATCCTATACAACGGTCTATATCCCGACTAGAATAGGGCAGGCAGCCAAACTGTCAGGGACTCAGCGCACAGCTGCAAGACAGTTAATATAGTAGTCACAGGTAATGGGCATACAAGTGTGCGATCTTTTCCCACTGCCCTACTTAGCCCTATAAGTAATTGCCTTATCGCTGAACTGCGACTCATTTTGAAGGAAGGCCAATATAGACAAAGTATACAGTATTATCGAGGTTTTACCCCCCCTCTCCTACGCAAGCATACACGCAATCAGATGCATTTGGGTTAACCCCCTCCCCTCTGTGGGTATATACACAAATGGATGCGTGGGGCTTCTATCCCTTATACAGGGCGGGCGCAAAGTTGAGCCCAGTGAAAAACTGGGGGAAGTGTTTGTTTTCAATTTTTATCACACTTTCTGCAAGTTACAGAGTCTTCACTCACAGTCCTGTGAAAGACCCACATTTCTTGTATAAATATTATTAGTGTGAACCAGTGACACCCTCCGACTAAGTCCCTGGATTTTGTTAACACACTGTAGGCCTAAGCTTACTTAATGTGTTATGGCATTCTCGCACTTAATCGAGCAACATTAGGCTATCGGCTGCATAAGTTGTGACAAAATAAACATTTTTACATTGGTTTTAACTTAAAAATATGCGGTATCCGGACATTCCCCCCCCGCCAGGACATTTCCCTCGAACAGTAAGCATAGGTAACTCCTACCATTGTCCATGATAACTGTCGTTAATTAGCTCCCACTGAAGCAAAAGGGCCTTCTTTTCATCAATCTAATTTCTATTAAAGCAAAATTTCTTTCATAAATCCAACTTTATTTAAGCATAGAATTTGTTTCATGAATCCAGCTTCTATTTAAAAGGAAAAGAATTTTCTTCATCAATCACTTCTATTAAAGTAAAGAATTTCTTTCATCAATCAACTTCGATTAAATTAAAGTATTTTCATCAGTCCATCTTCGGAGGAAAACGTCCGGGTCCGGGAGAGGGAATGTCCTAGACCTAAAATATGCTTTCACTTACATTATTTTCATTAACTAAAATACTATGCCATGTGAAAAACGAAATATAAATATTGAGGTTGCGAGTTGGCATGCGGCAACATTCAAATGGACAAATCCGACAAACGGACAGAACACTGTCAAAGCATCCTTTCAAGTTTACCAGGTTACCAACTTAGCGGTACCGTGGCATACTACCCAATTAACTGTAACCTTTGCTTGAACCTTATGATCAGTTTCACTATGAGCAACTCTCCTCTCCATGCCATAATGCATTGCTCGACAGAAGTTGAGTAAGTTCTTACATTGGTAGATTTGTTGCATTTAGGTGATTGTGAATCTTGATTTTTAATCTGCCAGAATTTCACCGTTGATTAGCATGTAAACACTGAACAACTTTTACCATAAATTAAATTAAATTTATTGTTCGCAACATAATACAACCTAACAACATAAAGGATTAGTCACAATTCTATCATGACTAAAAGGTTCATCATGTTTAGGGCCTATGTAGTGAAGGAAATAATGATCGAAATTAAAATATTATAACTAATTATAGTCAGTAGGTGTACCGTGTAGGCCTACGATACATAATTAGTCACAGCAACTAACGTGAGTCAGATGAACAATAGGCCTAGGCAGTAGGCACCCAAAGGGACGATCGAGTTCCGCAGAGAGGGGGCCTATTATAGGCAGCACGGGCAGGAAAATTAATAGATGACGGAGATTTACTCATATTAGGTAATCAAGATAAGCTTAGGGAACACTGGCCTATGTGTCAGTAGTAGTTTGGTAAATAGGTTTAACGACAAAGAATTAATATATATAGTATGTATTCGACCACTCGTCGCCCATGGAGGTTGGTTCGCTAAGTGGAATTGCGATGCCGTCGCCTCCGCAGATATTAGGCCTAATAATAATAATACTACTAATACTAATAATTATAATGTCCGCAGACATTAGGCCTAATAATAATAATACTACTAATACTAATAATTATAAATAAATAAATAATAATAAATAATAAAATAATAATGATGATAATAATAATAATATTCTTCATTAATTCAAATTGACAATACGCATTATGACTAGGCCTACTTAGGACTAGGCCTACCATATTTTCACAGACGAAAAAGAGGACACAAAATCAAAAACCGCATCAGCGTAGGCCTATAAGGTACACGGTACCTGGCGGCTACTTCACCCACTTTTCGTGTGCCAATAACTTTTTCAAGTCTGCTTCATCATGGTTTGCCTCGACAAATCTCTTTAAGTTGCACAACTAATCAAAACATTTTGCTATCGTAAACTACCTGCTTTTCTTTGAGATATGATACAATTGCTACAGCATCATCCCAACTTGGAGCTTTCTTTAAGGACATCTACGCAAATCATGTGAACTCCTTCCAATCCAGCGCACCCTTATTTGCAACTGAAATATAGCCAAGTTCCACCGTTGGATGTTACGCATTCGAGCTTCCTAGTCAGATCGACCTGCACGAAAGCCAGCGTATTTGTAGAGCTAATATAAATACTTGTTTGCGTGTTTCTGCGCTACGTCGATGTCCTAGGCTCCAAGTAAATCTATAAGAAAGTATACGGGTTCCACGTAAGAAAATGACAAAGTGGAAAACCCGGACAAACGCCGAAATTCTGGAAAACCGCCCGGACGCCCGGACAGGGGCATAAAAAGAGGACATGTCCGGGAAACCCGGACGTATGGTAACCCTATGACTACTAACCCGGGCTTAGTTTTTCCACAGCTCTCGGAAACGCTGAGAGCTAATGTTCTAACGATGGGTTCAGATCAAGCGACTCTGACACCAGAGAACAGGGGCCATCCATTTAGTACCTACGCAAAAATCCGGGGGAAATGTACCCCTCCCCATACGCATGTATACTTTTAGAAACCCCCATCTGCGTACGTACGCTTGACACTCACCCCTACGGGCCCTGCCCCCCCCCACAATCCTATACAACGGTCTATATCCCGACTGAATAGGGCAGGCGGCCAAACTGCAGGGACTCAGCGCACAGCTGCAAGACAGTTAATATAGCAGTCACAGGTAATGGGCATACAAGTGTGCGATCTTTTCCCACTGCCCTACTTAGCCCTATAAGTAATTGCCTTATCGCTGAACTGCGACTCATTTGAAGGAAGGCCAATATAGACAAAGTATTATCGAGGTTTTACCCCTCTCCTACGCAAGCATACGCAATCAGATGCATTTGGGTTAACCCCCTCCCCTCTGTGGGTATATACTAAATGGATGCAGGGGCTTCTATCCCTATACAGGGCGGGCGCAAGTTGAGCCCAGTGAAAAACTGGGGGGGGGGGAAGTGTTTGTTTTCAATTTTTATCACACTTTCTGCAAGTTACAGAGTCTTCACTCACAGTCCTGTGAAAGACCCACATTTCTTGTATAAATATTATTAGTGTGAACCAGTGACACCCTCCGACTAAGTCCCTGGATTTTGTTAACACACTGTAGGCCTAAGCTTACTTAATGTGTTATGGCATTCTCGCACTTAATCGAGCAACATTAGGCTATCGGCTGCATAGTTGTGACAAAAATAAACATTTACATTGGTTTTAACTTAAAAATATGCGGTATCCGGACATTCCCCCCCCGCCGGACATTTCCCTCGAACAGTAAGCATAGGTAACTCTACCATTGTCCATGATAACTGTCATTAACCCAACTTCTATTGAAGCAAAGACCTTCTTTCATCAATCTAATTTCTATTAAAGCAAAGAATTTCTTTCATAAATCCAACTTTTATTTAAGCATAGAATTTGTTTCATGAATCCAGCTTCTATTTAAGGAAAAGAATTTTTTCATTAATCCAACTTCTATTAAAGTAAAGAATTTCTTTCATCAATCCAACTTCGATTAAAGTAAAGAATTATTTTCATCAGTCCATCTTCGGAGGGAAACGTCCGGGGGTAAATGTCCAGGGGAATGTCCTAGACCTAAAATATGCTTTCACTTACGTATTTCATTAACTAAAAATACTATGCCATGTGAAAAACGAAATATAAATATTGAGGTTGCGAATTGGCATGCGGCAACATTCAAATGGACAAATCCGACAAATGGACAGAACACTGTCAAAAGCATCACGCCTTCAAGTTTACCAGGTTACCAACTTAGCGGTACCGTGGCGTACTGTACGTACCCAATTAACTGTAACCTTTGCTTGAACCTTATGATCAGTTTCGCATTATGAGCAACTCTCCTCTCCATGCCATAATGCATTAATGCTCGACAGAAGTTGAGTAAGTTCTTACATTGATGAATTTGTTGCATTTCGGTGATTGTGAATGCGAGATTTTAATCTACTTAATTCACACCCGTTGATTCGCATGCTTAAACACTGAACAACTTTACCAGTAATCCTCCATTTTAGGTGCTTTAACTAGGCTATTTTGCATTGGTATCCATTGTTTATGGTGAATTTAAAATAGAAGATGGATTGATGAAAATATTTGTTTGCCTAAATGGAAGCTGGATTGATGAAAAAAATCTTCGCATAAATAGAATTTGGATCGATGATATTTATAATTACAGACACATTTATCTAATCAGAAATTAGCTAAAACTCACGTTGGCGATATGGGATCTGAGAGAGAGGGAAGGCCCCGCTCGGGAGGGGGGGGGGGGGAGGTATTGAGCCCGGTTCTTTAGGGGGGATAGAAGCCACTGAATGGATGGCCCCACAGTACGCGATCGATATACTGTTAATAACTACTTTGTTACAACACAAAGCCACATCTATACGGTGTTTGTACCATCTTCTTGGAATGACCTTCCTCTAGAACAGTATCTCCTACAAGACCACACAATAAAAAAATGGTGGCTTAGTTGTTTTGAAACTATGCTGGAAAGCAGCACAGCATCGTTAGAATACTGCTGCGCAATCCAGAAGCTGCTTATGTCGGCCCCTCTAGCTGGAGCCATCTTCCGTAGGAATTGCAGCTTGAGCTCCTCAGCCTTCCTCTTCCCATTTCAGAAACTCCTGAAGACAATCTTATTTGTTAGTGACAGCACTGACTTGGGTCGGGAGCGCCTCTGAATCTCTGAGTGGCGCTTTATAAATGTTCAATTACAATTACAATTACAATTGCTGCATGCTATGCCAGTCCAATAATGTTCTATCCAGCCATAGCAGTCCATCCCGTGACACATGTAGACTATGGTCACTACTATAGCTTCCAAGGCTTACCATAATACAACTATGAACTCACAACATAGCTTCAAATACAAAGGACTTGCAAGAAACACAACCAAAATTTTGATTTCTGTAGTTATATTGCCATCAGTAGTGGTGATCAACAAAATATAATCCATAAATAGTATAAGAAAATTCTGATTTAAAGGTGGATAAGATTGTCAGAAATAATAATCTTATTGAAAAAAGCTTTCATATTTACATAAATGATGACCAGGTAATTGCCTTTACATTAAAATTTTAGGTATAACTTTACACAGAAAAACAAAACAGGCAGCATAGGATATACACAGAAGTTTGAAAAATATCGGTGCCAGAACAACTCGTGAATCAGCTTCATCATCTACTACTGTTCATTCGTTTCTATTGTGATGCTCATTTCAGCATCTTCCTTGCAGTATTTCAGTGGTGGAATCAGTGGAGTGTTCTTTCCTGAATTCTGGCTCTTTCCATCAGCATTCCAAGTGACTTGTTTAGCCATTGCAGCATAACCACCTTTGCCTTTGACTGGCTTTGTCAGCAAAGGTTTTGGTCCCAGATGTGTAGGATTCTTGCACTTGTTACCAAGTTTTGCTTGTGACTGATCAGTTTTCATGGCACCCAGTTTCTTCTGAAGAGAAGGACTACAAGCATAACCGAGACCATCTCTTCTGCTATTTGTCGTACCACTTATGGATCCTAATGACCGACACTGACTGCTGGAACGCCATGGTCTCTTCTGGCCAACTGGCTCGGATTTTTGCTTCGACACTGGACTTGGCCTTGAGCCCAGCTTGGTATCATCTTGCACAGGATATTTCTCGTTCTGAGATTTTAGAGTGCTGGTGCTTTCACTTTCTTCAGCGGATGGCTCAACACTATCTGAAAAAATGGAAGCTGACAAGGACATATTGTTAGGATTGTTTTCCGGAACAGATCCACAAGCAGTGCTGACATTGCCGCCACTATGTACGCTGCCACTAGACTCAAGACTCTGGCTGTTTGGAAACTTAACTACTGTTACTTGTCTAGAAGATGCTCTAGATTCACACTTTGGTCCAATACTCATCTTGCGCTTGACCGGTGTTTCTGTTAACCTTTCAACAAACTGGCTTGTCATCACAGAAAACATCTCTGATGAAATGGGAAAACAACTGGGAAGAGTTTTATTTCTTTGCTGGGGGTCTGGGTCGTTCTGGCTACGGTTGTTCTTTGATTCTTGTAAATGTGAGCTAAAAGCTGTGTCTTGTGTCAGGTTATCAGCAGAAAAATAATTTACCACATCCAAACTGATTTTCTCTGGGTACACTTCAACCACTGAGTCAAGATAGTTGTTCATGTTAGTTGTTAATTGTTTCAGCGCTGTATACGATCTCTTGGCTTTACTGTCTGGGTTACAGTCAGTCTTTGCTGCACTTGTAGGATGCTGAACTATGGAGCAGCATGCTGCTTTGAGTCCTTTCATTTGGGGTCCCAGATTATTTGCCACTTTCTCTACCAAATGATTCAAAAAAGTGGAATCGGTTGTCATGGCGATCTTTGACGGAGGCTGAGGATGCTTGCTAGTCAGTTTACTAGGCATAAATGGTTTCAGCTCATCAGTTTTACAACAACTGTGAGATGCTGGCTTGTGGGAGAAGATGAGATCAGTAGGAAAATGCTCACTGCATTCCATTTGAGCCACATGTGACGGTGTAGAAGCTGAAAGCTGATCAAGAAAGTCAACTTTTGATTTGTCAGAGTGCATTAATTTCTTATAGGCCAAAGGCTTCCCTTTTAAGCCAGAACACTTCTGAGGAATGATCTTAGGTGACGGGGACAGTGAACTGCATTTACGACCTTTTCTACGTGCTCGACGGCTTTCAGAAGCTTCAGCAGGAGACACAAGTTCATCATCTGCTGAAATGGGTGCTTGGTCAATTTCTGCACCACTGAAGGCAAGAGACTGAGATAAGTGCTCTTGACTTTGTTTGTCATCACAGTTTTCAGAAGTGTCAAGCTTCTTCAAGGATAGACTTTGTTTGTCATCACAGTTTTCAGAAGACTTAGCATCAAGCTTCTTCAAGGATGGACCTTGTATGTCATTACGGTTTTGACAAAGATCAGCCGTCTTCAAGGATGCCTCGATGTTATTCATCACTCTGAAGTTAAATGCTGCAGACTGTTTAATTTTCTTCCTACCTGTTACGGCACATTTCTGAAAGTCAGCAGATCGAGACTGCCGGTGGTGGTCCAATTTACCTGCCACCCTGGTTACTGCATCATTACGACCTTTGGTTCCTGAGTCGGAGTTTTTGATTTTCTTCCTATGATTGGCTTGAATGAAGGCCTTGTCTGAGCTACCACTCCGGGGAGCTGTGGTGGAAGGCAGAGAATACCGATTCACAGCATTCTGGGGCAAGGCATTCTCTTGAAGAAGCTTGATGGTGTCGTCAATTTCAGCATGTTTAGCTGGCACTCTCCATATCTGAGATATCTAATAACAAAGATACAAAGTAATGTTGTAGAGTTTTAATTTTTCCAATTCACACACTGCTAATTGAGATCAATAGGGCAAGTCTTAAAGCAGTGCCTGAGCACAAATTAAGAGCACTGTCTGAATGTCTATCTACAGATGGTTCTATCTGAATTGTTATTGCATTGTATTGTCCTGAAACATTTATAAAGCGCCTCTCATAGGGTGAACCATTCAGAGGCGCTCCCAGTGCGCAAGGCCAAAGAGAAGAAAAGGTTTTGAGAAAAGCAAAGGTGGAAGAGAGGTTACTAGCTAGAATTCGAGAGCGAGTAGATGAAGACAGTGCATTCCAAAGAGAGGGACCAATTGAGGTAAAGGACCGGGACTGAGCCATAGCTGTTCTAGTATGAGGAACTAGAAGCTCAAGTCTGTTTGATGAGTGTAGTGGTCGATGGGAGGAGGCTGAAAGAGGCCGGAGTAATACATCAGCTAAATATTTTGGAGCAAGACCCCTTTGTGCCTTGAAGACTAATATGAGGATTTTGAATTTAATGCGAGCAGAGAGAGGAAGCCAGTGCATAATAAGTTACACTGTAGGCTCACTTGATCCTCTTCCTCATATTTATATGAGAAGTTTTGAATTATATCAGTCACTTAGCACCATCACAGACATTAACATTGGCAGGAGCACAAAAATCGTCAGAATCACATTGTTAACAATGGCAACATCTTCAAAATCATCATCATAATCTCATAAGCATCCTCCTATCAGCATCTTCCTCATTATCACTGTTGTTATCATCAACATCATCACAATTACCACAAAGGCTAGAAATTAGAGGTTTCTCAAGAAGTCTGAACACGAAAGAGGCGCAACAAAAAAGTTGTAGCAAAGATAAAATGAAGTAAAGAGTTAATAGGAAAAAGATCAGTATTCAGGCATCATGCCAAACTCATATGCAGAAGGTATCTGCTGGCAATATAAGTTTTCACATAGTACAGAAAATAGAAACAAAAAGGGTTGATTCTTACATTCTCCATTTGATGCTGAGAAGTAATGACCAAATTGTTGAGCACTGCAATCTGCCTAAACAGTTCTTTATTCTTCAAGTCATGCAGTGCAAACAGGTTTTCTCTGAACTCCTGTTCCTGTTGTAACTGCTCAAACAGAATGTCAACTGTTTGGTTTCCCTTCTTTGCCACTGCAGTCTGAGCCCCAATGGACTTCAGCGGTTCTACTGTGATGCCAGTTTTTGTATGGTCTTCACAAACAGACCGATTCTGATAGACAGACAAGAGATTTTTGTAAAGAAGCAACTCAATCTTTTCCTTATACTGCAAAATTTCTTCTGACTGTGCAGTGATTGTCTTTTGAAATTCTTCAATGATTGCCAGATGACTGGATTTAGAGTGAGCTTGTGACGCTGGTGAAGCTGAACCTTCTTCACCAGTAGTTGATTGCTGACTCATTTCCTGAAATGCCTGGCAGCTTGTCTTCTGTTGGCAATGGCCAGCGGTCACTTTCTCGACTAGTCCTTGCGATGTTGTAGACTTGTCCCTCGCAGGCAAACGCCTAGATGGATCCGATTCACATACTTTTCTCTGCTTACGTTTAAGAGAAAGCCTTTCGTCACTGGATTTGATTTTCTTCGGTTCAACTGAAATGTCATGTTTATTGATCTCATTGTTCGGAAGCTTGGCTGAAATAGCGCTTCCCTCTGCTTTGCATTTCTCTGGGTCATTTACAAGCACGTCTTCACTGGTTTTGCATTGCCTAAGCCCTGCATATAGAATACCTTCTTTTACATTGTATTCTTTAAGCTCTCCTGAAAGTCTTTCTTCGTTGGCTGTGCTTTTCTTAAGCTCAGCTGAAACAATATCTTCTTCTGCTGCTTTACATTCCTTAACCTTAGTTGCAAACATTTCTTCTTTGATTTTGTAATCTTCAAGCTTATTTAAAAGACTTCCACCACCAATGTCATACTGCTTAAACTCAGTTGAAAGGATTTCTTGGTCAATTTGGTACAGGTAAAGTTCTTTGTAGTCCTTAAGATCAGCTACAGCCATTTCTTCATCTTCTCTGAGTCTCATACGATCAGAAGAAAGATTTTCTAGTCTTCCTCTGCCTCCATTAAGCTCACTTGAAAGTCTTTCTTCACTGGCTTTGGACTTCTTAAGCTCTGCCATAAGAATTTCTTCGTTTATTTTGCTTTCCTTGAGGTCAGCGGCAAACATTTCTTCTTTTACTTTGCACTCTGTTAACTCAGATGACAGAATTTCTTCATTGATTTTGCTCTGCTCAAGATCAGCTTTTAATTCCAAAGCCACAGTAGCAAGTCTTGTCTCATTTGCTTTACATTCCTTAAGTTCAGCAGACAGCAATTCCTCCGTAGTTTTGTACTTCTTCAGGTCAGTTGACATCAGTTCTTCATTGGCTTGAGATTGCTTCATTTCATTTGACAGCAATCTGTCAATTACCCTGCTCTGGCTAAGTTCAGCTGACAGACTTTCATCATTCTCAATCAGCTGTTTCAAATTCAATGATGTGACTTCTTCTTTGCTCACCTGCATTTGTTCCACTTCATTTGAAATCAATGGCAGACTGGTCAAACTGTTTGTTTGATCAGAAGCCAATCCACTGCGTTTCGTTTCTGGTTCCTGTTGCTCCATAAGTTTACTGCTTGCCAAATCAGCAGCCAAACTTTCTCCGTTTTCCTGAGTCATTTTTACCTCCTTCGAAATCAACTTCAGACTTGCCAGGGATTGCTGTAACTCATCTGCCAAAGCTTCAACTTGGTGTTCTGATTGCTGCAATGGTGAACAGAGCTCAGCTGCATTGGTTTTGCGTTCTTCCAATTCAGTAGCCGGCAATTCGATGCTGTCTGTAATCTGGCTCATTTCTTTGGAAATCAATATTCCATTCACAAGAGAGTGGTTATGACCAGAAGACAATGTACTGTCGGTTGCTTTCCTTTGCTGCAATTCCTCATCTCTACTGTGGCATTCCTGTAGTTCTGAAATCAAGGGTTTACTACTGGCTCTAAGCCGTGCAAGTTCTAACAAATTCTCTTCTCTTTCTCTTGACAGCATCAGTTTGTGAGAAATGGCTTTTAATCTCTCATTTGCGTTCTTTAACTCATCAGCTGAGCACTCCTCCTTTGAGCGAAGCTTTTCAAGTGCCTTAGACTGCAGTTCTGCATTAATTCTGGCATGGATACATGCAGACAACGTCTGCTCTTGACTCGTCTTATGCCTCTCACACTCTTCTAATAGTTCTTCATTGCTGGACTTTGACTGGTGCAGTTCACTTACTAGATACTCTTCTGATGCTTTTAACTCGTCCATTGCGTCTGACACCAATTCCTTCTCAGCACGCAGTAGGCTCAACTCGGTCAACATCATCTCTTCCTCTGTCTTGCACTTGTCCAAATCTTTCTGAAGCTGCATCTCCTGTGCTATACACAACTGAAAAGCAGCTGACATTTCTTTAAGATCATCCTGCATCTTCTTCTCTTTGGCGTCTCTCAGTTTGATTTCAGCCAAGAGGCTTTCCATAGTTGTCTGATGCTGACCTATTTCTAGACACTGCTCTTCTTCCTTTTGCTTCCTCTGTTTAATTTCTTCTTCTTTAGCTTCCAGTTCGTAAAGTCTTTCAGCCAGAGCTGTTCTATCAGTATCTGCCTGCACTGTAAGTGAGGTCGTCGTAGCCCTGAGCTGCATAAGTTCTAATGATTGCGACTGAAAGGTTTCCTCTAGTGAACTAACCTCCCCGGATCTTGTGCGCAGCTGGTCTTGAAGCAATTTCAGTTCTGCACACTGGGTCTTGTCTTTGTCCTTGATAAGCGCCAGTTCTGTTGATTTCCACTCAACTTCCATTCTGAGGTGCTGCAGCTCGGCAGAGTCTAACATATCTTTGTCTTTCAAAAGTTTTAGACCTGATGATTCTGCCTCTAGCTTTTCCTTTAAGAGCAACATCTCTGAAGATCTTGCCACCTCCTGTTCTCTGACCTCATTCAGCTCTTTAGACAATGTATCAGCAAGTGCTTTGAATGAATCCAACTCAGTCCATCTCATGTCTAACTCACTGGACTGTAGCCTAATCCTACCATTCACCTCCTCCAATTCCTTGGTCAGCATTTTATTCTTCTCCTTTTCTTCTTTCAGCTCATATATGGAGCTTTCAGTCTTCTCTCTCAGGTTCTTCAATTCATTCAGCTGGACATCCATCTTCTCCCGATACTGCAAAAGCATCAACGACTGAGACTGTATTGTTCCACAGTGCTTTTTCACTTCTTCAGCCTGTATATTCATCAGAGTCTTGTACTGTCTAATTTCGCTTTTCTGCGACTCAACAGTCACAGTGGACATCCTCAGTTCCTCTGCCAATGACTTAAGTTTGCCCTCTGATTCGGCTACCTTCAAATAAAGTGCATTGAATGCATCGTCTGTGTGTACTGCTTCCATGAAGATCTCCACAGAAGAACTCGAACCCTGCGGTTTAATTTTCTCTGAAAAGACATGGTCCGCAGAATTAGATCTGCGAACATTCTGATCCTTTGAGCAAGTTTCATCGCCCATCATCAACGGTTTCTTCTTGTAGTCATCAGAAACAGGTCGTCTTAACTTACTTTTTGGCGTGGAATTAATAATATCCAAGCAGTCCTCAGCCCCAAACAGCAGTGTTCGTGCAACATCATTCTGTTTATCAACTTCAACATCACTTCGCTTCTTACTTTCTGCCACGTTCAAAGAATTCTTGTCCCCCATCGAGAACTTAACCTTTGAAGCGTTTCTACTGGTCTTAGCATAGTCACTGGCCTTTGTGTAGTCACTCCTTTCATAATTTTTACTTCTGTTGGCTGTAACCTTGGGGTCTGTTTGCCATACTTCATCCATAGCTTTCAATGATGCCTTGTGCATCTTCGTTTTCTGACGACTGGCATTGGACATGAATGCAAGCCATTCACTGAGGTTCTGAAATGCTAGGCGGCCATGTGCTGCAAAGTCTCTGCTATCGATATGTAGTGCCTGCAGGCTTTCTGATGATGAATTTAGTGAGATATTACAACTGTTTTCCGATGAATCATCTAAACAAAATCATATATTCATAAGATGATTCTTCAAAAGCCCCAGAACAGCTTCTTGCATAAATTCTGAATAATTTAAGTAGCAAAGAGCAAAAGCACTAACACTAGTAGACTTTTACAATTATGACAATTTCAATTACTGCAACGTTTCCCATGAAGAAAGTTACACGTGGCCTTTTTTACTCGATACATTTAATATGAGGCTATAAAACCATTCAACTGTCTTCAACATACATCGAAAGAACTTTTGACAAGCAGCACCTGTAAGTCTGATTCACAGTATATTAATCAAAACAAGAAAAAAATCCAGGTAGATAGCTGCTTACGCAGTAACAAGTGAGAAGTTGGCTGTATATGCATAATGGTCTACATTTGAGTTTCAAACAGTTGATTGTGGGGTCTGCCCAAATGGCCACTAACTGAAGCTTGAAATCACATTGTTATACTGTGTAAGCTTTATTAGAAGTATAAAGCGGCTCAGTGGGTTGCAGCATGATAAAAGAATCCCAAAGTTGGTCTCAGGACAAAAACTTTTGTGAACCAGCATCCCACAATGCAATAAGTAAGCAAGCAACCAAGTCTGCATCTTCTTACAAGGCACTGTAAAAATGTCTGCTTACATTACATTACTTTTGATTAACCAAATGCCAATTCATGTGCACAACAATGCACATCATGCTCAACAAAGTCCTCTGACACACAAATATATGTAGCTTGACAAGTTATTCATTCTTATTCATTCATTTCAATTCATTCAGTCAGTCAGTCAGTCAGCAGTCAGTAGTCAGTCAGTCAGCAAGTATCAGCAACAGTCAGTCTCATATTTCCAATAAGACATTAACAGTTAACACTCAGTTGTGACTAAGTTGGTGTGCGCTTGCACAAGTGATAAAAGAATAAACATGGTCTTATCAGTGCGAGATTTTTTATTGCACTTAAGTGAGCAACATTCGAGTTATTAGTTCTGCAAGATTAAGCAAAAATGTCACACGGTGCAGGATGCTTACTTGAACACATGTCCTGACGTTTATTGTTATGCTGACAGCATTTGCACATCAGAGTGGAGCCTGCAGAGGATGATGTGGCTTTGGCATTGCACAAGCCATCGCTGACCCAGAAGCTTTGGCTGCATCCTATGATCCTGCAACCTGTTGTTACGTAGATCAACTGGTACGAGGTATTTACATCCAACTTCTGCAAGTGCAATACAGTAAAGAGACATTTCAGAAATACAGTGTAAGTTAAACACCAAATGCAATAGCAGTACAATTACATACTAAGGCACTCCCAAACCGATGATGAGCACAAATAATATGCTCTCAACTGCAATTTTTCAGCTGTTGAAAAATGGGACAATACAATGCTCCTGTTCGTTTTACCTTACTCAACCGACCAAATCTACAATATCAACATGCTTGTTTCTGATCTGCTCATTTCTTCAATATATCCCATTCATGAAGTGAACTTCTTAGGCTGTCGACTAGACTCATTTCCTTTCCGTAGGTGGCGCTGCTATATTCTTACGTCGTGAACTAGTCATTTCATTTTGGTGGGTGGCACTGTTAAGAACATGGCCGCCTATCTTATGCTATGAACTAGACTCATTGCATTTCGGTAGATGGCGCTATTATGAACATAGCCACCCGTCGATGTTGTTTACAAGAATACACAAGAACTAGATCGCTAAGCGTCGCATAGATTCAAATTTGCGTGTAATGAAAGTTTGGGTGGGCATGCAGCCCACAGGATGACTGTTCAAATTCTTTTCAGCCGTCTCAGTGACGGGAAAACATCTAGTAAGGGTACGAGCAACAATCGTTCAAACACTTACACATCTCTTTCAACTGGCATACCCACCACAGCCTGGCTTCCAGCTTCTCTAATCTATCAGATTTCAACCTGGCTTTTGCAATGGAATATGATTTTTATTGCAATTTCTCTTGAAGCAACCATTGACTAATATCTTGGATATTAGCCTACAATAATGGCACTATAGAAGTCATTAAACTAGATTAGATTAGATAGAAAGGCTAACCAATTCTTTTCATGTATGGCCTGTCAACTTGCCTCCCTAGGCCTAAAGTATTATATTTATTTTTTCTACTAAATTAACATATCTGTACCAGTGTTAATCTACAGCAATGTCACAAGTCACTTCAGTCCAAATTGAAAGTAACAAATTGAATATATGTTGAATCAAAGAGTGTTTCATCACACTTCAGTTTCATCAGTGTCTTGTATATGACTGACCCTGACATAAAGTTCTAAGTTGGATATTTCATTTTTCAGAATCATATATATATATCACTTATATCAATAATCAAAGTAGTTGCAGACATATTGTCATTTGAACATCATAATTAACAACTTTTCATTGCAAGATAAATTCACATGCACAATATATTGATTGTCGATACAGATATTTAGGGATAAGTTACGAATAACCTTCCTATGTGATTCAAATAGCATAAAATTTGTCTTGCATAAATTTAAAGGTAATCTATTTGTTTGAAATCAGCTGACAACTGATACAAGTTCTCTACTGACCAACCCAATCAACACATACAACGATTTATGAGAGACAAAAATGTTTGTATCAGAAAATGATATAAACTGAAGTATATTGGAAGAGTTTGGAACATAATTTTGGATACACTTATATTAAAAACAAAGAGGGGGGGGTCTAAAATAGAGCCTGGTTGAAAGCCATAATGGATGGATTTGGATATATTGTAGCAAACTATGTTCAAAAGTCAACATACATGATCTGAACCTAAAACACCTTCGTATCCCATTTCTAAAAAATGTGGGTAGGAATTATAAAACTAATTTTTTAGAGTGGGTCACATACAATGTGAGAGATTCTTTACAGTTACTATATGAATACTTACATGAAAACATACACACATACTTGTATATACATATATATATATACACACATACTTGTCTATATACACTTCAAAGTGGCACTGAACAATACAAAATCTTACGCAACTGCTGTTTACTGATGATATTAGGCTGACTCCTTTTGCTGAACGTAAATTGATGAGGGTAGCTTTCTCTTTGAGCATGTCTGTTGCTTTCACAGACAATTTTGTAGACCTCAAAATTTAATAATTTTTAACAAACCATATAAGCAAGCAGTGTGAAGGACTGGATCATCACCACTTCAGCTGAAGTCCAGAGATAGATCAAATGACACATACCTCACCATTATTGAGCAGGAGAGAGACCTTGTAGCTGTTGTTGTTTAGAGAAACGGATCCCTCCTTAGCTCCAATGTAGCTGACATAATCAGAGGGTTCTGGATTTGATCCTACGCCTCTAAACAGTCCAATCCAGTCGCCATATTGTGGAATACTTTGTGACAGGGTCTGATATGTGAAGCTGATAGTACGATCGTGAACTGGCACACGCTCCTAAGAAAAATGATACAAATGTTTCATAAGAAACCCTAATTTCCTACACCAATCAAAGTTTGTTTCTATTAACCCATGCTAATATTGCAACAAACATCAGTTCATGGTGAGTACTGCTGAAACTGATAATCAAGATTGAAAGCCAAAATTGCTATGGTCAAAATCTGGCAAACAGAAAACCTACATGGGCAATGTAAGCTGGAATACACAGGCGTTTTCAATACTCCAAAGATCAGCATGCACTGATCAGTAGGCCTAGATTAAACTCAGCTTCAACTCGTCTCTATGGTGCAGATTTTATGTGAAGCTGAGAAGTTTAATATTCCTTCCAGGGTAAACGTGTAGTTTAGCGTCATAAATTATTCGCCAATGCATGGGTTTCAGCGTTGGTCGAATACAAGTTGGATTGACGAAAAGAATTCTCGCCAAATAGAAGTCGGATTGAAGAAAACTATTTGGCTTAAAATAGAAGTGGGATTGATGAAAAGAATATTGCTTAAACAGAAGCTGGATTGATGACAAATAATTCCAAATTAAATAGAAGTTGTATTGATGAAAAATAATTCCTGCCTAAATAGAAGCTGGATTGATGAAACGAATTCTTGCCTAAATAGAAGCTGGATTAATGAAAAAGATTCTTGCCAAAGTAGAATCGTAATCGTAATCTCCAAACTTCTAAAGCGCCACTCGAAAGCCAAGCGCAGGGCACCAGCTTGTTCACGAGCGCTGCGTCTAGTCAGAGGGGTTGTCTAAAAGAGTAGTCCGAGGTAGGTCCGAGTCCGGTTTCCACAGGATCAGAGAGGGCACAGCAGATGTTAAGGTGGGTGTGTATGGATTGAGCTGGATTGAAGAAAAATAAGAATGCTACAATGGGGGAATAATTTACGACGCTAAACTACACGTTTATCCCTTCCAGTAAAAAGGCAAAAAATTTACTTGAAGAAACCTATTCGCTAACTTAAGCATCAACGTCGTTGATGGTTATACTGGATGTGACTCGGGCCAAGGCAAGCCCAGCACCTAAATCAATATAGTGTGGGCTTCAGACCAGTTGTTTCTGCACGCAAAGGAATTGATAATTTAACTTACAGAAAAATCTTGAAAGATGACAGAGTACGGTGTTACGTAGTTGTTGTTCGCATGACTTTGGTCGTCGCGTTCAGCCGATGCCATTATGGTCGGCCATAAACTTAAGTAATGCCCTACGACAGCGTCTCGTTTGTTAAGTAAACGGCACAGTTGCACTGAATGGAGTATTTTAAACTTTCGTTTGGTTAGCGGTCAAAGTACGTGTCACTAATAAATATTTTCTGATGGCAAATGGATAGACCATATTCAGGATCACCGTAGCCGTCTGTCTGTCTGTTTGCATACTCTCTGCCTCCCTACAGTGGTCAAATTCAGCCTGAGCCCACAAATCCGGCGCCTCTGATTTGAGATCAGCCATCTTACCTATAAGACACACAACCTACAAAAGATTATTGTTATCTAAACCCTCAATCAATCAATCAATTTCGTTTATTCACAACACCAAGCTGACCGGTCGCAACTTGTTACAGGTAACAGATAGGAAAAATTGTCTAAGCTCTGACAGTTAGTTATTAAATGGGTTGAGATAGCAAATATTATCTCTGCTCTAACATTTAGTTACTAAAGAAGAATTAGGCTAGTGGCAATGTTAATCCAATCGGTAGAACAGTCCATTTAATGACAAACGTAGAACTTATGAAATCACGCTTTTACATAAATGACTCTAACGGTTTTAAATAACAATAATCGACGATAGGCATCATGTTTCGCGTATTTTATGTTTATTCGAACAACGAATAATGAGTATCGGTTATAAGTTTGCCAGATAGGCTTTGCTAGGTTTCATAATTGGAGATCCTCTGGATGGGCAATTAGGCCTAAACCACTAGCTCCGGGCCAACATCGTCGAACGTGCGTGCTGGCTGGCCCGGGCTGGGCAGCTTTTAAAATCAAGGCTTGGAACTGAACCCGACCGTATTTGCCTTGCCAAAATTAACTTTTAGCTAAGAACCTGTAAATAGGCTGATTTCCACGACCAGTGTTTGGGGCGCTGAAGAAGTTCAGATATCAAGGAAACAATTGCATTCTTGCGGCTTCTTATAGTACTAGGTGCGATTTACTGGTATTCCAGTCGCGAATGACGTCTTGCTCTAACGTCACTGATTTACGAGCTCAGAATATGGTGGCGTCATGAGATGCACAACTAGAGGTGTATATGAAATTATATAATAATTGAGAAAGTGTTTACCTTTTGTTAATTATTACGTAGTGTGTTTTCGGCGGACGTTATTAATAAATTATATGCACTGGGGTTTACGCACGCTGAAATCATAATGAAAGAGTACTGTGATCTGAACATTCTGTTATCGTTTGTTTGCATAGTTTGTTTATTGGGGCTGCCTCAGCATGCCGACGCCGCCGCGGAAATCACTAACATTGGAGTTCTTTTCCCTATAACGGGAATGTCATATGACGGCAGGAAGATCATCACCGCCGTACCCGTAGCAGTCGAGGCTGCGGAGAAAACGTATCCGGCCATACAGTTCAACTGGTCCTACGTAGATACTAAGTGTGATGAGGCGCTTAGTGTTCGAGGAGCCTTGGATTTCGTAGATAAATTTAGTGCTGGCTTAGACGTATTAATTGGTGAAACATGCAGCCAGGCTTGTGAGACTGTTGGATTCGTTGCAAAGGGACTGGGAAAACCGTTCATTTCCTCAGGATGTAAGTCAGATAAGCTCAGCAGACGTGATATCTATAGCACATTTTCAAGGTCAGTGCCTCCATTCAAAGCTCTGGTTCCAGCTTTTGGTAAACTTTTGAATGAATTCAACTGGAAGCATGTTGGAATTTTGGCCACGGATGTCCCTCTCTATCAACTTTTGAGCATTGCCATTAAAATCAACCTGGGTCAAAGAAGTCCTGAAGTGACAGCATTTGTGACCACGACGGAACGATTTTCTATGAATATTACTAGTTCTGCGCCAACTGCTGCAAAAGAAGTAATGCAAATCATGAAACAGCATGCCAGAAGTGAGTCACAGATCTATGCATATTCAGTAGTCACTGATCAGTGAATATGTACAAATGTTTAGCTGTCAGAGAAAAATCATAACTCAAATTTGACTCTGCTTTTACTTTTAAGCAACATGTTTCTGCTGTCTGTAAAACCATCTTATTCCATTGTAGACCCTTGAGGGAAGTTGAGGCACATACAATGTGTTCTTTTGGACAATATGGCCACTTCTGTTGCTATTGCTGTTATTCAGTCAAGATTGGATTATGCTAATTCTGCTCTTCATCATACCTCCTCTCATAATATCAAAAGGTTACAACGGATGCAGAACTTGGTAGCACATCTCAATCACTCTAGTTCCAAAATGCCCATCTGCTCTGCATAGTCTTCTGTTACTACTTCAAAGGCTCCTTGACTCAAGTGTGTCAATTTTAAATGGCTACCATCACTCTCAACTCCTTTGCATTAAGCAACCTGCTTATCTCGATCCACAATTGACTGCCCGTGTCACATGATCGAGTAATCTGATGAAGCTCCGTAATCGATTTACTGGTAAAGCTATTGGTGCAGAGGCCTCATCCACTGTCTAAAATAAAATGCGTTTATTTATAAGGTCAACTCCAACCAGTGATGGGCAAAAGTTAGCTAAAAAGTTGAAAACTTAAATTTTGAGTTAAGAATAAAGTTTAACTGGAGAAAAATTGTGTAGTTAAACCCAAAGTTTAACTAATATTTTTTAGTTATTAACTGAAAAGTTTAACTTAGAAAATCAGCAACTATGCAACTATCTTCTTCAATGATTGTCATGACTAACTGGTTTTATTACTCAACTCAAGTGGACTGCATTGCATTGCATGATGCATCATTGTTTGCATTAGCAACTGTCTTCATTATTTTCTGGTAGAACTATCGTAGGATTATTAGTCTAGTACATGTGCACATTTATATAGTTTGAAAGTGAAATTGTCATTAATGTGCATTGTCACAGTTCACTTAACCTCTGTTATTGTGAAAATATTTGTATAAAAGTTGTTAAAAAGTTGGCCAGAGCTCGCTAAATATTTGCACGAAGTAAAAGAGAAAGTCACTGGTCTACTTGCATAGCTATTCGTTCGTATCTTGGTTAATCATTTGACAATGTGAACACAAAATCCAGTTCCCATGACGCATTCATTACGATAACTCCAATATTAATTTTAATACAGTTAATAATTTTCAATAAATTTTAGTCGTAGCTTTTGTTTTGACTGGTGCGGCCCTCGGCTTCAAGAATAACTTCTTCGGTGGCCCACGGTGTCAAAAAGGTTGGACAGCACTGACTTAACCTCTGTTATTGTGAAAATATTTGTAAAAAAGTTTGTTAAAAAGTTGGAAAAAGTTTAACTATTTTAGTTTAGTTAACTTATTTACAAAATCAGTTGCCAACTGTAGTTAAACTGTCTTATTTTAGTTGAAAAATAGTTGAAGTTTAACTAAAAACAATCGGTGACTCCAACAATATCATTCTTCAAGTGACAACTGAAAACTTTCTATTTCTTGTATCCATTGGTCACTTAGCATCAATCCTTGGCTGCCCACCTACCTCTCCTTAGCAACTGACTATACCTTTGATTCAAGTATTGACATCTGGCAGATAAATGTTTATCAATCAAACAATTAATAACGGAATCATGCATCAGAAAAGCTTACTCTTGCCTCCCTCTTGCCCTACCAAGACTATAGCAACTAGGGTGCAGAAGGGAACAATAATTGTCCTGTGATGCAGGGCTGAGGGGAGGTGAAAACTGAGGGATCAAAACAGTTCTTAGAGATTTAAGCTGGTGTTGGGTGTGGGCGAGTATTTGTAAATGTAACAAACTTGTGCTAGATTTAATTGTAAATTTATAGATCATGATGATGGTAAACTCATACTGGAGCAAAATAAATTTAGTATGCCACCCAATATTATAAAAGGGCGAAACAGAATTGGTTTGAGCCAGGAGAAACTGTGATTGTGTTCTGCTTGATGTCCATAAATAAAATGGTTTAAAGTAGGACACACATCTTCTCTCTGACTGATAAGGACTCGATGAATTTTATTCCACAAATGCTGTTCAAAAGCATATACTATACAAAACTAAATAACAGCCACTAATAGCAGTCACACTGAACATGTTGTTTGTCAACAATAGCATTCTGCCTGTTGTATTGTAAAATAAATGAATACCCGGTATATACATACTGTACATAGTACATAGATAAGAAGGCTTATGTTAAGGATTTTATATGTCAGAAAGGATGTATACTTTATACTTTATCCTGAATTCTACAGGAAGCAAGTGAAGCTCTCAGAGTAGGGATTTTGTTAAAGGAAGTGTTCAGAATCTGATTTTATTTCAATCTTTGATCTGATGAGTAATTGTAAGTTAAAATATTAACTGATAATTATCAAAATGAAACAAGGTGTTTACAAACGAGGAGGCACTAAAAGCTACTGTGAAAAATGATACATCTCGTCACTAAATTATTAAGGAGAGCTAAGACCACTAGTGAGCACTCAAGGTTGATGTATTTACCTGTAATTGGCTATTTATACAGTGCATTTTAAAATTTGACAAAGATGATTTACATGGCTATGTAACAGATCTAAACAGTACATCTCATGTCACAATTGTACATCTGCATACAAATTTGAACTATGTTTTTTCCAGTCATTTTACTTATTATGGGCAGAAGAGATGTCGTTCATAATCTTCTGCTGGCAAAAGAACTGGATATGTACAATGGAGAATATGCCTTTATCGCAGCCGACTATGATTTGATTCCTGGTAAGAGATGGTAGATGTACCTTTAGAAATGTATTTCTGAAAATGTTAGTTTTGTATTCCACTGATGTGCTTGTATTTGTGTCATAGATATTACAACTGTTCTAAGCACTCTATGTCTTATAATGCTCTGTTGTGCTAGTAGGAGTCATCCTTTGTCTATTATAATTGTTTATCATTTGTTCCTACATTTTTCCTAAATTTACCACAACATGCTATGAAGTATTCCTTAAAATGTCTATCTTGTTTACTTGTTAGTGTCCTATTTTCTTATACCTGTTCTAGCTCCTAAATTCAATTGTTAATTATTCATATTTACTATTATTTAGTTATATATTTTCTATAATTTTGGCCAATTGTTTCATATCATCATCTTTCTGGGTTTCATTACAGTCCAACTACATGCAGCTTGCTGTACACTGCATTGCATCATCAGTTGGGTAAAACCGCTAAGAAGGGATCTCTCAAGCCAGTGCATCTGGATTTAGTTGCAATGACATACCCTAACCCTAGCAGCACTGCAGGCTACAACTTGAAAGGCTCATCATTAATTAGATGAGACTGCAGATGCAATGTGCTGCTCAATAAAGTATACCAACTGCACAAAGAAGACACTGCTTAGACATGATTCAATTACTATTAATCAAGTGTGTGATAACATGCTGTTTGAATGTTCACAATTTGTTTTTCTTTAAGTTAGTCAAAGCGAATACTCTTCGGAAACTGCAGCTGAAGTAATTCGCGAGGTTCAGGAAGGTCTGCTTACTGTGTCATTTAAATACCCGGAATTCTTTGACGATAACTTTGTAAAGAAACTCAACAAGGCTCGTAGTGATTCCCATTTTCAGCAGGATGTTGCTATTAAGAATCTTAAGATTGAGGTAATGTTTCCTTGTCATTAAGGAGTAAAATGCTCAGTTAGATCTTTACCTTGTGATTTTTTAAAATGAATTTAGGTCACTGTCAGTCTAAGACTGACAGTGCACCTTAGCTGACTTTATAAGTGCAGGTATAAGGCAATGTTCCCTCTAGTTTTTTTCGCCGTGTGCGCTTTGGCCTGCCACTTGGGCTGTAACATTTGGGACATGTGCAGTATATATTGCACGAACAAGGTTGTACATCTATTTGAGTTCTCTGCCCCGGGCAGATTCGAACTTCAGCATAATCGTCAGCATAATCGGGAAGTTTAGAGGTGGTTTCCAATGCCCTCTTTTCTGTATTTTAACTAAGACACCATCTCATACGTCGATGTTCACCGTCATCCGTCCTTCAGACTCTGTCTCTAGGGACTCGCTCGTACTGGCAAGGACTCGGTCGTCCACCATGTTGCTTCCAACAGGGTGAACTTGTGAAAGTGTCGTGGTGGGAATTTGGGGTAGCAGAGACTTTTAGAGAGGCTTGCTCCCAGTTTTGACCCTAATATTGATAGCCTGTGAAATTGCACTGTATAAAAAGAAAAGAGTAAAGACAAGTTGAAGTTAGTAAGCAGCCTTTATGTGCATGTTACAACATTGTAATAGGATTGTATAGAATTATTAGGCCTACATATAGCCTGCACATTTCAAATTGATCATAGCAGGAACAAATGTAATTAAATTGATAGGCTTGTACAACTTCTTCTGGTTCTCTGCCGTCATGCTGGTTCAAAAATCGGATGATGCTACTCAGTATTACAACTAAACATATAATTAAGATTAATCGATTCATAACAATACTTTCTATGGTTGCATTTACGAGCATATACAGAATTGATGTTGTTTCCTACATGTCTATTATACTTTAAAAGGCTATAAAATCTTTGTAGGGAATCAATCAATCAATCAATCAATCAAGGGAATCAAGGCTAAGGACAAAAATTAAACTTAGATTTTTTCGCATCTGTCTTTGTGAGATTGCCAACGAGCATACACATGATCGAGGTCAATTAAAAAAGGTCTGAATTCTTATTAAACAGTCCAGGTGATCAACCTAAAGTCGATTACTGGTATGCAGTTTCATCTTTGTTGCATTCATAAGACTGAAGCTGTGCTAAATACCTGGAAAGTGGCTGCATTGGTTTCCCACTCACTTTTAGTACACGCTCGTCGTTAAAGGGTTAAAATAATTTATCCCGGGCCAATGTCATGTCTCCTAACGGTAGCAAATTAATATGTGATGCTCATCACATGCAGTACTTACAAACACTAGACATTAGGTGATTCCTTTGCATAGTGAACAACAGTGCATGTATATATAGTGATACGCTATGCTATGCAGACATTTCCTTCTCTTTTCTGATTACCAATACTGGTGAGATATATACTTGTATTGTCAATTATCGCTATTGTAGTGGCTACATGCTAACTCTGATCAGAGTTCTTACTCTAGGCAAATTCTCTTCCAAACGTGAAACTAAAGTATTTATAATTATAACATAAAATAGTTATATAGAAATTATTGGAGTAGCTTCTGATTAGGTCTAATACCGTAATGACAGAGGGCAGACTTCAGGTTCCTCAGCCATGGAAGAAAACCACCAGTCAAGTTTCTCAGAGATTGTTTATGATGTCTAAACAGCTAGGACAAACTCTCGTTCATTTTTAGAGATATGGACTTTAATGAGGGTTTCAGTAAAAATGTGAAGAGCATTTCACACCACTGCCAGATACAATGAAGGTTTCATGCAACCATAATTTGTACTGTTTTACTTGGTTTTTAATGAATTTTTTTTGGAATAAGGTTTACAGTAATTTTATGTCAGTTTGCTATTATGAATATAGTTCTATAATAATTTCATCTATCGATGCTATATTTTATTGCATGGCAACTGACATTAAATTTCTTCTTCTTCTTTAAGTTCTCTGTCCCTTCAGAGGGGCAGGTTCCAACTTCCAATGACGCCATATTGTTTCTGATGTCTGTGACCCTCTCCCCTAACTTTAATGAGGCTGCATGTGCCGGCCACCCACCCCAGCACCATCCGCCCCGTTTTACCTGGTTTTTCCCCACAGTAATTTTATGTCCTCTATAATAATTTCATCTATCGATGCTATATTTTAATGCATGTCTACTGACATTAAATTAGGAATACATTAATTATGTAATCTAGTGGGTCTGGTAGTTACGTCCATGTCAGGGCCAAATAACATAAATAGAACATTCTTCTTATTTCTTCTCGTTGTCTTTACAGAAAATCAATGTACAATGGTTTTGGAGAGAAAACGCTCTTTGCACCTTCGCAGCAGTTTTAACCCTGAGATTACTGAGATCTGACTTAAGTTTAATTAATTAGAGTCTTGGAAGACGTTGGTAAAGTACATGTAGTTTACAGCCTAACACTATAAATAATCTGATTCATTTAGTTAAAGTTGTAAGACCACTCATTCTGGTTGTATTTTTTATTGAATTTGCATAAATCTTGTACCTGTTATGAGAAGTGGAATGCTTAATGAAGCCTATTAATCCCTGTTTTGTCGTCACCAGTCACCACTGACAGGAATCTAAGCATATTTACACCTTGTATGTTTGACTGAAGCTGTTCTTGTTTCGTAGTAAGTGTTTGAAAGATTAACCTCTTTGTGGTAATAGAATGATGATATTTCGAACTTATACTACGCAACTCGATTGCACGATGCTGTGATGATGTGGGCATATGCAAAATCAAAGTCTTTGGCCATTGGTAGGCCTGGCACAAAGATGGATGCTGAAAGACTTACCAGGATCATACATAGTACAGATTTCACAGGTACGATATTTAAATTGTTATTTAGTGCATACTAGACATTGTTACCAGGCTTCGCATGGGTTAACTCTACCTTAGATATTATTTGTTCCCCAGGCTAAATATATATAATTATAGTAGATGAAGCTCTGCCTCTTATTCTCGAGTTTTTAGTGTTCCATTAGCGAGCGTAATTTTTCAGGGTGACATTGTGGTTTTATGACGAATGCGCCTGATTTGCATATTTAGCCCCGCCTGATGTGAAGACAAAATTAATGGCCGCCCTTATTGATATTGAATGTGACCATATCGAAACTTAAAATGTCCATAGCTAGGCCACATTTCTGGAATACAGTCTTTGTACAAGTTCCTGTTGCTATTCCTGCCTCAATTGAAACCTACATATTTCAGAATGCTTATCATCCTTAAGCTGTCGCTGTGTTGGACTGACCTCTTTGAATTGACAGGATTATGCATAGCATATGTAGCCTACACAATTAATGAATGGCTTGAACATTATTACCATGATGCTAAATACATTATAAGAACAGATTAGATTAAATCATATTTTTATGTTCACTGGAGTTCATTAGAGAGCACTAGTGAAACAAAAGTCTTGAAAGCTCTTTCTGTATTGGCAAGGATTTGAACCTGTGGGTTGACTTTCGTGCTTAGTACTCAATAGACTGTTTCACTATGTGCTTGACTTTAGCTCTCAACTGTGTATATACGTACAACTATGTCATCCTTGTGAGCACTGCTTCTTTCTGATTCCGATGACACAATTAAATGAAAATAAAAATGTTGCATGTCGATTTTGGATTTGTTTTTCGTCAGGTGTATCTGGTCAACTGAGATTTGATGACAGTGGGGAGCTAATTAGAACTGAATTCGACTTTTGGATGATTCAGAATGGCGTTGTTAAGAAGATTTTTAAATATGACTCTTCAACAGACGTCGTCAAACCCTTGGTCAATGTGAACGAACTAAAGTGGCCGGGTGGTTACAATGAAAAGCCTTCAGGAGAGCCATATTGTGGGTGGAAAAACGAGAACTGTCCAGACAAAACCCGTAAGAACAATTCAGTGCAAATACTATTCGGATTTTAACACCTCTTTATTGTTACATATCAGTACACTTAACATATCAGTACACTTAAATTTTGATTAAAAATTTTTATTATGCTATTTTTTGCATGATAACAACTTATAATTGTTTTTTATTTGGTGCCTGTACGTTTGCGGACGCCTTAGCGGTGCAAGCTGCTTTTCTTTTTGGCATAATGCACTAAATTCAATGAAGTTTGTCAAATAAAAATTAAATAGGCAAAACAAACACTGCTTACCAACATCAATGGCCACTGACCTTACTACATGTTCAACGTCACTTCAACGTCACTTCAACGTCACTTCCGGTTGAAAATTAAATAGTAAGTAAACCAATAAGCCATAGTAAAACAAAAGCCACTATAATGGCCTTACGGGGATACGGTTTATATGTTGAAGCCTGAAGCAATTTGTATATACAAGGGAAATCTGCTAATGTGTTAGATCCAAACACATGCTTCGCTAAGTAAGTAGAAAAATTGTTCTGCAGAGTCAAATGAAGCAATTTGTATATGCTAGGGAAATCTGCTAATGTGTTAGTTTTGGTGCATTTATGCACATCTAGTCATTAATTAATTATAGCAACTTTTAAGTACGTTGCAAACGCTCTTCACGTGATAGCCACTGTGATGCCAAAGTCTTTAAAATGAAAGTTTCACTAATACAATACAATACAATAAAAGTGTAATTTGATAATGCCCTCCTTACAAAGTTCAGAAGTGCACAATGAAGCTGGGCAACTATTAAGAGCCATAAATAGACTGGAAGAGGTACGTTTTCAGTTTAGAGTGAAAGACGGTTTCACTAAGAGGGTTTGAACATGAAGAAGTAGATAATTTCAGATGGATGGACCAGCAACTGTGAATAAACACCAGCTAAAGACAAGACATGTACCAAGAACAACAATTTCCAGCAGATGCTGATCGAAAAGCGAGACGTCGTTTAACAGAGTTGCAAGGTGTGACCCCCAGCCTATAAGTAGTATGATAGATGATTTGCACATGCTTTGTACTGGTTACCTATGTAGTGAATATAAGGCTGATCAAATATATTGTTGATTTAAATAATTAATTAAGATAGGGCTTAGTATAAGCTAGCTAATTTACAGTGGTGTTTAACTAGAAAAGGTGGCACTATAATATAATGTTGTTTAAGTGATGAATGAGCCGTTGGTATTTGCTAACCAAAGCATCACATGATCCAGCGTGTCAGATGAGTTTCCATGGCGACTGAAGACACCAGTGATTAGGCGTGCTTGAAAGACAGTCTTAAAAAATCGAGCAAGGAGTTCGATCTGTTGGTAGTGACCCAACAAGAGATTAAGAGCGAAGAAACCTGTGTTTCGGATGATAAATCAATGGATTTATGCTTCTCAAGTCATAGCATCATTTTGCGAATTTTCTGAGAACGAAAGAGTAAAGGTCGTCAGCGATAGAAATACCATTGTGACGATCAAATCTGTTAAGCAACCGCTGTTGTGGGACGATTGCATATCGCTATCCACGGATGTATAAATTGTTCTGCGAAGTGATTCGATGGATTGTATAAAACCTCGTTCAACTACCTACATGTGGGCAATATGGATTTACCTAGTTCTGGTCCATTGTTGAGCTGACGATTTCTGAAGAAATTGTGAATCTTCTGCCATAAAATCGAATTTGTAAGAAATGCCTAGAATTAAAACCAGATTCTATGAACTTTACTGTGCTGTTCAGGGACAGGAAACTGATGCTTGATTAACATGAAGGCTCAGATAAGATTGTAAAATCTGCCTAATTTAATAATCAATGCCACTCATAGGTAGATAGGATTTACATGACTCGCTTGGTTTTAAGCCAGAACGTCGTATCTACGATTTTTTGCCAAATGGAGATTTTGACAGAAATTGAATCGACTGATGTCAAAGAAGGTACTGCCAGAAGGCCGTAGCTTTAAGGCTTCATTTAAGACCAGTTGGTGCGAAGATACAACACAAATTATCGGTCACATTTATGCCATAAGGATGTAAACCCAGCAGTATTCATGCCAGAATGGTTGCATCTTGAAGAAGATACATCCATCTGGCAGTACGTGAAACTCATGCATTTCTAAGATACGTCTCTGTGGCATAAACGAAGTATTTTTAGGCAATTAAAATTAGTGTGAAACAATGCTTATTTACTTACTTTACTCTTCAAACAGCGTAAACCACTTACTTACTTGCGTAGAAATTGGAGAGCGTAATATCATTTATGTTATTCTAAAGTTATTAGTTGTTTATACCATTTTGTAAGGGTGCATTTTATGATTTTACACCAGAATGTTGTATCTTCAAAAAAATTATTATCTTGGCCTATAATTATTAATAATTTGTGCTAGATTGTGCAGTATGACTGAATTTTTCTTCAGATATTTTTGTTGGTGGTTATCTTGCAAATTACACAGAATTTATGACGTTTTTCATCATTTTATTTTCTCTTGCTAGAAGGGTGCATCTTGTCAAACTTTGACAAAATTCACCTAATTATCACGTTATGTGTAAACAATACAATGCATACTTTAATGCATTTTGAAAAGGAGTGTTATTGTTCAGCATTTAGCTAGAAATAATTTTAATTGTTTAAATAAAAAATGATGAAAAATTTCGTTTTCAAAGATTACTGTGGCAAAGTTTTCGTTTTCTTCGTTTATCTCAAAATGTCAAAAAACGTAGTTACGCCAGTCTGCTTAAACCAGTACCGGCCTTACCATTGTGCGAACCGTGCAATTGCACAGGGCCCGCAAATTTAGGGGGCCCGAAAATGTCAGAAAATTAACATGAACAAGACACCCTCATAACAATAGGCCTATTATGGTTTCAATTAAATCTTCTCTTTATCAAAAATAAAAGTCAAATGATACTAACTTAATTTTCTGCGACATTTTATGTGACATTTTCGAGCCCCTATTAGTGGGGAGGCCCGAATATCTCACAGTAAACCTAAGCCTGTGATATTTTTCGGGCCCCTATGTGGGGGCCCGAAGTTCAATTTAATCTTCTCTTTTGTCAAAAAATAAACGTCAAATGTTACCAATTTGAAACCATTTGACTTTTATTTTTGACACAATACTATATGTTGCTGCAAAAGATAACATTGGGTGCAGAAATGATTACCACATTTTTAGGGTTTATTATTTAGTACACACACACATATATATATAATGATTAGCAACGAAAAACAATTTGATTTGTGTCATGGAGGCCCGTACAGTTGACTCTGCACAGGGCCCGCAATATACTAGGGCCGGCACTGCTTAAACCCAGCGAATATTGTATTTGTGTTGTGAACTTTAAATTGTATAAATTCTTTATATATTTGCAAACTTTTCTACAAAACATGGCTAGTGATTATGACGTTGAAATATTTCTTAATGTGATGTAATATGTTCTTCTCAGCCTAGTCCCACACAGCTAGATAACTATTTAAATTTAGGCAGTACAACCTATACCTCAAATTCTCAATATGCATTGAGTAACAAATTCTAACACATGTGAAATTGCCTAGTGGAACTGCCCCATCCTCTCACATTCTTGTGTATCTCTGCCTCATGTATTCCTGGTCACAGGTCCCTCTGATTGCCTGCACATTGCATCCTTGTTGTCCCTTGGGCTAGGTTGTCCACTGCCCAGCGCAGAAGGTTTGCCAGTTTGGTCCTGTATCCTGGAATAGTCTTCCTTTTAAAGTCAGAAGTGAGCTAATTATTAGTCTGTCACATTTCTTGTTTTGCAAGTGCTTGAAGTGTACTGTTTGATCATGGGTCCTCCGTGCATGTCGGGGCACTGCTGATGAGTTTTTCTTGAAGTTGTGCTTCACAAATTTTCACTCATGTTATATGAGGAGTTCCAGTTTGAAGCGGGTATGCTCACAGATAAGAAGCCAGTGTAAAGAACGAAGAGTAGCTCTGCTGTTTGATTTCAGGTGTCCCAGGGTGTCGCCTCCTACACTTAGCAGAAAAAGGAGTTCTGCTAGTTCCGTTTGCTCATACCGCAACTATGCGGAACGAGCAAACTCTGGGGTAGGCCCAGTGATCTGGAATGGTCTTCTACACCCTGGGACTCTGCCTGAAACTTTCCTCATGTTACTTATGACTGTTCTTTTTGGGCACATTGGAGTTGGCAGCGCCTCTGAGTAGTTTCCTATAGGGGTGCTATATAAATTCCCAAATGAATGAATGAATGAGTTATACGGTCGTGGTACATGAGTCCAAGACAGTCTAGCAGCTTCATGCATTACTCTAGGTAGAGGAAGTAGGGTGCATTCAGGGAGACCGTAGGGTATAGAATTGCAGTAGTCAAGTCGCTTCAGAATAAGGCAGAGTGTAAGTGCTGAGGAGGGCTCTGACACACGTGAAGGGCACAACCAAATGATTCCTTCCTGGGTTGACAGTTGATACCGTGTTCAGAGTTTCTGGACAACTATACTTAAAATTGTTACTGGGTTGCAAGTTTCAAACTGTTTACTTATGTATGAACACTGTGTCATGTTATAATTTTTAATGTGTTACTCTGTATACAATTTAATATTTTATTTCAGTACCATCAGAGTTGTGATTCCGGTTATCATTCTGCGGCCCGGTAACCAATTACTCGCAGACCTGCACCGGGCCACGGACCACAGTTTGAGTAGCACTGCCTCAGACCACAGGGTTTGCACAACAACCATTCATTGGCAGCTACTGATGGCTTCTAAAATATCATCAAACACCGATTGTTGGCTCCAAAAACCGCCCCACGCCTTTCCTTCTGGGGCTGAATATGTACTAACCAGCTATGAATCTGTTAACTCTCTGAATAGGTGGACTAGATTAATTCGATAAAATTAGCATGTGATAAACAGCTGCCCAAAACATATGAAATATTTTACAGATTGTTGTTTAGTTTTAATAATTATTTAAAACTGAGATCTGTTTTGCACATAGTGTATCCAGGTTGTGTCTGTCTGCATGATGTATGTCATTGATATAAATATTTACTATTGTTTTGATTGACATCGTACTACTGCACAGAAATTAACAATTACAGCTCATTTTAATTTTCAGAATGGATCATCACTGGTGTATTTTGCTCGATTATGGGTATAATTGCAATTATCGGAATACTGTTTTTCGGCATAAAAGGGTATGCTGTCATTTTTATCTGGTTAAATCTCCTAATTTTCATATGATATCCCAGCTGTAGGAAGTAGCCATTACAAATGCCTATTGGTAAGACAATTAATCTGAAGCCTTACTGAGTAAATTATGGACACCAGTCCATATCAACAGTCCATTTGTGTGAGAACATTATGGATAAGTATAACCGGTAACAGTAAGCTGACGATAGAATTTTTTTCAAATTAGCAGTATTTCAAGATGATATGTTGAATGTATCTATACTGTACACTAAAATGCAGTTTGCAATTGGCATTCCAATGAAGAACATTCTATCTATGTATGGAAACTGATCCTAAACTCTTTTCTTTTCGATTACTGTAAATCATCTCTTCTTATTATTTAATTAATCAAATACTGGTTGGACAAAATGAATGCAAGAATCAGTTCTTCAATACCAGTGGCAGTAATAATAATAATAATAATAATCTTTTCTTTATTGAAGCGCCTGATAAACGTACCGCGCTGTACATTTACATGTTATGCAATTGAAACAATTCACAAGAACACAAATGACAGAAGACATAAATCTTAACTACTAACAGAACAGACAGCCTGCAATACACGGCGCTAATAGCAGCCTACAAAGCATGTCCGCCCTACGGGCTCGAACTCGGTACCTCTCGCTCTCTATGCCAGTGTGTTATCCAATGCGCTATCGGGCCCCCTATAACCCTAACTTTTTTCCAAAAATGCTGCCTCTTACGCAAAACCTTACCTTGCAAGGGACTATCTTCTATGCTCAGCGTAGCTTTTGGCAATTAAGGAAATTGAAAACAAATAAATATGGCAGCGAAATAATCAATCAACCAATCACTGAAATGGTGGTCTTGTTATTCTAAGATATGCGGCCCAAGGGTAAGTGACAAATTTGAATATTAGAGACATACAGCTGATATGATTTTTGAACGAATCCTATTGAATCATGAGATATTAAGAATTGTATCTTGAAGTTTGAATGGTGATTGTGTGTAAAATGGAATCAAAGGTTTTTGTTCTATACCATAAACGAACTGAAAAGAAGAGAAATCTAACCAAAGTGCACAATGAGATTTAGAGTATAGTTTTCTGTTGGAGATTGTTATGGGGTGCAGTCAGTACCATACGTATTTGATCTGGTTTTGTGGCATTCATACTCTTTGTTGTTTGTTCAGGTTCAAAAAGTACAAGCGACATCAGGAGGAAATAAACAACTGGAAGATTCAGTGGATACAGATCATTCCAATTGGAATTGTAAGTTCAGTTAAATGCTTGTTTTGCATATAGTGTTAATAGTAGTAATTATTTAGTAGTATTGCACAGATGTCTAATGCACAAGGCATCAACCGATGAGGAATCAAAACCAAGCCGTAGTCAGCCGTAATCCAGAAGATCAGTTCAGAGAGGCAGCCAATGGTGGATTGGTGGATACACAATTTGAAATAGCTATTAATAATTACTTCGTATTGAATTTCTTTAATCTCACTTGATGCTGCATACATTAATGCAGCTCTAAATAAAATACAGCCCGTAAAAACAAAGTTTTTTACTATATCCATCTAGTATCCTATAATGCGTCTTATGAAGCAGTTACCTCTACAAATATATAGTCCAGCGTTCATTTTACGCCATAGCGTGCGTTTAATCAGGCAGCAGCGCCCGTTTTGTTGCGGCCAATGACAACGCTGCGTATGGGAAAAGGGATTCCCCGATTCGAAAAGTTGAGTCCCCGATTCTATAAGCTAGCCTTTTTGGGGAGCTGAAATTTTTATAGAATGAAGTGTCTGCGAGGGCGAGTCTATCTGCCAAGTTTCATGACGATTGAATGATTGTAAGTGATCGAATTAGTCGTCGCAAGATTTGACTTTTTAGCCTGTGGCTCAAGCAAGCAAGCAAGCAAGCAAGCAAGATTTCCGTAAGTTAAACTAGATGGATAAAAAGACTTGCAGATGGCAAATGTTTGGGGAACTGCTATACTGCAGAGGAGCTGATTGCTCAATCAGCCAGATGGCTCTTCCAGAAATTGCAGTTTCCCAGCCACTGTCTTCATCACCTCCTGCTGCCTATTAATTTTACGAGGACAAGTATTCCTTTCAAATTGAGGGCACCTTTCTTATATTACTGGTTGTTAAATGAAACTGTTTAAAAATAGTTTTGTGAATCAATGTTTCCTAGTTACCGTATGTTTAGTTATTTCTGTCAGTCCGTATTATTTGGATTAGCTGCATGAAGCATATTAAAAGCATGGTATTTTGTCACAACTATTATATGTGTGACTAAATGCATAAGGATTTTAGTTCTTAAATCATGACTTTCATAATAATTACTGAAACTCTGAATCAGCACATCCATTAAATCTCAAAATATAAAATCACTACGAAAGACATTAACAGATGTCAGACTTCTTGCACTGGATAGGCAGGCAACCTGTGTTAGGCTGTGCATAATATAGTATATGTTTTACAATCCATTATGATCCAAGGTATGAAAATATTATTAATGTTACATCACAAGTGTTTTGCAAAATCTTACAGAGCGTCAGTTCGCATCGTCTTACTTTGCTTCCTCCAAGGCTTGCTGATGATAACGCAGACAGCAAAGCCTCGGATGGTTTGGCAAATCTGTATGGTTTGCTGAGTGGAATGAGTCAGCTATTTACAATGGGTGGAGTATACAAGGTACAGTAAAGTGGCAGAAAGTGTTTGAAATTGTAACTTTGTGCATTAACTGTTGATACTTGCTACAAG